>VZRQ01008095.1:1405420-1417460 GCA_013397975.1 Machaerirhynchus nigripectus | reverse complement strand
TCAGGTGTCCCCCACCACCCCTGCCATCGAGCACAGCCACCCGTCCCTCCAGGGCCCCGGCTCTGCGGGGAACAAGCCCAGCCTGCGAGGATGGACCTGGGAGCAGACGCTGTTCCCTGGCTGTGGGATGATGGAAGAGCTGCACATCCCGCCCCTCAGGAGTCAGTAAGACTGAAAAGGAGAGTTTACGGAATGCTTTGCCCTCTCCCTCCTGTATGGCAGTGACATTCCCTGGCCAGGCTGGGAGCTGGCAAAGCAGCACCTTCAGGTGCAAATCCATTGCAGGGGAGGCTGCAACACCCCCTTGGGACAAGGAATCCGGTGTTTGTGCCGTGACAGGATCAAGCCTTGCCTTGTTACACGAAATTTCAAGGTCTCACTAAGTTCTTTACCTACACCAAGCCTTAATTGGTGTCACTGCTCCTGCTTCACTCTGCAGACACCTCAGTGTTGGAAAAGCTGCTTAGCCCTGGGGAGCACCCCAGTGCTCCTCTGCAAAGCGGGGAGCAGAGGATTTTAAGAGAGCTATGCTCTGCTGTACAAGCCATGAGGGAGGTAAGCCCAGCCTAGCCCAGGAAATGCATCCCGGGCTACTCGGAGGATTCCTTGTAGGGCTGTTTGTTCGTGTGCGGCTGCCCCGGGCTGTTCCAGCAGAATTCCTCGTGCTGAGGCAGCTCCATTCATACAGGCAGGGTCTGGAATAAGCCCAGCCAAGCCACGGGCAGCTCGGAGCTGCAGGGGCAAACCCTGCCTGCCCTGAATTCAGTTTGCTTCATGCACCACTCCGTTTCTGCTGTTAAACACAGAGCCAGACAAAGCTGGAGGGAGAAATCCCCGCGGTCCAGGTTTACACCATGCATCCAACAGGCTTCCCCCCTTCTCCGGAAGAGTTACAAAATGCATTAATTGAGCTTCAGGGCGGCTGATAATTACATAATTGCAGACTAATTTCCCCTTTCCTAGAGGTGAAGTTACATTGGTGGCAAAAAGACCTGCACAGTCTTTTCTGAAGCAGAAACACTCCTGCACAAACGAGAGCTGATGCTGGGTGGGCAGGTACGGGGCTGGTGGGCTCCAGCCCCGTGTGCAGGCTCCTCTCCTCCCTGCAGGGACCCACACTTACTTTTTGTGGCTGTGGGCTGAGGAAATGACCCAGCTGAGCCTGCAATTTGTTTTTTTATTTTCTAGGTTATTTTTCAGCCAGTGCAGCATTAACAGAACAGAAGAGAGGTGGGAGCACAGGCGGGTTTGGCCACGATGCTGTGTGGTGCTGGTACCCCACTGTCTCCGAGCTGAACTGGGAGGCTTTGGCTCTGTGGGCCCAAAGCTCTGCCTAAAGCCTTGCTGCCACCATCCTTCCTCTCCCCACCGCTGGCTGGAAGCAGGAATTTTGGCTCATCGGGGCTCCCAGCTGAGCCCCTTGGGCTTTGCCATGTTCTGCTTTACCAGCCCCGAGCACCCCGAGGGCCCAGAAGAAGCAGCAGGGGTAGAACGAGGAGCTGCTCCCCGGTTATTGGCAGCAGTGATTCCGTTTCTGCCAGACCCATTAGCACCCAAAATTTAGGCTCTTCAGCCTCCATTTCACCATTTCTCAATCTGAGTTCAGACAGTGACCCTGTGTAAGGCCAGGGCCAGCAGCGGGTGTTCTGTAGGGGCTGGTGAGGATGTTCCACCCCGAGTTCTTGCATTACATCCCCTGCAGGTAACACCCCGCACCTCCATCGGCTCTTTCAGCCCCAGGCAAGAACTTCCTGCTGCCCGTGACACGGCTGCAGGGGTGAGAAATATTTGTGCATTTCCTGAGGTTACCTCAGCTGCTCTCTGAAAGCCCAAGTGCTTCCCAGTATTTTGCTTCTCCCCGCACCCCACCCCCAAAATAAAATTATTCCTCAGCAATTTAAAAACTTGTGGCTTCAGACTCCAACAACAGCTTGAAAAGGTTTGTAGGAAACAAGTCCGCAAATGTATTTAGAGTATGGAAAACGATTTTCTGAAGAACATACAAGATGTTCTATTTCACCTAATTCTCTGTATTGATTTCTGTGGCATCATCTTCTTCCTTCCCTTTTTCATCCTTTAATGCATTTCTATTTCTTCCGAACGCACAGAAACCCCCGTTTCTTTTACAAAAACAGGACAAAGAAGTTTTCCTTCCCAATCAGTAATTTCGTTTTATTTTGTAATTGTAAAAAGAAACTCCTGAAAAATCAATACATTGTTGCCAAGTCGTACACAACCGGGAATGGAGCAGGCTCGGTAAATAAAGGAAATTGCGATTTTTTCCTCCCTTTGGTCACCCTTTAGTACACGCAAAGTGACTGCCAATCTCTTCGGTGCTTCCCACCCCAGCTCTTCTCCCTTTCCTCCCTGAAAATTTTCAAGTTAATCTTGGAGATGAAAAGAAAAGTTTGAAAAGAATTGTTCTTGGAGCCCAAATTCCTGGTGTCCTGAATTACAGCAACCCCCACCCCGAAGTGGCCGGCTCCTCAGGGTAATCTGAGCCCTCTCAATTAACCAGCACCAAGATAAAGATTGCTCATGCTAAAGATGTCACATAACACCGGCCTTGGAAATTGGAAAATCTCCGCTAAAGGGAAGATACCTGCCCGGCTGGATCAATAGTTCCAACATTTATCAATATTTGGAGACGATTTACCCTCTTGATGTGCAAAACTGAGTGAATTTGTGCACCCAAACCTGACAAGAAGGGCTTCTTGTGGAATAACCTCTTTAATTACAATGGGTAAGGGATTATTTACAGGTGAAGCCTTGTAAGAGCTCACATCTTTTTGTGGGGCTTTTGTCATTTGCAAGATCCCCACTCGGAGCTGGGAGCTCAGATGTGAGCTGCTCCCAAACCTGAGGGGGCAGAAAAGAGATGTGTTACCAGCTTGATTTGCACCTGCAATTAAACAGACACGCAGGCCAGGCTAATTTACACTGAAACTTAATTGCAAGCATAAATCTTGTGTATACAAATGCCATATAAATAAAACCCCTCCTAGATACCCATGATCTGTTACACAGAGCAGCCAAGAGTCCCATAACTCTTTTTTTCCCATGGTTACAGGTCTCACTTTGGGCCACAGAACTACTTAAATGCATTTGTCTTTTTGCCTAAAAATACCTAACTGTGGGATGCCAAAAAAATAAATCAGGACACAATTTGTCCCGGCACACCTTTAAACAGGGATGTTGTTAACAACTAATCAGCGAAAGGCTGTGGGGAAACACAAATGTGAGGGTTAAAATTTATTAACTGCTCTTCCAGTGTCCTGTGAAGGTGTTTTGCTGCTCTTGAGTTTTGGTGGAGAGAGCCAGGATTGAGCGTTAGAAGGAACAGGTCAGGGGACTGCGGTTTGCTGAGGCTGGTTTTTATTTTCTAGAGCATATTTCATGTGTGGAGGGCACTTTGAGGCTTCAGGGCTGAGCTGTGCACAGCCACAGCAGAGCTCAGCCTGTGAGCGGCCAGCTTGTGCTGCAGTCCAAAGGAGAAGGGGAAGAAAGGCAACATCCAAAAAAGAACAAAAAGCACCCCAGGCTGGGTGCTTCCCCTGAAGATAGCTCTCACAGAGTAACTTATTTTATACTGAAAGTATAAAATTGAATGTTTGGGGGCTTTGGGGGAGCCGGGGTGAGGAGGGTAGGATGTGAGCTGAAGGGAGCTGAAGCCTTTGGGTGCCCAGACCAGGCTGGAGCATCCTCTGAGGAGCGCTGGGATGCTCATGGGGGCTCCCACTGAACCAGGACTGCGTGCTTGGAGGGTGGAACCGTAGTTTCATCTGCTCCCAAGGCTGGTCAGTTCAGAGGCAGCTAGATTTTTGTTTCCCCCCCCAAACTGTACTCAGGAGGTTTTTCCCTCTCGGGCTAGGAGCCTGCTGTTATTGTGATAAGCCCGTTTATGGTGTGACCTACTTAACCAGGGCTCTGGTGGCTGGAGGCTCACAGGAGTGCAAAGACTAAAGGCCACAAACAGGAAAAGATATCATATGAAAAAAAAAAAAAAAGAGTTTTCAGGCTTTTGTCCTTTACATGTTGCAAGGTGTCAAGCACTGAACCAGCGCCGGGACCATTGTTCACCCAACTGCCCCTTTCAAATGGAAATGTCTGCAAAAGCCATGTCAGCAAAAGGAATTCTTTGCTTAAACTGTGGCTCCTCTCTTATACCCCACAATAAAACCTGAGGCCTATTAGTCCATACTTAGGACTTGTTACTAGGTTTTAAAGCTTCTTTCAGGCACAGTTTTAGCCTAATCTGGCTGTACCACTACCACGGGCAAGATTAAAAAGTGGCAAGGTTACGTTGCCTTCGACTCGAATGTGCGTCAGGAATCTGCTTTAGAGTTTCTAGGAGTGAACTGTCCATTAAAAAATATCTTTCTGGAGCTCCACAGGCCTGGCTGCATCCCCACAGGAAACAGGCTCAAGGATTTCCAAAGGTCTGTTGATTTTTCAGCTTTCATGCTCCGAAGATGTATTTCCTTTGAAGTGTCTCAAATAGGGTAGTATCCAATTATATTTGTAATCCCAATCTAATTCAATCAGGGACTCCAATTATAGCTGATCTGTCTCTTAATCTAGTTAAAGTCTGTGGAGAACACTGTACCTTAGCCAACATAACTACATCAAAATTCAAGCTGTTGATCCAGGGATTACCAAATTACAAGACACAACCAGCTGCAAAGTGGGAGGTTTGCCATGGAAATGGGCTTATCCTCACTGAATCCAAACCCTGCACCAGTCCTCCTTGCAGCCAAGGTTCTGATTATGAAGGGCCTTAACAATTACTTTTGTTCTGACCCAAATACAACTGTTCAAGCTTTGACTGGTTGTCGTCTTCCTCCTGAATTCCTCATCCCAGCTCCCCCCACAGAGGGAAAGCCACGTCCACAAGGGCATCTCCTTGAAACTCTTTGGAGCCTTGCAGCTGCCTGGCACCTTCCCTGCCCACCGTGTGGCCCTGGCACAGCTGGGGCAGCCAGGCTGCCACCCAGGGGTCGCACAAAGCCACCCCCCCTGCCACCCCAAGAGCCTCCTGAGGCACTCAGAGGAGCTGACACACGCCGGTGATGCACTGGGGCATCATTTCCACCACCAAAGGGAATCATCAGACAGCAATGAGCCTCTGCTGGGTATAAAAGCAGGCAGACTGTGAAGCAGATGTTGGGGAGCTTTCCAGATGTTCACAGAGTTGTGCTGCATCCGTGTGACTCTAGGAAACACCGCTCTGGGTCAAGATCTTGAGACAATACTGCTTATGGCAGACAGAACATGCCACCAGCCTTGAGTCTTGGACAAGAAATGACCTGTAGGAAATTGGGAACCAGGAGAAGGAAGGGATGAGCTTCTTCCACACTTCACTCTTGGCATAAGATCTGTAAACTGTGAGAAGGGAACAACTCCCAGAGTAAATTTGGCACATGTTGAAGAGTGATCATTCTATCTTATCCCCTGTATTTCCCCCTCCCTCCTGGCATAAAGAGTAGAGCACTAATTTTGATCGTTTTAGATACTGGAGTCATCATTCCAAGCTAATAGTTCATTAAAAAAACCAACTCATACATTTGTGTCCTTTTTTCTATCAGCTTTTATTTGGATAATTTTGTGTTGATTTCTATTCATAGTTTTAAGTGTTTATGGTTTGGTTTGGGTTTTTTCCCTTCTGGCCTCCACCAATAGCAGCTGAAGACAGGGGACTTGGGGATTTTTTAGTTGGTGATAATTCGTCTTTTAACTAAAAGCTGAGTTACCAGATGGCCCCTCCCAAACCTGCTCTGAATCTCCACTAACAATTAGTTCCCAGTCCTTCACGAAGTGTGGCACGAACCAAATTCACCCAGATGGAAAGGAGCCAGATTCAGGACTGGGATGTAACTGATAAAAGTAATTGGGAAAACTGCTGTAGCAGAAGAAATGGAATTAGGTCTACCACATTAAAAAAAAAAAGTTATTAATCATAGTCATAAAAGCAGAAAATGAAAGCTAATTTTACTAAGTAAAAGCCTCCTGCTAAGTGGTATTTTGACATCTGAAAATAATTCAGTTTCGATCTTGGTGCTCCACTGACATGAGCAAGGAAATTGATAATTCACTCTCGAGGTGCTGTTCCAAGTCATCTCCACAGGGACGATTTTCTGTGCCAGTACCAGGAACACAGACCTGGAACCAAACTCAGCCCTGTGCCAGGACAGGCAGCGCGTTCCTTGTGCCTTTCACCAGCTGCTCTTCAGGATAACACAAAGTGTAACAACAAATGGATTGTGGAGAGCACTACCTGCAATTCCATCGTGGTTATCTGAGACAAGGATACAGAGGGAGGGTGTCATTTGCCATCCACTGAGCTGTATTTTCACTGCCATCTCATTCAATATTTCACTGTCACATTCAGATCTTGTTTGGTACTCCCTGAAAAAAAATATGCCTCATAATCCAATTCCAAACCATGCAGGGATTCACCACGGGCTATGGCAGCCCTGATTCACCCTCACACCACTGCTGGCCCGACATCCCCCCTGAAAAAGGGATAATAATGAGACATCTCCCAGGGCCCCATTACAGCACAGTGCTAAAAGAAAGGGTTTGTGTACCTTGTCTGGGAGGAAAGGATCTCACAGGATTCCTGTTACTCTCCCTGATGTATCACTGGGCCATGAAATTCAAAGAAGACAGCAGACAAAGCCAAGTTACACCTACCTCTGATCTTAGGTTTATTCAGAAGCAAGTAAGTGTTTGAAATTGAACAAATATTGCAGAGGAGGGGGAATGTTACTCACTTAACACCCAGGTAATCCATTCTGAAAAATACTTGTGTTCTTGGGGAAAGCTGGATCTCACTCTCAGATTGCACCTGACATCTAATACAAGACACTGCACAAGGACACTTTTCATGCTGTGAGAAATGGGAGCTGTTGAAGTTTACTCCTGCGCAGGTGAAATGCTCGGGCATTTTAACAAACACCCAGAGATTTGTTTGTTTACCCGCCTAACCCACATGCCTCTCATTCCTCCTGGCTGGGGGCTCCTTGGTGGGTGTTTCAAAAAGTTGCAGTTCCCCTGTTATTCCTTCCCTTGCGTGGGAGAGCTGAGCTTGGAAAGAAAGTTTCCAACTTTGGCCCGGAGCTCAGCAATGACCACGTGCACCCCGTAATTACATCAGTGCAAACACACACGTATAAAACCCAGGGCCACGGCTCGGGTGATGGTTCTGGTGTACAATTCCCACCTGGAAGGCACTTCAGCAGTGCTGGGGCTGCGTTACCTGCAGCTGGACCGAAAGCACCGCCAGGTCAGGCAGGGAGTTGTTCCCTGAGTCAGGGGCTGAGGTCGCTGAAGGATTGTGCTCCATCCTTCCCCCAGCCCTCAGTGCTCTCCCTGCTCAGTCCCACGCTGGTGCCCTCTGGCCTGCTGGCTGCCACGGGGGTAAGGTTTGAGCCCTGACTCTTGCTTCCGATGGCCACGTGAATCCGGATCCTGCTTCTCTCTGCAGCTGAGGATCGTCACACAAGGAGCACAAACTCGTGTCTTCAAAACTTCTTCCCTGTGGTGATCAGGTTTGACCGAGGTGCTCAGCAGCTTCAAAAAAAGGATGGATGGACGGATGGATGGACGGACGGACGGACGGGTGGATGGATGGATGGATGGATGGATGGATGGATGGATGGATGGATGGATGGATGGATGGATGGATGGATGGATGGATGGATGGATGGATGGATGGGTGGATGGATGGATGGATGGATGGATGGACGGATGGATGGATGGATGGGTGGATGGATGGGTGGATGGATGGATGGATGGATGGATGGATGGATGGATGGATGGATGGATGGATGGGTGGATGGATAGATGGATGGATGGATGGACGGACTGAGGGAAAACATAACCTTTATTTTGTGATACAGAAGAAAAAAAACCCTTCATTATCATCGTTTTAATGGTATAAAAGGTGTTTAAAGAGGAGTCTCCTGGTTTTGGATTGGGATAGAGTCTAGTCTGGAGGAGCCACTGCCTTTGCCAGCGTTCCATTTAACATCCTTATGAGTGCTTCTGAATTTGAATGTCTGGGTCTCTGCACTCAATCTTGATTAACTGGCCCAACAATGAATGTTAACTGCCCTGATTTACATTGCCTACAGAGCTAAGGCCAACTTCATATCAGCAAACTTGGAGCTTCCTTAACATGTTCCAGCAGGGACCACTGCCGTCGTGTTCCAGGCAGTGGAGATGAGCCCCAGGAGTCTGCACTGGGGGATTTATCTGGCAGCGAGCTGCAGTCAGGAACAGGGGAGGAATACAAGAGCCAAGTGAACTGCTCTGCCTCAAAGACCTTTTTCTGCTCTCCAAGCTAAAAAGGTGTAGGTAACACGTACTGCAACCTAGGAAAAGGCATTTTTAGTTACATTTGGATTCTGAATACGTAAAAAACCCCGAAGTTTTAAACTTGTGTGTTCTTCCAGCAACAAATGGAGCTGCTCAGAGGAGACAACGCAGGATTTAGGACAACAGTCTTCACCTTGGTGGGAGTCAGTCAGCATGCATACGGAGATACATACAATATCTACATCTTCAACAAACACCCCACCAGATTTTTCCATGGATGTAACCATTTTTGCAGTGACATTCCCGAGAACAGGAATTTCCCGGGCTGGGCAGAGCCGCTGGCAACAGCTTCTGGTGGCAGGAGTTGCACGTGCTGCTGAGGCAGCTCCTGTTATCACTGCGGGCTGGGCCGGCTGCCCCTGGAAATTCGCCTATCAGGGACGATGCCGCAGCTCCGTTGGTGGTAGAAGATTGTTCCTCTGGACTTTTCTTAAAAAAATAAATAACTGTCAAGCCCGAGAAGGAAGCCTGCTATTTTTCAAATCCAGGAGCTGTAATCATGCTAATCCATATGATCGTGCTGAAGCCAAGCAAAATGCCTTTTGCATATGATGTAATCAGCCAGGGTAGCCTATTTATAACCACCGCTGGCTGGGAACACCTTCCCAGAAAAATAGAATCAGGACAGCTTTGCCCTGGTCACATTCCTCCTCTTCCTCCCTGTGTTTTTCGCTTTCTTTGTGCTCTTTTACCTACTTTTGCTGTCTTCCCAGCCTTAAACACAGCAACTTTTTAATTTTTATCTGAAACTAATGCTTCCCATGTATCCTATTTTATCAGCGTGTTAGAGCCGTGCTGAGTGAAATCCCAGCCCTGTGAAATCAATACCAAAACTTCTATTGATTTCATATAATATATTCCTTTAAATTCAGTACAAATGCTCCGCAGGAGTTGTCTATTTTCAGTATGGATCTACTGTACAGGGCTGTCAGTCTCTCAGCTGGATACATAAACCAGCGTGGTTTAATAAATTCATTGGTGTGGGTTGGGAGCTTTCTATGTAATAACTGAAAATCTGTTGGTCACACCGAGCATATCAAGTGTAAAAGGAGAGGATTCATCAATGTGAATATCTATCTGTGGATCAATTGGTATCAATCTTGTTTAACAGTCTATTTCCTCAGGACACACTTTGGGAACAAAGAGCATTTCAAACTGTTGGTTAAACAAACAAATATAGAGAAGCTCTTTGGGCAACATGGGGGTGGAGTAAACACCAGATAAAAATGGTCAGGGATAAAAATGGTCAGGGATTTCAAATACCTGGTAATCTCTTCCATTTTATATTAGTAAATACAGAGTTCCTCTTGATGTAATGTGCCCATTAAGTGCAGGAAGAGTGGGGGGTTTAAAACCATTTTTTGCTTGCAGGGGAAAGTGGCCTGGAAGCCACACTTTGTCCCCTGACCTCCATGTTCAGTAGCTGTCCAAGGAGGAGGGTGACACCTTCTGCTCTGCGAGATTTGTGTTATCCTTAGCTAAATAAAACCCCCTCATGAGATGCTATAAAAACAAAACCGACCCCCAAGAGGATACAGAACTAATTAGATCAGGATGCACTGCTTACCTTGGTCTACAACATTAGGATATTTTATGCCTGTCCTATCCAGGTCCCCCCTCCTCAAGCACCACCAAAATAAAGACAATCCTGACCAGTACTTGGCATGACTGTATGCACAGGCACAAATTTTGGCACAGAGTAAACGCCGTACAACCCCTGGGGGTTTTGCAGGGTAAAAGTGCCAGTAAAGTACCAGGTGAAATGAGCCTGTGGTGTTGTGCAATGTCCTGTGGCAGTTGTGTGGCTGCCTGAGGTGCCATCGCTTCCTCCCTCCTGCTGGCGAGTCAGATTTGGGTTTTCCACTCTGCATCACCCTCCTGAACCACCCCAGCACCTCGGGTGGATGTTTCTCGGCACAGCAGCTTTGCAGCTGGGGAACCCTCAGTGCACAAGCAGGAAACTGAGGCACAGCCCCTGCTCAACTGCTTGCTGATGAATGCAATGGCAAGTGCATATTGAGTGTGCCTTCAGCTGAACCTAATTCTCCTGGACCACTACCCTGTGTCCTCCTCCTCCAAATCAATAAAATCATCCCTTCACCAAATAAATCTCTCTCCAGTGTTTTCAAGCAACCCACTTCATTTTTCATGGACAGACCTGGGGCGTGCGTGTTGTTCTACATTAAATCAAAAAGCGACCACGTGCCCCACAAACGTTTGGCAATCCACATCTCCACGCGTTCAGGGATCCTCACATTTTTGCTTATGCAAGATCTGTCTGGCTTCAAGTGGGGGTCGGAGGGCTTGGGGTGACTCTGCTGCGACACTCGGGGGCTCCCCAGCACAGTTCAACGCGAGGCTCAGCTGAGCCAGGTCCTGGGGTCACCTCCAGCCACACAGACTGTCCCCAATGTGTCACCCAGCACCGGGGGCCACCCGGCTGGGGCTCGTGGGGAGGATTCACGCGTGGCTCCTATTCCCATGGAACCCAACAGCCGAAAAGGGGAGTAAAGATGAAAACTATTCCACCGTGTATTAACGCAGGCAACTCAGCGTGGGAAAACACTTTCAAAGCGCTGTTGCTCCAACTTTTTCACACGAGCCTTCACGTGTCTCACGTTTTTACTTGCTGTTAAAAATACTACTGGCTCAACTTCGCCTGCTTCGCAGAAAGCGAGACTTTAAAGAGTCTTTAAACAGCTGAACCAAACCAGCCTAATTACGCGCCGTCTGCATCCGCTTTTAAAGCCCCTCCAGCTGCCCACTCCACCGCGAGACCCCGGGTTTGCCCCTTCTCGCTATCAGCGCTCTTCCCTTTGCCACCTTATCGAGCGACAAAGGGAAGAATGAGCATTGTCCCGGGCTTCTGCTTGCTTTAGGGGAGAGGGGGGGCGCAAAACTCTTTAAAGCACGATATAAAAAGCGCAGGTGAGACAACAAAGGTATTGTCCGTGCGCGGGCCGGAGAGCCGCGCTGCCGGGTTGTTTGTTTACTCGGNCGGGGAC
Source organism: Machaerirhynchus nigripectus (assembly GCA_013397975.1). Classification (NCBI taxonomy): domain Eukaryota; kingdom Metazoa; phylum Chordata; class Aves; order Passeriformes; family Dicruridae; genus Machaerirhynchus; species Machaerirhynchus nigripectus. The sequence goes on along the minus strand of VZRQ01008095.1, from coordinate 1,406,076 downwards.
TACATGGCCCAGCGTGCCCCGCTGCGCGGATCAATGGGGCTGATTTGAATAATCTGTGAGCCCTTGGACTCAGGCCAATCAGCCGTCAGGGACCCATGATAAATCGCAATGCATTATTGATAATCATAATTACTCTGACATGCGCATTCCGCCCAAATTTCCCAACTCTAGGAATTTGTTGTGAAGAGGAAAATAATTGCTACTATTGCATGCTCCCGATGCTGGTGCACCATGTCGCGACGGAAGCAGGCGAAGCCCCAGCACATCAACTCCGAGGAGCAGCCCCCAGATGCTGCAAGTGGTGAGCGCAGAGGGGGCGCGGAGCGGCCGCGGGTCCCAACTTGGCTGATGCGCGGAGGCGGCGGCGGGGAGCGAGGGGCGCTTCCCGCGGGGCTTTTTCCACCCTCGTGCTTCACCCCCCGCTCCTTTCCCCCCGCGGGCTCTGCCAGGAGCCGACCCTCGGCTCCCCCCAGGTTTTTTGGGGGGCTGAGCTCCCCGCGGAGCTGAGCTCGGCAGCGGCTCCTCGTTATTTTCGGGGGGGTTCGGCTTCGGGCGGCTGCGGAGCGCAGCGCTGCCCCTCGCCCTGCCCGGCCGGCGGCTCCGCAATGCCCCGCACGCTGCCCCCGCGCCCGCGGAGCCTCCGCCGGATCCCGCGT
>VZRQ01008095.1:1384218-1403111 GCA_013397975.1 Machaerirhynchus nigripectus | reverse complement strand
GGAGCGCGGGCCGTGAGTGCCCTCCACCGACCGGCCCCGGCACCTCCGGGCAGCGAGCGCGGCGCTTCCCGGGGGGCTCCGAGCCCCTCCGGGGCGGCCGGAGCGGGGCTGCGCCTCGGGAGCCAGCGCCTCGCGTCCCCGCTCGCCCCGCGTGTTCCAGCGCTTCTTTTGCCCTTCACGAGCGCTTATTCACCACGGTGTGTTCAGCCTTTGGCTGAATATCTCGCTTGAAGTTGTCGATCGGCTAAAGGGTGAATCAGGACGTAGATAGTAAAATAATTAAAGCCTGGAGAGAGCCTGTGAGCACGTGAAGTGCTGATTGTGGGAGTAACGCGTTTCTGCCTCGTTTTGGGTAGAAAAACGCAGCTGGTGAATTCAGCGTAGAAAACATCAAGGCCTTTGGAATATCTCTGTAAGTCGTCAGTCGTACGTTTTACTTACTCAGGGAAGTGATTTTGTCACAGTTAAAATGCATTAAATGGTGTTTGATAGTGGGAGAAAGGAGATTTGGGGCAGTTTAGGGTTCTTGGAAGTCCTCGCTTTGCAGCTGGGAGCAGGAGAAAAGCATCAGGGAAGCACGATCCTGAGAGCAACAGGGAGCTGATGGCACAGGGTTCATGTCTAGGACCGGAGTGGAGGGTTGCTAATCAATCCTCCATGAGTTAATTTAAACCGGGGAAGTGTATGGTTTTGTTAACCTTAAAGTAAAAGTACTTGATCAAGTGTGGGCTGTGGGGAAAGTAAGCTCACCAAAGGTATTAAAACTCCTGAAAGCAAAAGTGGGTAGGAAAACTTTAAATTCGGTTTCATCCAAATTCAGGTGAAATAAATATTTTTTAAAAAGTCACTAATGGCTTAGATGAGTGGTGGACCAGCAGCACCCTTCTTGAAATCACATCAAACCAGATTTACCTCACTCCTTTTACTGTTTCCCTTAAAAAGAAAAAAATTATTTCGAGCGGTGTGGATTTTATCAGCCTTCCTTGTCGATGACCGCCTTGTCCTACACAATAGTGGATTTTTTCCATCCATTTGCCAGTGATTCAATCTAACCCCCCTGCTGGGTTTACTGCATTCTTCTAACTTATTGGATAACTAGATGCTGAGAGATAACATTCCTGAAATTCGGGGGTGGGGAGATAAAAAAACACAGTAGAAGCCCTATCCCTGGGAAGCCTTTGGAGAGGGTTAAGTGAAGTGCACGAGGAATTGCTGCGGCAGGGCTGTCCTCGGTAAATCTGTGTACAGTCGGTGGGCAGAGCTGCCCTCCTGGCACGGAGAGCCCCGAGTTCAGACCGTTATTTCATTTTTGAGAACTGCTGGGCTCGGGGGAGCTGAGGTGCTCTGATAGCAGCACTTGGGGCCGGGGAGAGGAGTTAGTTACAAATCACGGTGATTTTCACAGAAGCTGTTGGGTTTTTTACAGAAACAGTCAACTGCTCCTTTGTTATTCCAGCTACTATAAAATAACCCAGCGCCCTGCTTGTGAGTTTACCTGAAGCCCTTTCTGAGGCAGGCGAAGACAGTAAAGTCACTTTCTTTAAGGTAAAAAAGAAAATGCATACCTTCCCTATTTGTCATGCAGCAAGTTGTTTCAAGCTCTGAACTGAATTTATTCAGAGTCCTAAGCTAGTGCTTTACTGTCAGGGAAACTGGAAACTAAAATATGTGACAGGGCAGGCCTGCCAGCCTGTGCCCACTGCTGCCCAGCACAGGGACCTTCAGTGCACTGGAGTTTCTGTCTCCGGGATGGCAACTGCTGCTCAGAACCAGAAAAATGACCAGAGTTCCTCAGAATTAGGAAAATGAGGAGCGTGGGCTGTGCTGGAGATTGGGAAAGGGGCATTGAATTTAGTGTGATCTTATCAGCGCAGAAGTAGAAAAATAAGAAGTACTATCAAGGGAAAGGAGATAAATGATCGGATGCTTTGAAGCAGTTAAAGTTTGAGGACTTGTCTAGACATCATCCTGGAATATCTCCTTAGGGGTGGGCAGCAGTGTTTGGTGCAGACATTTCTGTGCCACTGGAAAAAGTAAAAGCTATTTTTTAATATTTTGCTATGTGCAAACAGTGCAGTTCCACCTGGGAGATGGGACTGGGAAAGCCCCAAACACTAAAACACTTGGAAAAGAGATTTTCATGTTTTAGTGTATTCTGTGAAACAGGAAAGTAGTCAAGTAAAGACCTCTCAAGTCAGTGTAGAGTAGTTCTGGAAGTTTGTCTTTTTTCAGCACAGGTACTTTCTTTCCCATTATATCTGCTCAGACTCTTGCAAAACGAGTTTAAAATAATCTATTCTTGATCCTGGTTGACTCTGTTGGCCAAGTTCTGAATCGTGGACTCGTTGTACTTGTCTGCAGGCTGGACTTCTCTGTATGTTTTTAGAGTTAAATCAGGTTTAGAGACATCACTTTAATGATATTTGGGATGGGAAATGCGTGCTGCTATTCTTGTTTCTTTTGCTTATGGGAGTTGTTTGGGCTGAAGGGGAAGTGTTTAATTCTCCCTGTTTAAATAGGAGGCATCCAAACATTTTTGATGATAGCTGTGCTGAGAACTCCTTTCCTCCCTGTCCAAGGACGTGTGCAGATTTGGATTTATTGCTCTGCAGATCATAGCAGAGCAGGCCTCTGATACTTGCAAATTTTTGTAAATTGATCAGATGTTTATTTTTGAAAGTAAACTTTCACATGCACTTCATGCCACACAACGTTAAACGGTTGATGTTTGCTTTGCTGAACACACACGGTGCCCTGGTTGGAGTAAGAAATGGCAAGGTTTGCAATACCCTCCCTCCCTCTGAGAGGTTTTACTCCCCCCTCAAGCAGCAAGGTCGTGTGCTTGAGTTGTCACCTGGACAGGGCTCCCCTCCATGTACAGGACACTCCCGGGTGTCAGATCTGTGGTTCGGTCACACACTTCAAACCAAAGCTGCAAGAGTCCTGGCTTCACCTCATCCAAGGGGGTGAGCTGGGGATGTGGGACTGGAGCCCGGAGAGCTGGGCAGGACAGGAGTGTGACACCATCCCTGGTGTGCTGGGGCTCTGGGCAGGACAGGACAGGAGTGTGACACCATCCCTGGTGTGCTGGGGCAATGGACAGGACAGGAGTGTGACACCATCCCTGGTGTGCTGGGGCTCTCGGCAGGACAGGAGTGTGACACTGTTCTGGTGTGCTGGGGCTCTCGGCAGGACAGGAGTGTGACACTGTTCGGGTGTGCTGGGGCTCTGGACAGGGCAGGGCAGGAGTGTGACACCGCCCCTGGTGTGCTCAGCTGGGGCTGTAGGAGGTGAAGTTAGGGTGCCCGTCGGCATTGGAGCAATTACCGTGATCTCTGGGATGTTTCAGCCTTTGGGGGCTGGAACCTGGCTGGAGCCTGTCCCGCTTCCCCCTCACTGGGAAGATTTCCCTCCCGAGCTCTCCTGCCCTGAGCACTGCCCTGCCTCGAGCTGGGTGTGAGTTTGTTGTTTGAAGGATGGCAAGGCTGAGCAAAAACATCCTGTTTTGGTTATGATTTCTCTTAACCTCTTCCAGTTCAGATACTTGCCCAAATGATTGGGGTTTTTTGGTCCACGTGCAAATTCTGCTCAGTGTAAGCCATGAGGGGCTGCTGGTGGACGGACAGGAGTGGACTTGGAGCCCAGCTTGGCTTTCCCTGCCCTTTCCCCGAAGTGGGAGAGTTGTGGATGCAGCTGAAGGAGGCCTCCTGCGAGGATCGGAAATGCCTTGGTGTGGCTTTGCGAGCAGGACTTGTTACTTGTATTATGGTTAATAATCGTCAGTATCAGTGCAGGCTCCCAGTGGTGTGTGGCGTTCTGCACGTTAATCATGGGGTCTTTGCTACTGTGTCCGTTTAGAGATTATTTTTGGGGCGTGTTTGCTTTCGAAGGACTTACGAGCTAATATTGGCTGCTCTGCTTTTGTCAGCCCTCTTGGCTTGAAATCACTGTCACAATGGCAGAGTGAAAATTGCTTGGATCTGTACAATTAAGAATTGCTCAGAATTCCTGTGTTAACGATCCGGTATGAATATGAGAGATGGTTAACAAAGAATTAGAAACTGAAGTGCAAACCCTGAACTTGTGGTGTTCTGCTCAGTGCTACGATGCTTCCTCTGGCTTCCTTGTGTTCCTTTTGAGCTGTGTTGCGGGTGCTGCTTTTCTGGACTGTTCTGGGTTTGTTTTTTTTTCTTGTAAAGGGATTTGGGATAAATCCAAGTTTGGATTTGGGTCTGGATTTTGACCCAGATTTGGGTCTCTTTTCATTGAGCCTTTTGAGTCCTTTTATGGTTTTTTGTGTAAACTGAACTGAGATGCAGATTTATTTTGGGTTGCAAAGGAATTGACATCAAAACAGAGAGCAGAACTTCAGATTCTGGGAACTTGATTCCAGTCTTGTATCTTTAATTTGTAATTCAGGTGGAGTCGGTGATCTTAACAGTGAATACTTGGTCTAAATCCAGCAATTAATGATGTAACTTTCTTTTATTTCAAGGGAGTCCACAAGACGTCCCAGGTGATAGAGATGGTGAAATGAGTTCCAAAAGGTGCCGCACGGAGGAAACCAAAATCTGTGAGAAATGCTGTGCAGAATTCTTTGTTCTCTCTGAATTCCTTGAGCATAAGAAAAATTGCACTAAAAATCCACCTGTTCTAATCATGAATGACAGCGAGGGAACAGTCCCCCCCGAGAGCTTCTCCGAGGCCTCTCTGGGGACCTTCCCAAGCGACCGAATGGATGGCAGGGCACGCAAGGACGTTCAGGCAAAGGGCTGCACTGGTTCTGTGGAAAAGAGAGAAGGAAAAATGGATGCTGAATCGGTGGGAGGAATGTACCTGAAGATAGAACCTCCCCTCACGCCTGCGGCTCCCGGCCTAAGCTATCTACCAAAACCCAAAGTACCAAACACTAACGTGACTTTGCAGACGATCCGTGGCACCAAAGTGGCCGTGAACCAGCGGACGTCGGACACCATCTCCTCCTCGGCGGCCGGTTTCAACGCCATCCCCATGATCCTGGAGCAGCTCGTGTGTCTGCAGCAGCAGCAGCTCCAGCAGATCCAGCTGACGGAGCAGATCCGCATCCAGATTGCCATGATGGCTCCCCACGCCCTGCACCCCTCCATAGCAGCTGCTACTGACCCGCTCAAAGCTCTGGGCGCCCACATGTCCCAGCAGCTCTCGGCTGCTGTGGCTTTAATCGGACAGAAAGCTGGAAGCCAGAGCCTATCACTGGAATCCTTGAAGCAAGGAAAACTACCTCATTCTAACACTGGCATTGCAGCCGCCAGCTCGCTGGCTGCTGGGCTCTCCTCCTCCTTCCCCCTGAAGCCCGAGGGCAGCCGAGGCCTCCCCGGCTCCATCTCTCAGTTCCCGAATCCTTTGCTACCTCAGTCCTCCGGCTCGGTCATCTTCCAGAACCCGCTTTCGGCCGTCTCGTCCGTGATGGATTCCTCAAAGAAGGGGAAGGGGAAACCCCCCAACATCAGCGTGTCTGAAAGCAAACCGAACGCAGAGGAGCCCTTCTTCAAACACAAGTGTAAATTCTGTGGGAAGGTCTTTGGCAACGACAGTGCCCTGCAGATCCACCTGCGCTCCCACACCGGGGAGAGACCCTATAAATGTAACATCTGTGGGAACCGCTTCACGACCAAAGGAAACCTTAAAGTGCATTTTCAGCGTCACAAAGACAAGTACCCCCACATAAAGATGAATCCTTACCCGGTTCCTGAGCACCTGGACAATGTTCCCACTAGCACCGGCATCCCGTACGGGATGTCTGTGCCACTGGATGAGTCCAACCTGATTGTGGACAGCAAACCTCTCCTAACAACTCTGCCTACCTCTGCGGCCCCCGGCGCACCTCAGGCCGTGTCCAGCCTGGCAGGCATCAAGGAGGCTCTGCCTGGCACATTCTCAAGCGAGCTGCAGTCAAGGCCCTCTCCTGAAAGTGAGGGCGGCTCCTCCTCATCAGGGGCGGTCGGTCACGAGTCGGGAACGGAGCAGAGCTTGAGCTCACCACAAGCCACCGGCAGCGTGAGCATCTTCCACGTAAGTGGGTCAAACGAGCAAGGCTCAGAGACATCAAAGCTCCAGCAGCTGGTTGAAAATATCGACAAATCCACTGCCGACCCCAACGAGTGCCTGATCTGTCACAGAGTGCTGAGCTGCCAGAGCTCGCTCAAAATGCATTACCGCACCCACACCGGGGAGAGGCCGTTCAAGTGCAAGATCTGTGGCCGTGCCTTCTCCACCAAAGGGAACCTTAAGACTCACTACGGTGTCCACCGGGCCAATACTCCCTTGAAGATGCAGCATTCGTGTCCGATTTGCCAGAAGAAGTTTACAAACGCCGTGGTGCTGCAGCAGCACATCCGCATGCACATGGGCGGGCAGATCCCCAACACCCCGATGCCAGAACCCCCCTGCGACAGCGCCGAGGTGGATCCTGCTGTGCCTGAGAAAAACGGAGACATCGGTCGCCCGGAGGAGATCCTGGAAAGCATAGACATGGAAGAGGACATGGACTCTCAGGATGGCCCCAGGAGTTCTTCCAAACCTCCCACTCCGTATGATGCACAATCAGAGTCGCCCGCCGCGGCCGCTGCCTTCTCTGGGGTCACAGCACTGGAGAATCAGATGAAGATTGCCGGCTCCTCTCTGAATTTGCAGCGGCAGAGCAGCCTGAAGTCCAGTGACAACGGCTCGGCAGAAAGCGATGGCCTGACAAACGATTCGTCCTCCGTGGCAGGAGATGCCGACTACCAGAACGGCCGGAGCCCCGCTGCCTCCGAGTCGGCGTCGCTGCAGGCGCTGTCCCCGGCCAACAGCCAGGCCGAGAGCGTGAGGTCAAAGTCACCTGCCTTCAACAACCAGGAGGATTTGGGCACGGGGAATAAATCAGAGGGTCCTGAGAACGCTCCTGCGGAAATGGAAGGGGTGGTGGGAGCTTTGGATTTAACGTACGGCAATATTGGTCGGAAGGTCATTAAAGAAGAGCCTGGGCTACACTTTGCAAATGGAGAATATGGTGAGTAATGCGAAATGCTGGCAGTGATTTGGGGTGGGGCAGTGGAAAATCAATCTCTAAAAGGACCAACAGGAAACAAAACTTCCTCAGCTTTCCCCTCTTCCTGCTCCTCTGTTTGGATAAGGGCAGAGGCCCTGTAAAGTTTTCCTGACTAAGTCGGGCCCAGAATTCAAAGGCTTAAGTGCTGTGATCTGCTGCAAGGTCTGTAAAATTAACTTACACTGTGCCCTCCCTCTCTTTCATGGGCTCACCTGGTATTTGCTTACAGCTCTGTAAAGATACACATTAGTGTTTTGTGGGAAAACTGCTTAACCCAAGAGTGTGACATGGAAACTCTGAATTCCTTTGTGGGGTTTTCAGGCTCACTGAAGTTAAGGTTGATCTAAATTTGACCTGAAGGACTTTCTATCTCATAAGCCCAACAAACCCAGGGATGAACGGATTTGTTTTGGGGTGTGCTAGGAAGTGTGGTGGGCTCTGCAGATGTGCTCTTCAGGCACATGCAGCTTCAAAGGCAGGGCTTCTGGTGTCTCAGCCAGGCTTAAGCTTGGAAGCAGAATGAGGTTGGAATAAACACTGCCTTTGCTCTCTTTCCAGGTCGAAGCAGTATTCCAGCTGCTTTTGTCAGAGCCCCACCAGCCCTGATAAAAATGGAGCTGCCCAGCGATCGTCCCCTCAGCACTGGCCACTTCATTGGCCCTCCAGCTCTGTCCCCTGGGGTGGCCCCTCTCCTGGTGCCACGCCCCAAGTTCTGCCGTCCTGCCAAACAGCACATCTGCACTACCTGTGGGAAGAACTTCTCCTCTGCCAGCGCCCTGCAGATCCACGAGCGGACCCACACTGGGGAGAAGCCCTTTGCCTGCACCATCTGTGGGAGAGCCTTCACCACCACTGGAAACCTCAAGGTGGGTCCTATGTGTTGTCTTCTCCTTTGTCTGTGAAACTCATGCTAGATATGGAAAGACCTGCCTTTGGGACAGCACTGATTTTCTTTGGGTTCCTCAAATACTTACCTTTGACTCTTGTCTCCTTCCTGAGTTTCTCCACACGGTTTCTTGGTGTAAATGTTACTGAGATCACCCACAGGTCTTTGCTACGGTCCTTGACTTCCCTCTTGGGATGGAAGGGGAGGCTTAGCCCTCACTAAGCAGATTGCTTTCTTGTTTAATTTGGATTTGGATGTGTCAAGACATAAGCATTTCATAGATTGAGTGCTATGAAATGCTGCCTGCAGAGTAAATGCATTACACTGCACTGCTTGAAATTTTGTGAGATGAGGAAGGATAAACCAGGATAATCCTGAGATGGCACAAAGTGCTTGGGGATTGCATTAAGCACGTGCTGAAGAAGTGCTGCGAGTCTGTCCTTTTGCCAGAGGAATCCGTTTGCCCTGTGAGGGACTCGGCTCCCTCACTTGCACAGAGGCTTTTCCTTCCCACTGAGAACCTCTTCAAGCTCTTCAGCCCTCTTGCATAAATGCTGCTGGGGAGAGGAAATGCTCCACAGTGTGTGAGCAGTGCCTTGCTGGAAGTACCAGCAGAAGGTGGTGTGGAAGATTTCAGCTTAAGTGGACTCTCTGCCAAATTACTTGGTGGTTTTTGCATTACCCAGTGCTTTTTTCACTGTACTCTGTTTGCAGCAGATAACGTGGCTTCTATTTTGTGGGGAGAGGGGGCTGTCTTTGCCAACACTGCTTGTTCTAAGTGTAAATCACAGTACAGTGTAAATCCTCCAAGCCCTCCAGCAGCCAACTCCAGAGGGCCATGCTGATGTCAGGCAGTGGAATGACTGCCTCGTACACATGCCAGGAAGGGAACTCTGACAAGAGCTACCCAGCTTAAATATTTACCTGAATGCAAATGGAGCAGGCCTGACTTCTATGGGCAACTTGGCTGCTAGCAAAATAGGATTTGGGTACACCAGGAAAGAGCTGCAGTATTAATGATTCTCTTTTTGCTTCCCCCCCTCTCCGGCAGGTCCACGTAGGAACCCACATGTGGAACAACTCAGCCAGGCGGGGCAGGCGGCTGTCCATCGATAACCCCATGGCCCTGCTGGGGAACGACCCCAAGAAGGTGTCGGAGATGTTCCCCAAGGACATGGTGGCGCCCTCGGTGAGCATCGACCCCGCCGTGTGGAACCAGTACGCGGCCGTGCTCAGCAACGGCCTGGCCGTGAAGACCAACGAGATCTCGGTGATCCAGAGCGGGGCCCTGCCGGCCCTGCCCGTGCCCATGGCCGGGGGCTCGCCCGTGAACTCCGCCCCGGCCGCCAAGGGGGACGGGGCCCCGGCCGGCGCCGCCTCCGACTCGGAGAAGGCGGCGGGCGCCGCTGCAGACAGTGTGCCAAAACACCAGTTCCCCCACTTCCTGGAGGAGAACAAAATCGCCGTTAGCTAAGGACTCGAGAGGAGTTGACCTACAGAAAGAACAAATATATATAGACACAAACATATATTTTTAAGAGATTTCACTTCGGCCTCCTATTTTCCTATTGATGTGCAAATGATTTTATGGTTGTCTTTGTAAGAGTTGCCCAGAGTACAATCATGATATTGCTTTGCAAATAGTAATTAATAAAGAATAGGATTTCCTTCTATTTGGAAAGATGCGGGTCTTGCAAAGTAGTTCTTACGTGTGACTTTAATGTGTACAGCCTTACAGAAGTTTCTACAACTTGAAATTCCAAAGGTTAGAATATTTACCTCTTTGTTTAGAGTGATAATGGGGGTTTTGAATAGAGTGGAAACAACCTACTGTTGATGGAAAAGCTTCTATTTACTGATGAGAAATGGAAACTATTAATGCGGGTAAATATCCTAGAATGTCTGCCACCCTCTTAGAAAGAATTTTTCTGTTTGGATTTTTGGCTCTGTGTGGTTTCTGAATGTACTTTTTCTTAATAATGGCTATAAAAACTACAAAGTTGGGGTTTTTTTAAATATTTTTTTTCCTCAAAAGTTTTATGAAAAGCAATTTGCTGTTTTTCTTTAGTCACTGCTCCTAAGTAAATCTTTGTGTTGTTGACTGCTGCTTATTTAATACTACTACTAGGACAGTCCTTCAAGTATAGTGCCAAAATTCCTGCTTCCAAAGATGTGCAGTTTTTCCTAGATGTTTTATTTCAATACCAAGAGCCCCAAACAAGCATGGGTGGGTATGTATATACTTTTTTTTTTGTTGTTTTGTTTCCTCTTCAAAGGGAAGACTTGCCTTGGGAAGTCAGGTCTAAAAGCTCTGCAAGGAATCTCAGGTGACTTGCAATTTGCCATGGGAATTGGTTTCCTTAGCAAGAGCCTTTTTGTTTTTATTTTTTTTTTCGCTTGGGTAATTTAGGAGATCAGTCTGTGTAAACCTGTATTTAAATATGAAGTATTCATGCTTAGGTTAAATGTTCTGTGGGTTTTTGGATGGCATTCCTACTCTGGTCATTAAGGATTTTTTGGTGGTCTGTGAGCTCGCATTCCACCAAGATGATAATTAATGGTCCGTGTGTGTTGTATGAAGGTTGCTGGGATAGTCATCTGGATTCTAAGTTATCTACCTCATTTTTTCCTTTTGTAGTTGTAGTGTCTATTTTTCTAATAATGACCACTGTAATGACTGAGATTCGAGCAGATGCTTCCATGCACTATGTGAAACCAAAACCTGATGTATTATTAGTGGAAGCACCTGAGGAGTTGCTGGACCGACCTTTCACTATTCCTCGAACGCCTGCTGGAACTGGATGTGTGATGGGATCTGAGCCAGGCTGCAAAGGGAGCGTGTGGTGTGGAAGGACTGAAGGATGGGAAGAAACCTGGCTGTTGACTGCAGGAAATCTTCAAGTCCAGTCTCTGCTGTGGAAGGCCCCAAAAATGCAGATTACCAAAAGTTTGTGTGATGTTGTTGCACCTAAACCTTGCTTATGATCTCTGTATGCCGAGTTGTGCCTTTCCTGCTGGACTTGTGAGTAAGAACATACCAGTACCTGTTTACACTGTAAAATGGATATTGTTACATAGACCACGCAAGAGGCATCCCAACTGTCACGTTTCTGCGTTGTGAATGTATGACTTCTGAGAACTCTGTAGTTTTTTGAGTACCTACTGATGCGTTTCTGTTGACATTTTTTGAGAATAAATTTTGGGATGGCTTTTTCACACTTGGTGCTTAAGTCTTTCTGGCAAAAAGCTTTTTGTCTTCCTGAAGGGTGAGTTCAAGAGGCAGCATGCTGCTTCACTCCAGGGACTGAAATCCAGGAGCTAGAGTGAAGCTTTACTTTCGTTACTTAGAACAACAGGAACGAGGAAAGTGTGGAGGAGTCCTGGATCCATTCCTTAGGAACATCTGGGGTTTGATGCAGGGTTGGCATGTGCCAGGGATGTTGATTTCCACACTAGAATAGAATGACAGGAATATGTGCAATCATTTCTGTACTGTGATCATCCTACAAAGTGAAAAAGAGTATTAAGTTGTCAAATTGCCAGTGCCTTTAGCTGGAAAAGGGATAAATACCTTCCCCTAAAGAGCAAAGAAAAACAGTTCTGAGAACAGCCGTGATAAAATGGAAGAGTGCTGAGATCCTGATGCTTGCAACATAAACTGTGTGGGCCTTGGGAGGTAAGAGAGGAGGAAAAGGGGTGCAGAACCAGGGAACCCTAAAGCTGCACCTTACCAGCATCAGTGCTGCCTGATCATGGTGCTCCTTGCTCAAGCCTTGGGAGTGCAAAGAAGGGCAGAAAGCAAACACTTGTTCTCTCAGCTCTGCCCTCAAGCTCTGAAGGAAGGTGTAGGGAGGGCAGGACAAGTCTGAAGTCCAGGAAGCTCTGCCCTTCCAATGGTGGGTTGGATTTCTGGCCAAGCTGTGGGGCTCTGCCTGCCTGTTCATTACCATCCCTAACATCATTCCATATTCACACCTCTGCTGCCTTTGGGTGCATTGTTCAGCAGGCTGGGAACTGAGGGGAGATGAGGAGGGAAGGAGTTTCATAAAGCCTGAGTGCAGAGCCCAAACGCTGGGGCTTGGCACAGAGGCACTGCAGGGCTTTGCTCTCCAGGCCACGGTGTCGAGCACTGGCTGTGCCCAAAGCTGAGTCTCGGCTTGGTGCCAAGGCAGCTCCAGGCTGGAGCGTGGCAGGATCCCTGGCCAAGCCGCTGCCAGCAACTCCTGGATCTTCCCACAACACCTGGATAACAGGTAGGACCTATCTGCCCCCGTCCCCACAGCAGGAGCTGGCCCACAGGGACATTTCTGCTGCAGGGGAGAGTGTTTCCAAAGCAAGCAGGGCTGGGAACTACCTGCTCTCCCATGTGTGAGAGCTGAGCCAACACCTTCTGAAAGTCAGTGTGGTGGAACTCCCCACAGTGGCAAGTGTGCTCTGTTTACAGTAACATTGCATCTTAACAATGAAAAGAGACAGCTGATTGTCTTCTGGCCTTTGCTGATGTGCATCAGGAGCAAGTTCACCGAGCTAAGGCAGCTGCCAGGGGTGTGAGAGCAGAGTGAGCTCGGTGTGTGCACTGTCTCTGCTCATTAGCCTCTCCTCTCGCCTGGAGGACTTTCTTGTTCTTGTTTGTTACTGCTTCCTTTGCTCGTCACACCGAGGATTTGCAGGCTGTTGCTTTTGTGTAAGTAGCATATGTGCTTGCACGAGCTAAGGTAAAGGCTGGCTTGCTTAAAATGCTGAATTTGAACTTAAAAGTTGCATTGCGTTAAAAAAAAATAGTAAACAGTAAGTACATTTGCTTTACCTTAATGGATTACCCCTAGTATTCCTCTAAAGAAAGATTTATTTCAACCTGCCCTTTCTGTTCCAAGCTTCCCAAAAAGTCGATGGGAACTTGGAGGAGGGAGTTTGTCTGTGGCAGATAAGCAGCTCTGGGCTGAGCTCGGTGAGGCTGATTTGCCTTTCCACAGCTGGCAGTGGGGCACTGGGAGCCGGCCTGGGCTGGTAAAGGCAGCGTGGAGCAAAGGGTAAATGACCATGGAGCTGGGATCAGCACGGGGGAAAGGACCTGGCTGAGGTGCTTGAACTGATGGGATGGCAGGGAGGGGCTGAGACAAAGGAAAAGAGGTGAGTATTACATCAATTTTTAATTTTTTTTGCCATTGAAGGCCATGGTGCTCCCTGCAGGGCTCGCAGTCTGGAGCTGGGGAAGGTGATGGTTTCTGTCTGCAAGATAACGGCGTAGGATTTTTAATTTTCTGGTGTCTGTGTGATCCCACGAGGTTCCTGCTGGCAGCTGAGGCTTTCTCGGTGCTTTTCAGTGCTGTGTGCTCAGCCCAGAGGGCTCCTCTCTGCCTGCCCTTCCCCGGCCTCCCCGCTGGCCGCTGTGTGCCGCGCGCTGGGCTCACTCACGTGCCTGGCTTCAGCTCACATTCACCACTGACCTAGAAAAGCTCCTGGCACTGCACAGCCACAGCAGGACAGGAAACAGCTCAGAGGCAGAGAAAGACCCAGCAATTACACACTCCTGGAGCCCATTACCATGGTATCTATTTTGTTATCATAGCTTCTGTTCTGTGCACTGTGAGTTACTGCACACCAAGGGCAGTGTTCTGTGCAACATTTTGATTGCTGTTGGTGCTGTCGGGTTTATTGGAAAGCTTGTTTGTTAATGCCTCTTGTAAGTGATTTTGTGCTGGACTTCCCAGCCACTCTGGCAGAACCACTCTCGTTTTAAACTTCTTTATTAACATCTCTGGTTGTCACATCTCACAGGTCAAAGATTCACTTCTCTGACCCAAGTACTTCGTGCAGAAAACGAAGTCTCAAGTCAGAGGGAGAACAGGTGGATCTCATCATGGGCCTTATTTTCCATACTTGGTTTTGGCAAAATCCAGACATGACTAAAGGGTTGTGTGTCTCCTAAAGAAAAGTAAAAACCCAAACCAAGTGAAATTCACAGTATCTAGTGCTATTAAATATATATGTATATTTATCTTGTCACCCAGCCCAGAGCACTGAGTGCCATGTGCAGTCATCCCTGGGACAGCTCCAGGGGCAGGGGCCCCAACACCTCCCTGGGCAGCCCCTGCCAAGGCCTGAGCACCCTTTCCAGGAAGGGGACAAAACTGAACAAACTGAGCTGAGCAAAAGCCCAAGCACTCAGTTTATGAACACACGAGTACCTGTGGGCCAGGGACACAAACCAGGGTGTGTTGTGAACAGAAGGTGAGGCAGGAGGAATAGATGGGGTAAAGAATGACAACCTCATCCTTGGGGCACTCATACAGAACCAGTCCTGAAATCTTTTATTCACCTGCTCTTCCCAGGTACTCACTGGCTTTGCAGTCCTATGCATGTGAGGATGTTTTTAAATCAAGTTACCTGGGTTGGCTTTACAGCCCTTCACAGGTCTGTCAATCCACTTGGCAAAGTTTGCTTTAGAAAAATTTGTCTCCATGCAGTCTAGATGTTCAGAATACCAAACATAACTTTTTTTCTGTTTTGATACACTGGTTGGGATTTTTCTCCCACGAAACCAGTTTGATTACTTAGGTCTTTAAAGTTCAGCACACATTCAGGTGATTTGCTGCCTCGGGGTACCTGAATTTCTGTATATATTAGAAGTACTCCACCCCTCTCAACTCACAGTGTCCAGATATGAAAAACATCAAATTCCTTCACTACTTGTTCTTCTGTTTCCTCCTCAATTCTTCCAATCTTAAATGGAATAATAACTACATTATGTAGTGGTTTTGCTTTTTATGTTTTATAGAAGTTGCAAATATAAAATGTGTAACAAATATTCTTAGTTTGTAGCTTTACATTTTTTTATCACACTCACAGGAGGTGTAACACAAAAACAATATGGCAAGAATTCACAGAACAGCTACAGCTAATAGTCCGATCGTTTCAAGAACTAACAAAATACAAATATAAAATGCAAGTGGGAGTTTATTTGTCTAGAAAGCCTTTTTCTTTCTTCTTTTCTTAAGCTGACAGCTGTCCTAGCTGAACGACAGTTTGACTATTACAGTTTTAAAAATTAGGTGCCAAGGGGTTGTTTTCTTCTTGATCCACAACATACAATTATGCGAGGAAGAAAAAGATCCTACACAAAGACTGCACTTCCTCAGAGCAGCGTGAGCAGTATCTGCTCTGAAACTTCATTATGAGGATGCCAAATGTTCTCTGCATAGCAGAGCCCATGGCAGTAGGAGCTTTATTGTAGTTTCCCTTAGCAAGTGTTGATGGATTTATGGAGGGCTTCATTAAATATAGGCTTAAAGGATATCCGCTATCGCCCACTTGTCAAAAGCAAAAATAATATCAAAGCCATCCGTGCAGCTCCGAGCTGCAGGTGTTAACAGTGCAGGATAATCTGGGAGTGTTTAACTCCCCAATTAACCGCAGCGCTCTTGTCTGAGCTCAGCCCTTCCAAAGATAAATTTCCAAGATGAATGCATCCCGTGGAGGCTGAGGGCACATGTACAACGATCCCACCCTGCTGCAGGTTCGTGCTGTGCTGTCCCAGCTCGGGGCTGTGTTTCCCCGGCTCCCAAAGGCTCCTTTCCCGGCGGTGGCTCCGCGCCTGCGGAGCTGAGCCCGGCGATGGGCGGCTGCTGCAGGATTGCTCTGATTCTGAGGCACTGAATGCCACAGTCCAGGCCTGTTTCAGTGCTGCCTCGAGGAAGGGTGATGTTTCACAGCACCAAACCCACCTCTTTGCCTGTCGCTGTGGGAGTGAGTCGGGAGAACGGGGAATTATCCCCGTGTAGGAGCCGAGTGCTGCACGTTTGCCCTTAGCAACCAAATCCCTTCCCCTGCCTTCCTTACAAACGGGGCAGCTGCAAACACAGCCCCGAAACAAAGCCCCAAATACCATGTGCAACAGGCTCTGCTTTCAGACAAAGAAGGTGCACCCTGGTGTTTGTAAAACATGCACTTGGGGAATCAGATAATAACAGGTACAAAGAATAATGGCACAACTCAGGCTGCCTGTGGAATCATAAACATTTTGTTCAACCAGTCACACACCTTTAGTCTGAGCCAACTCCTTACATGTCAGAATTCTCTATATTTTGATACTTATGCTTAGGGAAAAAAATAAAGTAAACAAACCCAAAAGTAGTGGCAAAATTGAATCAACCTTTCCGCTTATAAGAAGTCAAACAGGGTATCATAATTATGAGTTCCCTCTGTGTTCATCAGGAAAAAAAAATAGTCCTATGCATAAAAATCTCAGAACTATTTATTTAGTAGCATGGTTATAATGGAAGAAAATTTATAGCATATTGTGCTAAACAGGCAACGAGTACAGCCTGCACATGCATCGTCAGAGCCACCGAGCCATTGTTTGAGGGGAAGCTGGCAGCAGGACCTGCTCCCTGCAAGCGTCCGGGCACAGCCCCCAAACACAGCTCACGTGCGCGTTCTGTGATCGGTGGAGCTGAGAGACCCGGGTGCCTCTGAGGATCAGCGGTGCCCTGGAAGGCCTCAGGTGGGGGTGAGGAGTTGGTGTCACGGGAGAGAGCAGGAGGCAAAGCCACGGGGACGAGGAGGGGACAGTGCTCTGTACCACAGAGCTGCAGGGGAGAAGTGGGAGAGAAAGGCGAGAGATAAGACAGGAAAGGCTTCCAAAACCAGTGGGAAACTCTGTGGTAGAGGCCACAGGGGCAGAGGCAGGTAGACACAGGAATTTCTGGTTTGAGTAAGATGCACCTGGAGCCTGTCCATAGGCTGGGCTTTGCCAGGATCAGCTTCCACTCTTCTTTGTGAGCCTGAACATCATCAGACCATGGCAGGCTCAGTCCATAAAACACAATCCTGCTGGCAAAGCAGGTGTGCTTGTGCTGCCTGCTCGGGGAAAAGGTATTAAGTCATCCCAATCAACAACCCGGTATTTCTGTCCAACTCTTTGTGTGAAAAATGGGGGCTCAGCTTTGGTCTTGCCAATAAACCATTCCTGGGTTTGAAATGGGATTTATGATGTGCAGTGATGAGAACAGTGACAGCATCTGATGAACTCTTCCCACAGCACAACCTCAGATGGGGCCAAGTGGTCCAGCTCGGGTTCTAAGACAAATCACTTGGTGGGAGGAGAGCAAGGAGGGATATAAAGCTGGTTGCTCTGCTGTTCATTTAATCATCTGGGGGGAAAAAGTCCTAGGAGAAAAAAACCCCATAGATAGTGATTTAAAATTATGGAAAATAACTCAGCTCCTTTAATTAGCAGTGGTGCAGTACGAATTCTGGAGCTTGCAGGGCTCCTTTGTGAGCCTCAAGTTCTGTGCTTGCAAAAATAGAGGATCAAAGCAAGCCAGTGGCATCAGAAAAAAACAAAATAGGTTTTATTTCTCTTGATTTAACAAATCTAACTTCTCAGTCTGAGGCTGGAGGTTTTCCCTTGGGCGTTCCTTCTCAATAGGAGAATGAAAATCAAAGGCATGGAAACCAGGAGAGCTCGTACCTGCTGTGAGTGCTGAGATCACAAGGGAAGCCTTTCCAGCAAAGCTAATGTTATGCCAGAAATATGCCAAGGAGTGGGTTTAGCCCATTGGGCTACAGCCTGGTCTGGATCCTTCAGAGTGATTTTCTAACTAAAAATCAAGTGTCAGTACAAGGCAGAAAATCAGAGCGCCCGTGAGGGAGGCTTTGAACGTTTGTTGGGCTCCCCAGAGGCTGTGGCAGTCTGCAGGCTGCAGGGCATCCCTGTGCTCCTCCTTCAGGGTTACTGGGACTGAGCCACCTTACAACACTCAGTGGTTTCTTCTCCCCTGCTCTTGGATGTTGGAGTTGTGCAGGAATGATGTGGAGGAAGTTCAGCTGCTCCATGTAAAGGAGGGATGTCACTAATTTCTGTCTGATCAAAGATACCAAGGGCCAAATTGTGGTGCTTAAAAGAA
Source organism: Machaerirhynchus nigripectus (assembly GCA_013397975.1). NCBI lineage: Eukaryota > Metazoa > Chordata > Aves > Passeriformes > Dicruridae > Machaerirhynchus > Machaerirhynchus nigripectus. The sequence goes on along the minus strand of VZRQ01008095.1, from coordinate 1,385,248 downwards.
TGTTGGATGTTTTAGAACCCAGTGCCACTTTCATATCAAAGCAAATAAAAAATGGTATTTGTTAAGTTTTATTTTAATTGAGGCTGGAGGCTCAGTCTGGCATTTCAGCCTGTACAGCACTGGGGCAGTGGGTTTGTGGCAGTGGTGTGAGTAGTTTTGGTCAAGTACAAGGTCCTGTTTAGGTTCTTCAGCTGCTCCTTTTATTAAATTATCATTTGCAGTGAATTCTATCACCATATCGTTTCATAAAACGTTTCATAAAACGTTTCATAAAAAATTTCAGATGTAGAATATGAGAAAAAATAGAGCAAATATGTTTCATGAGCCGAAGTGTTTGTGGGAGAGGGGATTTCTGTTTCTACTTCAATTGCCTCCATGAGGGGGTAAGAAGAGTAGATTGGAAAATAAGAAATTAAAACATCATATTAGTTAACTGAAATACAGCCTAAAAATCAGTCCTACAAACAGTTTTTTGTAGTGAGACAGCCCAGGTTAGGATGGCATTGGAAATATCTGTCCAAACAGTCTCAGTACTGGTGCCTGAAACTGGTGTAACTCTTTCTTGTGCTGCTGAAATGTCCTCATTGCAAAATGTCAGGATGACTCTGCTTCAACTGTAAGGAAAAAAAATAAATGACAGTTGCAGTTTTTGTGCTGGTGTAATCCATAGTGCAACGAGATGCTTGAAATCATGAACAGAAGTGCTGGAGCAATTTGTGCCTGAATTTTCAGAGGACATCTGAATTTTTATCTAGAAACGGGCGTTGTGAGGAGTGGGTGAAGGTCACTGAGCAAGCAGGGTGCGAGCAGCAGCAGCACGGTAAATCACCGTCCTGTAACGCGGGTGGGGAGCGCTACAGAGGAGGGGAGCTCAGCCCCGCAGCCCCGCGCTGGCTGCGGAACGCAGAGGACACGCGGGGTCTGAAGGACAGCAGGGCTCAGCTGCAGAGGTGCTGAGCCCCGACAGAGAGCGGGAAACGGAGCCGGGGCACCGGGGAAAAGGGGCAGGGTGGGGTTAAGGGCAGAGCAG
>VZRQ01008095.1:1328656-1383582 GCA_013397975.1 Machaerirhynchus nigripectus | reverse complement strand
CGCGGCCGTGTCACCGCCGCCGCCACCCGCCCGGCCCGGCTCCTGCGTGTCATCCTGCATCCCCGCTGTGGCGCGCGGCCGGGGCTGGGGAATCCCTCGGCCTTTGCTGGGGAGGAGCGCTGGGCCGTAGATGGTGTGTGTAACAAAGGCCCCGGCTCCCATTAACTGTATCAGCACGGCAACACAATATCCTCGTGTGCCATGTTGCAGTAGCCCGAGTGTGCGATGCGTCCCTACAGGAGACGTGTGTATGTATTTATCCCGGTATTCCCACGCAGGAAGTTCAATAAGGAAAAATGGTTTTCCAATACTGTTCCATTATGAAACTGCACCACTGTGCAGACAAGTTGGTTTGCACACAGCAGGGTGCACGTGGTATCCAAGTCACCTGGCTGTCAATTATCGCAGCATTTCATTTGTCCCTGGAGAATTTGGGTTTTTAAAATGTGGCGAGTGATATTAGCAAAATAAACCAAAATATTGAAGGAAATCCTCACTGTTAGAACCCGGGGAAATAAACACGCTTTCCTTGTTTATGTTTTGGGTCGGTAGCTTGGATTCGGATTCCTGTAACTGCCATTGTTGTGCACAGTTTATTCAGCGTTACAATTATTCCTTACTGTCGGCGCTGTTGGTGGTACCTGCTGTGGCAGCATCCTCGCCAGGGAGGTGTGTGTGATGCAGCAGCAGTCCCCCGTGCTGGTGTCACATGCACCGCTGAGCAATGCCACAAGGCGCAGCCACCATGGCCTTGCAGTTGGTGACGTGATTGAAGGGAGAGGGGAGAGGTGAAGGCCTGGGAAATTTCTCAAAGCTCCTTGAATGATTTCTTTTCCTGGAGTTCTCTAATCTCCGCCAAGAGCCTCTTGGGTGTTCCGATGTGGTTAGTGCTGCCTAGCAGAACCTGCCCTCAGCTAACCCAGGCTATGGTTCATTGCCTGTGGATTCTACCTGATTAGCAGCCACAGAGAGGGTTTCCCGTGGTAGCAAAAAATTCCAGCAGCATGTGAAAGAAGATTGCTTAGGGTTTTTACTCAGTAGCAGTTGAAATAAATTGGATTTGGGGTTTCTGTTTGGCGCAGTAATTGTTTGGGGGTGGGATTTGTCATGCATGAGGAACCCTTGTTTTAGTGATGTGATCTCTTGGTATTTGATCAAGTGATGGACAGCAAAACATTGAAGTCAAGCCAATCCAAACCAGTGTTACAAACCATTGAAGAAATCATCCAGCAAGTTGGGAGGTCCCTGGTGTCACATCCGGAACAGAGCCCTGGGAATCCTAACCCATAATCAAGGCCTCCTCTCTTCTGTTCCCTCTGAGGAAAAACTCCAACAAAACCTATCCAAGTTAGGTTCCTTGAGGCATACGAAAACACGGGATGAGCAAGTGTTGATGGGCTTCACGTTACCATAGCCCCAGCTGGTTTCTGCTGCAGGGTTCCCCCACCAGTGGGGGCAAGTTCTCAGGCAGAGGTTTTTGTCAGTGTGGTCTTCTGGAGTGGGGAGCAGATTTCGGGTCCTGTACTGAATGACTTCATAGAAATCTTTGTTTCTGTTAACATAAAAGTGGGAAATGCCAATTCACCTGTAGGACAGGTGCCATCCAGCAAGGCTTTCGTGACTCTCAGCCTCTGGCATGCTTTGAGGAGGAGCCAGGGAGGAACTGGCTCAGTAGCCCTGCAGAGATGAGTGATGCCTTAATGAACCGAGTGGGAGAGGTGGGGATCTGTTCCCGAGCACAACTTCAGTGTGGCTCTTCCTGGCTCCCACCGAAGGCTGAGCTCTGAATTCCTGTGCTGTCTGCCTTGAATTCAGCCGTGTTCATCCAAGGGCTTTGTGGCACTCTGACAAGCACTGTGAGCGCTGTGCCATTTAGGAGGAAGGACGGCATTAATTGCAGCGGGACCGGTGGTGGGATGGGAGTGAGCCTGGGCTTCCCAGGGCCGAGCTCTGCCGGGGAGGGAGCTGCGAGTTCCTCAAGTGCCCCAGGTGCTCCGCTCGGCGCACGTCACAAGTCTTCCCCTAAATAGCTCGTGGTGTCACTCCTCAGTCCTGCAAGGCCTCTTTGAAAGCAGCAAACTGCTGTGCTCATGCTGGTACTGCCGTGGAAAAGGCCTGGATCCGGAGCTGCCGGGGGAAGGAGAGGGAATGAGGCAGGGAAGGAGGAGCTTTACAGGAACCCTTCATCAGGCCGTGCCATTGTGTGTGCCTGTGTACTCTGGCTCTGTTTAAAATGGCAAATTCCATCTCGGAGTCAACAGAGAGGGAGGGCAGCTCGTGCCCTCAGTGTTCCTGTGTGGGTGTGCCTTGGCACGTGCAGGGCTGGGGCTGGGCTGCCTTCCCACTGCGGGAATTGCAGCTCTCCTGGTGCCTTCCAGAGCCATCCCGGCTGCATGGCCTGCAACGGGAACGTTCCACAATGTTTCTCGTGGGATGACTCACGTGGAGGTGCACAGAGGGGCAAGGTGGTTGTGCGTGGCTCTGGTTTTCTGTAGCCATGGAATATTTGTTCCCTGCTTTTGGAATGTTGTCGTGGTTTGTGTATTAAAGGTGCCAGGCACGGCCCCTGAGGGTCATAGAAACGTCATCTGAGAAATGGGCTTGGTTCAGAAGTCATTAATATGTCAATGAACTTCAGCACTAATTCGACAGATTCTACCTCAGTATTGCACAAATGTGGCACCTTTTTGCCACTGGGTTTGTTTTACATGGAAAATGCATGGAAACATTTTTCATTTGCTCCTCAAATACTTCTCCATCAAACATGCTGCATTTATGTATAAAACCTGCTTCTTGCTAGTGGCTGTTCATGTGGCACCTGACAGCCAACCTGCCGTGTTAGTGCCTCTTACCTCACCCCGGGAACGTGGTGGTGTGAGCAGGTGCAATGCCAGGAGAAGGGCAGAGCAGACCTGTTCTTCAGTTCCCCCCGCTCGTTTGGATCCCTGGGCAGAGTAAGGGCAGCATCACTTTCAGGACTCGGTTTCAGGTACAGTTTGCATCAGGAGAGATTCTTCGGAGTGGTTGTGACTTTATTTGAGGATTTGTGAGTTTGTTTCCTGTTTTGTTTTTGCCAGGTTATGATTGAAAATGCGCGTTGCACAATGCTGTATGAGCTGCCCCAAATAAGCTGTCTCTGTGTATTTTTCATGTTCTTTCTGTAAGGTGGTAATTTTTAAAGTCCATGGTTTACCCTCACTTGCCAGTTTTCTGTACTTCAGGGGTTATTGCAGGATTGGTCTTCAGTGCTTCAGCTGCAAAATGGAGAAGGAGACATGCTTAGGAATGTGTTCCTAAACTTTTATAGAAAACTGTTTACATGTCTGTCACTTTGTGATTCCTATTCTTGGGAAGTGTGTGTTAATTTTATCAGCGTTTCTCAGCAGCAGCCTAAACTTTCAGCTGTTTCCGTGGACAATCTTTCCCTTTCCAGGATGCAGTCTTCAGATTTCATGATGGAAAGCGTTTTATTATTCCTAATAATGCCAATAATTCTCTGCCAGAAGCTTCCTCCTGTGGCACTGCCTTTGCTCTGAGCAGAGGACTTTGGATTAATGTGACAGCCTGAGCAGCCCCTTCCCTCGTCGTCTGGGTCTCCAGATTAAATTATTATTAAATTATTATTTAAAATATTAAATGATTATTCTTAAAAGTAGGGGTGGTAGCCAGAGAAACAGCAGATCACAGAACTACACAACGCCTGCAAAATTCTTCCAGGGAGGAACAAGTAAAGTAACTGGAAAAAGCTGACAGCTCCAGTCAAAAGGACTTTTTATTTAACGGGCACCAAAGCTAATCTGAAAACACATTCGTGTGTGCTCAGAGTGCTTTGTTTCTGGTGCCCAAATGAATGGATTTTTCTTTTTTGTATTACGATTATTTGTATTACGATTATACAGGAGAAAGGGAAAAGGAGAACTTATGATCTTATTGATTCTTCCCCAGTGAAGTTTAAGACATCACTGAAAAGTCTAAAAATAATTAAAAATTAAGGCAATTTGCTGTCTTTGGGAGGAGTGATAAACATCTGCCTGGAAGCATGAGCACATGGTTTGGTGCTTGAGAAGTGACTCTGTTCTTACCAAAAGTTCATTTTCTAACTTATTTCAGCGAGCCACGGGCTGGCACTTGAGCAGTTGTTGTGAGAGAACATTCCTGCCAGTCCAGGGTTCGGATGGTGGATTGCTCTGTGCCCACAGGAGGGGAAAACACGGGCACAGAACAGCTGAGGATTAAATGCCAGCGCTGGGGTTGAGCAGGTGCCTTCAGAACAGAAATCTTGGAACGTTTGTGGGGTAGAAGTTGGGATTTGCTGTCTGGATTTTCAGCCACTGGTGCCCGAGTTCCTGGCTGAGGCTGCAGCCCTGGGCTGTGATGTAATGGGATTCCTGAGTGCTGAGGAACCTCCCCAGCTGAAGGGTTGCAAGTGCTGGCTGTGGTATTCTGTTCATTGGCCGGGCTTTTTTTTTTGTTAAATACTTCCCAGAAACCTCGTGCTGAAAGGCAGTGTAGGAGATTTCCAGCAGAAATGCTGGATATTCTTTACTTGGGCACTGATACTCCTGATATTTGCCTTCAAAACTTGCTAGGCAGGAAGTTTTTCTTTTGTTTGTCTAATTAGGTTTTCAGTTTGCTTTCCCTGTCATTCAGGAGGTTGCAAAAACTGTGACTCCAGCCAGGCAGGGATTGCACAAACCTGTTATTTTTACTCAGCAGATTCTCCCATGCCCTTCCTTGCTTGCACTTGGAGCTGCATTATTTTTGGGTTGTTTCTCAAACCCTGTAGCAGCACAGCATTTGTGAATGACCATTCTTACAGCAAGGAGTTGCTTGTGGTGGAAATGCTACAAGAGGTCACCCTGTTGTAAATATTATGATATAGGTGTGTGGGTATTTTTGCTGTTGAGTACAATCCCTGTAAGAGGCCCAGCCTAAAACATAAACAAAGGTAAATGGTTTCAGATGTCTGATTGTGAGGACTGACTGATTTTTCTTAACTGGAAAGCACATTGTGATGAAACAGGGTGTGTGGACACCAGATTTGCTCCCTTGGGCAAAGCCTCTTTTTGGAGCCTTTTGTCCTTTGTGAAAGAAGGAAAACCACCTTTTTTCTCCCTTTTTTTCTGTAGAGCATCTCTATATTCTGTTGGAATCCAAATACCACCGTTTCCACTACTTTCCATTAAAATGTATTTGGGATGCAAGTAGCTGTTTGTCTTAGGTCTTCACCTGCAAACACAAAAGCAAACTGCAATTAAAAGGTACCCAGCTAATGAAATACACTTCTGTAGTAGGGCTTATGAATTTGAGTGTTTAACACCAGCTTTGCTGCTTTTCTGGTCTGGGTAACCAACTGCCTTTCAGTGTGGGTGTTATACACAGATGTGGGGGAAAGGATCTACTAGTTAGGTGTTTTTAACAAGCAAAAATGGTTTGTAGAGTTGACAAAAATGGAAAGTTTCAGGGGCGAGCATAACTTTTTGAAGTGGTTATATTTAGGGCATTTATATTAATTATGGTTGTCTGGCACTACCTAGGGAGTAGTTGAAGAAGGAAATCCACTGGCTTAGGAAGGTGACAAATGCAGAATAACAGGGAATGTCCCTATCCAGAGGTAAGCAGGTGTGGCCCTTGTGGTGCTGCAAGTCTATAGGAAATCAGATGCCTTCTGTAGATACCTGAACATTAAAACATCTCCAGTTATTTCATCCCAGTAATTTGATTTAGGTGTTCACTGCTCTCAGGGTTTGAACTGTTGGAATGAAGGGTTTGACTTAAGCTGGAGCTGAAGGAGTCTCTTGGGCACCACCAAGAACCTGTGATTCCATGCTCCTGCAGCAGTGCTGTGTGGGGGCTGTGCAGTGCTCTGCTGTCTCGTCAGCATTTTGGTCTCAAAGCTTCTTTCAGAAGAAAACCACCTTCCCTGTGCTTGGGTGGCATCTGTACCTAGGGCTTAGATTGTTCTTGGTGCAGGCTAGAGAAAATCCACCTTTTCAGGGCTTGTCTGTGGCTCTTCATGAAACAGAATCATGTCCAAGTGATTTGATGGAGCAAAAGTCCTTTTATGCAGTTTGGAAAGCCCGTGAGAAATGCCTGTGCCTGCTCAGGGATCACGCGGTGACACCTCTTTATTTCTGGAAGCAAAGTCGAGTTTTAGGCCCCTTCTGTACTCAGGGAACTGAGTTACCTGATAACACTTCTTTCTATTCACAGCCAGCAGGGCTTGAAACATTAAAAATTAAGTTCTTTGTAGGTACCCACCTTGTGTGTGGTGAGGTGTGAACTCTGTTCAATGCACTGCATGTGTCTTCTGGCAAGACAGGGACTTCCAGAGCGCTTTGCGCACCCCCTTCAACAGTGATTTCTTTGCTGGCTGTGCACTGAGCTGAACTTTTGGGGCAGAATGCTTGATTCAAGAACAAATCTTTGTGGTACATTCTGGAAAAGATGTTTTGTAGGAGCCCCTAAGCTTTGGGTTAGCAGTCTGGCTGATGCTGGCTCTCCCAAGTGTCAGTGAAATTCAGCAGGTCTGTTCTTAAAGGAGCAAGGGCTCTGGGAGGAGATTGCCTTTCAGAAAGGAGCAGTGACATCAGAAAAATGCCCTGTTGGGGTCTGGGAGGGCACAGTGCTGCAATTTGGAACTGAGAGGCTTTTTCAAGGCACAGGAAGGATGGCTGGTGCATCTTTGCATCTTCCATGACAGACCTGGCCTCGGTTTGGTTCCGTGCCTCGAGTAAAGGTTTGTAACGTGGGGCAGGGCATGGTTTCCTCACTGAAACTGGTGTGAGCAGGGAGTTCTTGGTGGCCTCAGTGCCAGGCTGAAGGTCCCGTGAGGCACCTGGAGTGGGTGCAGGTGGGCTGGGGGCTGCAGTGGGTGCGTGTGACTCAGAGAAGTGTGTTAAAAATGAACTAATTGGTTAATTAATGTTCCTTCTGCAGGTGTTGCGAGTGCTTGAGATGCTGTGGCAGGAGAGACCCCAGGCCTCGGACTGTCTGGCTTGGCCACCCGGAGAAGAGAGACCAGAGATACCCTCGCAATGTCATCAACAATCAGAAATACAACTTCTTTACCTTTCTGCCTGGGGTGAGCATGAATAAAGTTGCTTTTCATCATCCCACCCCAATGCTTTCCCCGTTTTTCAGTGGTTTTACAGTAGATAAGTAAGTAGTTTCAGTGGTTTTACAGTAGATAAGTGCAGAATCAGGACCTGGAGCAAATGATGGGGTTGTGTTTGGTAGAGTTCATGCCAAGCCTGCCCCAGGGCAGCAGCAAACCAGACACAGATCTGTCCTGAGTGTCCAGGACTGCTTTAAAACTGCCCCAAGTCAGCCTTTAGTCACAAGGAGAGCATGCAGAAATGTTTCTGGTGGTTAGTTCAACATGTATAACATCCGCCCTCCTCTTTTTTTCTGCTTTTTTTTTCAGGTGTTGTTTAACCAGTTCAAATACTTCTTCAACCTTTATTTCTTGCTTCTGGCCTGCTCTCAGTTCGTGGTTGAAATGAGGCTTGGTGCACTTTACACATACTGGGTTCCTCTGGTAGGTCATTCATGGTTTATTTATCCAAGAAAGTTTCAGTGTTTGACAAAATTTCTTGTGCTGCCTTTTCTGTGGGGTGTAAGTTTGCACCTTAAATCACATTTTTCACTTTCCTCCTGAGGCCTGTGCCGTGCGTGTTGTAGGGTTTAGGCTTTCAGTGCAGTGAAATCCCTGGTAAAAGCCAGAAAGAAGTGAAGGGGCAGCTTTGGGACATTGCTGTTAAAATTCTGTTTGTGTTAAAGCCTGGCTCTCCATGAGTTCTCTCTCAAATGCTGTATTGCATTTGCTGTGTGAATCTGCTGCTGGTTTTGTAGGACCCTGTCCTGTAAATTAAATACGTGTGAACACAGGGGATCTCTCTCTGTTGTAGAGGCAGTTGTGACTTGTCTGTGCCAGGTGAGCAATCAGAACTTGCCCATGAGCTGCCAGAAAGCAGGATAAGAAAATTCTTTGTTCTTCACTGCTGCTATTACAAGTGTTGGGGCTGGAATGACATATGAGATGACACAGTCAGTTGGAACATGTGGGAATATTTTGGGGTGATTATTGGAAGACTTTTCAAGCAGCTGAAACCTAAGTTGAAAATAGCCGACACTTTAAAAAATTTATTTTGGAAAGCAGGTAGGAATTTCTATGTAAATGAACAAATGCATTTCATTACTAAATTAATTAGATCACACATTTAGATACATGCATGTACTGGAAACCTTCAGTTCCTAAAATCATCTTGCTCCCTTCTTAGAGTTCCTTATTGACAAAAATAACCAGCACACGGTTGCAATTTTCAGCACAATACAGGTTGTAAAAAGTTCATTTTCTGTGATGCATGAGGAGTGTTTTAACTGTTTGGTGAGGCTGAGCTAATAGTCTCTAGTAGTGACATGGCTCTGTGATACCGAGCCCATAAAGAATTGGTTTGCATTCATTAATTATTTTTCATACAGTGCAGGATGTGATGTGGGCATTTCCTCATGGCAACAGGAAATGAAATGACTGCCTGTATGCACAGAAAAGTAGGACTGAAGCCCTAATCAGGCAAACGTGTAATTACACCATGAGCAGTGCACATAAACACCTTTGGAGTGTTATTTGTGTAGGTGGAGTGTCTGTGCACACACACATGAAGGCACATGCCTTCTCTATGTACATGAAAAGGGGGTTATACAGATTTCTGTATAAATTCCTATGTAAAGAAATCTCCCAGGGGAGCTGTGCTGCCTTCAGTGGCTCTGTGGTGGTGGGAGCACGGAGGTTTGAGGGATCCTGCCTTACCCCGGAATTCTGTGTAACCCCTCAGTCTTAGCTGCTCAGCTGTGAGGTGAAATGAAATATGGTACTTACATTCTTCAGGTAAACTTTGCAAAGATTTGCTTGGGGAGAGCATCATGATAAAACTGAAAAATTTTTTAAGCAACACCTCCTTTTCGAAGCAGCTGTTGTGTGTTTGGTGCTGGGAGTTTGCACAGCAGCACATCTCACTGTACTGATTCAGGAAGATAAGATAGAATAAGGCACTGCAGATTGTTGGCAGTGGCACTGATAAATAGTGCTCTTATTAGAGGCAGATGTGATTTTTTTCCCTGACCTTTTCATCCCTCCTGTTTCCCCCCCGTGCTCCTCGCAGGGGTTTGTGCTGGCTGTCACCGTGATCCGCGAGGCGGCCGAGGAGATCCGATGCTACATGCGGGACAAGGAAGTGAACTCGCAGATCTACAGCAAGCTCACAGCCAGAGGTCGGCTCCGTGGCTCCGGAATCCAGCCCTGCTGACAGCCAGAGGCAGAGTTCAGGCAGCGGGAGGGGGCTCTGGGCTCCCAGGCACGTGGCTTCCGTGGCCACGCTGCCGCCGCGGAGCCCTCGGGGTCGGGGTGGCCGCGCGTGGGTGGCTCCTGACCAGGCTCTGGTGGAGGCTGGGGTTTGCTGAGGGATCCATGGAATGGTTTGGGTGGGAAGGGACCCTAAAGCCCACCCAGTGCCACCCCTGCCATGGGCAGGGACACCTCCCACTGTCCCAGGGTGCTCCAACCTCTGTCCCAGCTGGCCTTGGGCACTGCCAGGGATGACGCAGCCACAGCTGCTCTGGGCACCCTGTGCCAGGGCCTCCCCACCCTGAAGAGCCTAAAAAGAGCCTAAAAAAACGGTGTGATGTGTGTGTTTGTCAGCAGCAGCTGATGTAGTTCCTCAGGACTGGCAGGACCAGCTCCTGCATTTTCTGTGTCCATCACCTCCGGCCTCTGCTGCAGCCGTGAGGAGTTTGGAGCCCTCATTTGTGAGGGAGCCCAGGCTGTGGCTCAGCTGAGCCTGACCCTGCTCTGGCCATTGTTCACAGCTGTGCTGTACCTAACAAAGACATTTAAATTCTCATTTGAACAATCCAGTGCTGCCTCACTATGGAGTTACTCCTAACACCATGACAAAAAGATGGTGAGGCCAGGGTTTTGTTTTAAAAGGGAATGAACAGCATCTGAGCAAGTTTTGGTTCTTTTCCATTTCCAGTTTGTTAGTTATAAAAGTTTAAACCCCTGGATTAAGATTCAGTGATGTAGGTGTTGCAAAATAGGCTGCATTTGTAGGAATAAGGCTGCTTTTTGAATGTAATTGCTTAAGGCTGGATATATTTCACATGCCAGGAGTTATGAGGCAGCTCCAAACTGGGGAGTTTGGGTTTCTGAATATTAAATCCCCTTTTAATAACGTGTTCTTACTACAACACTTAAAATGCTTGGCAACCAACAAAAGCCTCATCCAAGAGGGGTGTACTACATCTATTTAAAGATATAAAAGAGTCGCCTTCTGGATTCTATTCAATGATCTATAAGGGGCTTGACCTCTCCTTTAGTTCTTTTCATATTGCTATTACGTTTCCCATGAATGATTTCCCTCCCCCCAGTCCTTTAACTTTTCTAATTTTGTGAAAGAAACCAAGGAGGATTGGCAGCTGGGCACAAGCTGAAAATCTTAAGCCACTGTATTTAACATGAATTTTGTGCAGAAACAGGAATGAGACTCTGTAGCAATATAGTTTAGAGTAGAAAAAACCGTAGAAAATTATTTATGATTGTCACATGGTTTGGGGAGAAAAGTAATTTTCTGTCCCTCACTGAATGTCAGAACGGAATTTTTTGGGAGAGCTGATCATCTCCTTTTCCACGGATTAAAACCTCAGCACCTCTGAGAATTGCCTGGGAGCAGGGAAGGGCCTGGTGAGGCCACCCTGGCTGGGGATGGAAATTTGGGGTTTGATTTATCAGTCAGGGGAAGGAGCTGGGTTTTCAAGGGAGACCATCACCAGCTCAGAAGTAGGAGCAGCAAATACCAAGCCACGTTGGGAGTGGCTGACGTGAACCATTAATTTTCAGAGCAGCCAACAGTGGGACTTGACTAGAGCTGTTTACAGGCTGTTTCTTTTTTTGCTGCCTGTAACAGCACAGGTCATGCTGCAGGGGTTTTGGCACAGCCCTGTGGTGAGACCTAATGACAAAAAACCCTAAATCTTTTTTATCTTTTTACCCAGATGATCCATTTCTGTTCCAAAATGGTGAAACCAGCAGACTTCTGGAAAGCTNGGGTTTTTTTTGTTTTTGTTTTTTTGGGAATTTTTTTTTTGGTTTTTTTTTTTTTTTTTTTTTTTTTTTAGTGGAAAGCTCTCCATTTAAAGGACAGTTGTTTGGATTGTTATAAAAAATAATCAAATTTCAATCCCCTATTCATAAGGCCACAAGCCTCCCTGTGTTCAGGGGTCTGTGTTCTGATCTGCTTGATGGAAAGCTAGAACTGTGCTTGCAAATTCCTGGCTTGTTTTTCTTCTCCGGCAGCCCCCTGCCCTGGGTAACGCTGCATAATAGAGAGAAACTCCACAGGAAAGTGGGAAGGGACCTCCTACTGAGGGGTGCTCCTTGAGACACACATCATTGGCATTTACCAGCCATAGAAAAACAATATTTTCCCAAACTCTGCAAGTCCTGCTCCACAGCATAAGGCTACAAAAGCCAAAAGTTTGGTGCAGCACATCAAACAAACTCCCCCCCTTTTTTTTAAATTTTATTTTTTAGATGCATTTAACTTGTTTTAGGAAACCTCTGGCTTCATCTTTAATTCCAAATTAGGGGTTTGGATCTGTACCTCAGTGAAGCTTTGCAGATCTGTTGTGAAATTTTTACTTAAGTGCTCGCAGGGTAAAAAAAAGGCTAATTTCTTCTGGCTAATATATTTATTACTTTAAATGATCTGCTTTCTGGTATATCCGTCACACTGCAAATTTGGTGATAATTTCAAAGACCATAGCTTAAGTTGGAACAAACTGTTTGCATTTTATTATGTTTACTTTCTTGTCTTTAAAAAAGATGAATCAGGATACAACAAAGAAGGAAACAAACACCAGACAAGTTTTAACAATAGATATCTTTTTAACAAGAGATCAAGCCCAGTTCCTTTTAAAAAGTGTTAAACACCAACTTCTATTCTGATAAACTTAAGGAAGTACAAACTGAAAGTGGTGTAAATGCTAAATAAACGTGTGTGTATTTAGAGGAAGCATTTCTAGTTGCACTTAGAAAAAAAAGAGTTTATAGTTACAAAAATACTTTAATAGCAGAGCAGGACTGGGAAATGGAACAGTCGTGCTATGAGCTGGTTTTAAACATGCATGAGAAAACATCTGATGTTTAGGTGGCAGTTTCCCCCCAGAAAGAAAAAGGAATTACAGAATTCCCAAGATCAAAATAAAACTAATTCAAGTAAGTTGCTTTATGGGAGTCCTGAGTCAAAGGAAACATCTGGTCCTGGGCCCTCTTAGCAGGACGTGTGGTACACGCTGCAGAGATGTCACCCACAGGGACCAGGGAGGCTGCAAAAGCAGAATTAGCTACCTAAAAAGGGCATCTCATTTATCCAGGAGTTATAAAAACGTGTGTTGGTTAGAAAGGTCCCCTCTTTGTTTTACCCTCAAACAGCTGAGGCTGGGAGGGTTGGTGAACAAGACAGATCTGCTCCAGCTGCTTTGGGTTTTCTCAGATTGGAAAAATTTTAAAGCAGATGATACTGTTTTTAGAATAATGATCCCAAAAGCCTTTTATGTGCATAATGATAGGAAATCATCACATTACAGCTTTGTCCAGGCATTAATTTTTCTTTTGCAGAATGATTTTTTACCTCATTAAGGAAAACCTTGCAATATTAAGTTTCCCTGAACCCTGCAGGTAGTGCTGCTTCTACTGACAGTCACCAGATGAATCCTTGTGATCTTTAAGAGAATACAGAAAATATGGTTAAACAAATCCACAGCTTTTTTGCCCATTGGGTCAGGAATGGCTGTGCCTGTGTGGGGAGAGCACACGGGCTTTTTTCCCCCCTTTCCTTTGCACAGGAGAATATTCAAAAGCACTTTTTGTTGTTTTGTGAATAACCGTATTAAAAGGGGAGGAAGAGATGTTATCTGTCAGACCCTTTTAGTGTCATAGTACCTAACTTTGTATAGCCCATACAGAAGACTGCCAGGGATGCTTTTTTTGATCCTCTTGGAGTGCAGCTTTTCTTTTCAAGCCTCAGCGTAATGGACTCTTAATCCCCGGTTTGCTTCCTGCCCCGGCAGAGATGTCTTTAGCCCAGCATTCCTTTTGTTTACCTTTTTTTTTTTTTTTTTTTTTAAAAATACCTAAAAAAAATCTCACAAGGCAAACTCCAAAATCCATGAAAGACCTATGAGATATTTGTGAAATGGGCCATGACTGCTTATAATTTGTAGGAATAATTACAGCATGCAAGGAAGTCTGCATTTATTAGCAGCAGTGATGAAGCATGTTGTTAAGCACACAGTGTGTCACCAAAGCAGCAGGCTGCCCCCAGCCCAGAATGGCTTTCATTGTTAATTTGGAGCAGAAACACTGAAGCATATCCTGAGAAGGATGCTAATGAAGGGACTGCCAGTAGTAAAATCCCGGTGACCTTTGTGCTTTGTGCTAATTTCTATTCCCCCTCCCTTCCCCCTCCTGCTTTCCCCCAGAGCTGCTATCTGGCCAGTTAGCCCATGAATTTTGAGGTACAGTAGGAGTGTTGTCCGTGCCAGGGTGAGCTCCACGTGCCTCCCCCACTTCCACTCAAATCACAGCAGATTAAGGAGGCTTTTGTTGAAATATAACAGACACGTAGAGGCAGGGTTCAAATTAACTGATTATAAATCACGTTAGTCTGAGAAGCCAAATCTAGAGCTGGCTAATGATTTGAAATTACTAGCCAATTGTTGAATTAATCCCCTGTTTTAAAGCAACTGGGAAATGTTTGACAGCTGCACAGGAATAAATATTTACGTGATTTCTGTAGGACCTGTTCTGTGCAGGGCTCGTTTGGCCGGGTCCAGCAAGAGGCGAAGGAGAGGTGGCAGAGCTGAGCCAGACGCTGGAGCTGCGGCAGGGGAGGAAATGAGCCTGGATTTTAGATGGGCCCATTGCACTTTCAGCTTCCAGGTCTTGGCTTGGGAGTCCAGCTTTACATTTCCAGGCACCTAAGGAAAAGGAGTTGGATTTGATGGTTCCCTGCTGTAACTTTCTGTTCTTGCTCTGTGTCTGCCTGATGCTGAAAGTATTTTTGAATTCATGAGTTAAGCAGTACAAAAAGAAGAGTTTAAGGAGTTGTTTCAGAGTTATCATGAGGGGGTGGCTGGGGGTTTCTGCATCCAGAGCTGAGGTCTGGAGCTGTTCCATGAGGGGCTTTCAGGCCTTTTTGGGAGACCCACCCCCTGTAGAGAGAGTCCTGCCCTGCCTTTACAGGGCAGCATTGCCCAATTCCCATGGTGGAAACATTTCCCATTTTCCCCACCACAGTGCAGTGGAAGGAAGGAAGGAAGGGAGGGAGGGAGGGAGGGTAGGAGCACCCCACAGCACCCTGAACCCTGTGCTGCTCTGCTCTAACACACTGACACCTTTCCTTTGCAGGGACTGTGAAGGTGAAGAGCTCTAACATACAAGTTGGCGACCTCATCATTGTTGAAAAGGTTTGTCTTTATATTCATCTTTCCTGTGTAAAGTACTTTTGGTTTTTTTTGCAAGACCATAGAAAATGAGATCTTTGGAATTCACACTGTTTTACAATAGGCTTAGAATGAACACAAGTTAAAATATTTAATCACTTTTCAGGGTTCCCCCACACCACCAATAACATAATTATCTTTACAAATGAGAGCAGATCAGTAGGCATGCACCTATAACCTCATTTTTCTACTTACACTATAGCAAGATGAAGAGCCTCCCTATCCTTTTCTCTGACTGTTGAACACAGGTTAAATACCTGGTACAAATGCAGCATCCAGGTGTTTCTTTGGGTATAAACATTGCAGTTTTGGGAGAGCCAGAGATCCATTTGCAGGCACTGGTACATACAGGTACATTTTCCCCTTTGTACAAGTTTTTATGTGGTTTTCTTTATCTGCTGATTTGATGTTTTTCCCACACTCTCTGCAAGCAGCTGTGACCTCTAAAGCCATCAGTATGAAAATACTCAGTGCAAGAAGAGAAAATTGGTAGCTGCAGATTCCACATACAACCTTTGTGCTAACGTGGGGCTCCTTGAAAGGAAACCAGCATTAGTTTAAGATTTCTTCATACTTCTAGAATTACTCTCCAGCCCTTTTGTAAACCTAACCCTTGGGTCTGGTCAGTGGGAGTTGGCACCAGTTATTATCCTGCACTTGGAATTCTGCAGGGAAGCGAGTTCAGGACTCAAAGCAAACTGAATCCCAAGCTCCAGGCTGACAAAGGAATCCTCTTTGTGCCTTTGCTGCTCTCGGTGGGGCTGGGAGGGCGCTGCACACGCGTGCAGGGCCGGGCGCACAATAATGGCCTTTCTTCTCCTCCCAGAACCAGAGGGTCCCTGCTGACATGATCTTCCTGAGGACGTCGGAGAAGAATGGTAAACATCTGGAACCAATTGTCAAAATAGCCATTAACCTTTCACTGGTTGTTTAGAGAAAATTATCTTTTGGAAATGTGAAAGAAATAGATAATAGTAAAATTTTAGAGAGAGGGAGAAGTCAAGTTGTTTTATGGACCACCACTTCTCAGGATGTTATACTCTCATTTTGTTTGCTAATCAAAGAATGTAGGGGGTTGAGTCCAGGGTAAATGAATCTGGTTGCATTTTAGATATAAATCATTTTTCTTGCTGTTCAGGTTTGTTTTGTTAAATGTGGGATAAGGAAATGTTTGATCAGAAGGATTAGAAAACAGATTAATGGGAACATTTCAAGTGTCTTAAAAAGTATAGCACAGAGAGTTTTGGCGAGGAAAGGAATGTGGTGCAGGAATGTCATCCTGCCCCTATTAATAAATGCAAATCAGACACTGTCTCCAGAGAAAGAAGGATGTGGCTATCCTAGAGGGGAAGCCATCCCGTGAGTTATCTGTAGGGGTGCCTAGGACAGATGTGGAAGGATCCCTGAGTGCTGTTGCCCATCCGCAGGGTCCTGCTTCCTTCGCACGGACCAGCTGGACGGGGAGACGGACTGGAAGCTGCGGCTGCCCGTCACCTGCACCCAGCGCCTGCCCACGGCTTCTGTAAGCTGCCTTTGCAAAACACTCTGCTTGGGAGCTGGGGGCGTGTTTTACCTGAAAATGTGTGGGTGCTGCAGTCCCTGGGCTGTTTCCAGGCTGCAGTTTCTTTCGTGGGGCACAAACACCTAAGAAGTGCCAGGAGTGCCACCCCAGGAAATCCCCCTCGGTGAGCTGCTACCCCAGGCGTGGTTCGTGTTGGGCTCGTGGGCTGCACTAGATGGCATGATGCAGAATTGACTTACCTTGATAAGTAACTCTTGGTGAAGCATTCTGGTAAAACTCTTGTGCATTACTAAGCTGTGGCTGCCTCTCTGTCTGTTTGAAAGGACCTGCTGCAAATCCGCTCCTATGTCTACGCAGAAGAACCCAATATTGACATACACAACTTTGTGGGGACCTTCACCAGGGTGAGTCTGCTGGCATGTGCTCAAAATCATCCAGAGATTCACCAGGGTTTATGAAAATTCTCCATCCTATCAGAAATCCCTCTGCCAACTCTCCCAGCAGCCCTCTCCAAACACCTCTGTGGCACTCTTGTCATCCTCTGCTCTTTTGCGCTCCTGACAAGTGTGTTTATTTTTCTCTGTATCCTGTTGTAGGAGGACAGTGACCCCCCAGTAAATGAAAGTTTAAGCATAGAAAACACCCTGTGGGCCAGCACAGTGATTGCATCAGGTAAGGTGGAGACCCGTGTAAAATTGTTTTTAAGGGAATATGTTAACAATTTTTAAAGGTATTTCTGTGATGGAATAATAATTCTGTCAGTTGGAGAAATTAGCAGTTGGAGTGAGGTTACCCCCTTGTCCTAACACCTCTGGGGAGCTGAGCTGACATCTAATTGCCTCTTGGACATTCCTAGATGAGAAAGAAGTGGAGTGGCCTTTGGGGCCCTTCTTTAGCATCCAGGACCAGAATAGCCCTTAATTGCTCTCCACACTGACATCCTAATCTGTAACAGAAATGGTGTCAAATGGATTCTGGTAACAGAAGCTAAGATGAAAGATTTCCAGGTAAGTGCTTCCATTGAGTTTGTCCTATATAGTCTTAAAAAAGGAAAAAAAATCAAGTCTTTGACAGATTTTGACTCCTATATACGATAAACTCCCGAGGCCTGAGATTAATCAATGCCCCCTTGTAGGGGCTTGTCAGAGTAAAAGCCTTGTTCCTCTCCTGCCCAGTGTGTTTGCAGAGTTTGCAGGGCAACAGCTGGAGGAGAGTGGAATTCTGGAGTCCAGTTCTGGAATTAAAGTTGTCAAGTGGACAGACTTGACAGTGCATTTGCAAACATAATTTCAAAGGATTTATGCAATTCAGTCTGTTTGAAATGGCCATAAACCAACTAGCAACACTCTTTTTTCACAGATCAGTGTGTCTTCAAGCTTTCTGTAGTCCTGGCAGGTGCTTCCTCTCATTTTGACTGACCTATCAATACAATACCCAGTTTTGTTTCTCCTGTGGTAATAATAAATAGCATGCTGTAGGTTATTTCTGTTAGGAGAAAATGTGGATATTATTTTTCTTCTGCTGGGAGTTGTGGTGCCATCTCACTGGGGCAGCCCTTGTAAGATGAGGCAGAGCAATGTGCCTTTCTCCATCTGCTGCAGGAGGGCTGGGTCTGACTCTGACTGTTTGCAGTGGATTTGGAGTAGCTGTGCCATCTGCTGATTTGAATAGTGATGATCTTACCACCACCTGCCATCTGGCTCCAGGGATTTGTTGTTGTTTTTGGGGGTGGTTTTTTAAAGGAATGTTTCTCAGCATATTTTTAGAAACCACTTCTCTTGAATCAGTCTTTTTTAAAAATAAGTCACAGCTTGTTAAAACTTTGATCATTAATCAGAGCAGGGGGAATAGTAGAGTATAAAGTAGCAACGTATTGGCAGTAGTGCTTTTTTTAGAGTTGGTTTTCTCCATTTTTCAGACTCCCAGCACTTGGGAATAGCAGCTTTTAAACTGTTGATGGTACATAGCTTTTACTTCGTGGCTTTTTGCAAAGTCTTTAGGAGAAAACCCATAGAAACCCAATGGCGTATGGTGCTAAACTGAATTTTGTTTCTGCAAGAAGAAAATGGAGAACTTCGTTGCTCTCAGCTCTTTAGCAACTGTGGGACAGAGCATTAAAATCCACTGATGGGCTCCCAGCAGCTCCATCTGTTACAGGAAGGTGGGAGTTGGTATGATTCACTTTGTGGTAGGAACAGTATTTAGATCAACACTTAAAGCAAATTGTAGATTTTAAAATAAGGTAATTCTGTCTTTGAGCTCTGGAATTCATTGGATTTGCTCTGATTGTATCAACCTTTACCAATGAATAACCATAGCCCAGAGCTGGTTTAATTTTGACACACGATGAAGGACCACTGTCCGGTGTAAGGCAGCACCAAAGTGGGATTCCGAGTGGTGGGAGGAGATCCAAGAAATCCTCCATCCCTACCAACTTGTATTTATAGTGTGGAGAGACAAGTGGCATCAAAAGGGGGCCAGGGAGAGCAGAGCTGGCTGCTCTTCCCATGAGCTGATGGAGTCTGTGATGCTGCATCAAGCCCAACCCTGTGACTGAAGAATTACTGCCGGGGAGGATGTTTCCTGTTCCAGTCTGTGTTTTCATAGGTGGCACGTTGCAGATACCAGCTTTTTGAATTTCTGGTTGCTTCTGAAATCAGTCTTCTAAAACCCCTTTCCACCTGGGGAGTATTTTCATAGAGAAAACCTTTGTGTGCTCAGGTACTGTGGTGGGAGTTGTCCTCTACACCGGAAGGGAGCTGCGCAGTGTGATGAACACTTCCAACCCAAGAAGTAAGGTATGGTGAAGAAACAGGCTTATCATAAATAAGGGTCAGAAATGGACCATTTTTAAAAGAAGATCCTTCCAAATGCTCTATGTACACACTATAGGGACAACCTCATAGGAATAATTCATATTTTCCAGCCTGTGATTTAAGACAGTTATCATAACAGAACCTATTTCTCCTGATTTTTTTTATCCTATTATATATGTGTCTTCTCACTTTTTTAAGATTGTCAAAACCATTGTTTTATATGCTTATAATGAGACAGTCCCAGTTAGAATAGAAAAGCTTATTTTGTTGCATTCTTCTGTTATAGCAAAGCTAAGACAGTGCAGGGGTGTTTACACAGTCTGCAGCTTTTGGCAGCCTGAGTCCTCTCACACCTCTGCTGCTCT
Source organism: Machaerirhynchus nigripectus (assembly GCA_013397975.1). Lineage (NCBI taxonomy): Eukaryota > Metazoa > Chordata > Aves > Passeriformes > Dicruridae > Machaerirhynchus > Machaerirhynchus nigripectus. The sequence goes on along the minus strand of VZRQ01008095.1, from coordinate 1,364,317 downwards.
GCTGAGCTTCTAAGGGATGGAAATCTCATTTGATAAGCTGGCAAGAGTATTGTTTATAGATTTAAATATGTTTGTAGTGTTTTAAAAGAAGCTGACTAGTGCAGAATGGCTCTTAGGACAGAATGGCAGTTCATTTCCTTTGTGAATGTTGCACTGAGCTGGCATTGTCATCTGTGTGCCTGAAATCTTTCTCTCCTACTGTTCTAGATTGGTCTTTTTGATTTGGAGGTGAACTGTCTCACCAAGATCCTGTTTGGGGCTCTCGTGGTGGTGTCCCTGGTCATGGTGGCCCTTCAGCACTTTGCAGGCCGTTGGTACCTCCAGATCATCAGATTCCTCCTGCTGTTCTCAAACATCATTCCCATTAGGTGAGGGGACAGCTGTCAATGCTTCCCAGCTAAATGCTGCCTGCTCGGGGTGTTCTCCGTGCTCCCAGCTCAGACAGGCAGTGAGCTCTTACCTGGTCCTCATTTCACAGCTAAGCAAGTCTAGAAGTAGAAATGAAGTTACAGTTCAAACACAAGAATTGCTTCTGCACAAGAGTTGTTTCTGCTGAATTTGTTCGATTTATTAACCCATTCACTGGCTTGGGCTGTGGATTTGGCATTTAAAGGCCCTTCTCTCAGTGTTTGGACTGCCTGGTTACTTTGATTAGAACAGAGCAAAAAAATGGAAAAGGAGGGTTATTTATACAGAATGTAGGGGAATACATTTAGAGGGCAATGAAACTTTAATATTAAATTATACTGAATTAGTAAGTAGATTAGTAACTTACTTTGGGTGCAGGACTGGGATTCATTTCAGTTCCATTTTTAATCTGCTCTCTGGTATCCATCACTGTCCTTCCTCTGTGTCCACCTTCCCCTCAAATCATACCTGCTCTTTTCATTGTGATTTTATCATGTCTTTGCATTGCAGTGTAATTACATTTGCTACCAGAGCACTACCTTTGAATAAACTTCTCCTGAAGCCCCCCTTTGGCACCTCAGATTCACTGTGGAACTCGTGTCCTTTCATTGCACTCTGGCAGTTCGCAAGGTTTTTTTCCAAAGTTTACCTGATGATACTTTTTATTTTCCTTTTTCCCTTCCCTCCTGTGTAGTTTACGGGTGAATCTGGACATGGGGAAGATTGTGTACAGCTGGGTGATCCGCAGAGATTCCAAAATCCCTGGCACTGTTGTTCGGTCCAGCACTATCCCTGAGCAGCTGGGAAGGATATCCTATTTGCTTACAGACAAAACAGGTATTGGTGCAGGAAATATGGGTTTGAGTCACGGTATGTTGTTGTTTGGATTTTGGTATGGTTTTGGCCAGGAAAAGAGGATAATGTAAGATTTCTTTGGACTGGAAGAAATATTCATTTCCTGTCACTTTGACAATATGATTTAATCAATTTTTGAAAAAAAGTTCTGCATTTTTGTTTTGTTCTGAATGCACTATAAGCAAGGTAGGACAGGAATATTATACTAGTTGAAGGAACACTTAAAGCATGCTATTACAACAAAATCTGAGGGGAAAACCAAAACTGAGATAAACTTTTTAGAGCTAGTTTTCAAAGCCAGGTAAAGATAACTTACATTTATAGGCAGAAACTGTCTGCTGCTGTCCTTACACTTTTGAAGCTGAGCTTGAATTGAAGGCCTGAGCTGTAATGAAAAGCTTGGTCTGACATAAAATCCTAGTCCCGCTGAAGTAGAGTCCAATTTTTTTTTGGTTCCAGTGGGACCAGAACTATGCTTGCAGCTCCTGCTGGCATTGACTGTGGGGTGAATTTCATTCTTATTTATGCACCCCCACTTCCCAGGAGAATCATCCCTCCGGTTTGTTAATATTGGGGTTTTTGCCAGCTCCAGCTGTGCCGGCAGTGGTGCAGTGACCGGTTCAGCTTCTGGCCCAAACTGAGGTTTCTCTGTGTTTGAGGCATGCCAAGGACAGGGAGGTGTGCTGGGGAATGGGGGTGTTGTTCCCACTCCATGGTGCTGCTTTTCCCAGGGACTCTCACCCAGAACGAGATGGTTTTCAAGAGGCTGCACCTGGGAACGGTCGCGTACGGCCTGGACTCCATGGACGAGGTGCAGAGCCACATATTCAGCATTTACACGCAGGTACAGTTACCTGCACTCACTGACTCTGTTCCCAAAAGTTTTCCACATCACTGGGCTAATGGGGAATTGATGTGGTAGGGATCTGCTCATGGGCTGCTGTTAGGAAAGTGTGAAGGTCATTGGATGCTTGATGCATAAATAATGTCGTGGTTGCTCGTTACGTTCTGTGCCTTGGTGCTGAGGTCTGAGTCTAAAATAACATTTATTTGGATATCCAGCTATCTCTTTTCTTTCTCCTTCCTAGCATTTGGTTCTTCTCTCAGTGCTGAGACCCTTAAATGACTGAACTGTACTAAAAAAAAAACCAACAAAAAACCCCCAAATCACAAACCCCTAAAATTCAGATCTATTTGCTTTCATTTTATACCCAGTCTCTGGAGAAAGCATGAATACTGGTTAATTATTTGCCAAAGTATCCAATATTTGTCAAGAACATTTGGGTGACTGACTAGTCCAGTGTGTGAGCAGTGACCGAGTGCACTTCAGCTGAGGGTTTGCTGTTGGATTCTGGCAGCAGTGCTGATGAGCAGTGATATTAAATTTGAAGATCTTATGGGTCCTGATCATTAGTGTGGAAAATAACATGTGGAATTACCCTGGTGATGAATATGTCTCATGAAACTTTTGTAATTACCAAGTGAGATCCCTTATAATGAGAAGCATTTGCTGGCAGTGATTCATTTTAAACTGTAGTTCTTATTCTTTGCTCTTATTTTTACCATGTTGTGGCCTTTGACCTGGAAGTGAAACTTTTGTCCTCTTGACACTAAAGGTTAACAGAGCAGGAAACTGGATCACTGTGTGTCCCTTCTTCAACTGGGATAATTTAGTAATTGTGCAATTATCTGAAGACTCCCATTCTGATACTAAAAATAGTATTAAAAATTAAATGAATGTAATTAAGATTTTCTAGCTCCATACGAGTCATCTGTTTTGCGTTTTCACCAACTATATTCTCTTGCACAAGAAACCCAAGTGACTCTAAATTTTCCAAGCCACTGGTCTTTTGTGGAGTAAAAAAAACGGTTTCTCGGGGTCTGTTGAGGTTGGTGTGTCGCCCTTTGGCGGATCTGCAGCAAAGGGGCGTTTTCTTGGTGTGCTTGGTTTACTCAGGTGAATCTTTTGGGGCCCTTGAGGAGCAATGCTGAAGGAGCCGAGTTGCACCGGGGTGTTCCCGGGGCGGCCTGGGCTGAGGCCTGTGAGGAGCGGGCCTCGCTTCCGGGGCCGCGAGCCTGCGCGGCCTGCACAAACCTCACTTAAACGTTGCTTTTCCCCCCGCGGTAAGAGCGTGTTGTGTCGTGTCCTGTCCCCCAGCAGCCGCAGGACCCGCCGGCCGTGAAGGGGCTGTCCCTGGCCACCAAGGTGCGGCGCACGATGAGCAGCCGCGTGCACGAGGCGGTGAAGGCCATCGCGCTGTGCCACAACGTCACCCCCGTGTACGAGTCCAACGGCGTCACCGACCAGGCCGAGGCCGAGCGCCACTACGAGGACTCCTGCAGGGTGTACCAGGCCTCCAGCCCCGACGAGGTCAGTCCAGGGGCCGTCAAATTATCGATGTGACCTTGCTGGCTGCTGGAAAACCCCGCAGTTATCTGGGGGAATTGCTCTGGTTTAGTGAAGGGGATAATATTTTAATGCATTTATTGCTCTGATAAGCCATGAATGGACTGTAAGTGCCCTCTCAGCTGTTCTGTCTCTCTGCCTGAAGCTCCAGACTGGTATCTGGCTGTTCTATCAGCCTCTGCACCACAGAATTTTGCTCCTGTTTCTGCACCTTTTGTCCAGGGTATATTCTCATTTCAACACCCTGAATCCCTTTGACCACGTTTGGTAAATTATGAACAATCTTATCTTGTCTAAGGGAGGACAGCTTGTGGAAGAGGGTTGGAATGCTCAGGCAGTTCAGCTCTGAGAGGTGTTTGACCTTCCAGACCAGTGAAAGTTCTTATTCCACCGTCACCACCACTGTCACCACAGCACATCCCACGGGCAGGTGCACGGGGCCAGTGCCCAGCTTAATTCTGGGCAGGGAGGGGAGTGTACAGGTTTGTTTTAGAGCAAAGCTGGGCTCTGCCAGTTCTCTGCCAGCACCCAGCGCAGCCAGGGCTGTGCAGGTGGCACAGGGGGGAGAAGCTTTAGAGCTCTGCAGAGACTCACTGGAGACTTTTACTGAGCATCTGAGAGATCAGGTTCAATACAGGACTTACAGTTCAACTGCTGTTTGCCACCCTCTGCAAAATTTGGGAAATGTAATTCTAGCGTTGTTTCCTTCTGTGATGAAGACAGGAGGAATAAAATGTGTTTTCATGTATTGGTTATGCTTCTGGAAACATCTTTTAGTGCAACACAAGTAACACATTTTGCTTTCTATTAATTTGTACAATTACACTTGCTCTGTGCTATGGAGAGACACTGAAGTTTGAGGCTTCGCCTGAGAATCCCACTGACAGAGTACGAGATCAAATCACCCTTTTGACTACATTCAAAGGGTTCTTCCATTTATTGCCTCAAACAAACCAGCCTTGCCTCTGGTAATCACCTTTCCACCTTTGCCATCAGAGGAGAAGCTGGCTTGCCTCATTGTTAGAGAAATGCTTTGCATGGAATTAAATGCACTGGTTGGAAGCCCAGCTGTGTGAGGATTTTGGGACTGTTGTGCTACTGAAAAACTGCCACAGAGCTGCTTTTCACATTTATGTACGTTCAAAATACTCCCTGGAGTGTTCTTCTCCCAAAGCAGGCAGTTCATTCACTGCGTACAGCGTTCTCCTCTGTGCCTGGTGCGAAAGCTGCGTGCCTGCTGTGCCCCCTCCGTGGCTGTGGCTGCGCTGAGGTGCCAGCAGCAGCTCCTCCCTGGCCAGGGTGTGGGTGCCCTGTCCCACGCATGGGCTGGGCACGTTTGCTTCCCTGCTCCTCTCCTCTAGAATGTGCTGCTCTCCCTGCAAAGGCAGCGTACAGAAAACAACTGCCTTGGCATTGAAACGAGGTCTGAATGATTTCCAGATGGTAATTTTTGTGATCTGCATCTAAGTTAGTGGGTTTTTTTTTTTTTTTCTCCTAAAGCATTTACAGGCTGTTTTTGCACAGATCTCTGTTTATTTACATATATACTGTGGTATATAGTGAAGTCAGTGATTTTTCTTTTACTTTTACTCTTTATACTGTTCTGTCTTTAAAATATTTACACAGCAATTTGTCTGGAATACCCAGGGGATATTGTTTATTTGTTTTACTATAGCATGATAACTAATCCTTCCAAGATTATTGTTTAAATTCTTTTTTCCTTTCTTGTGATATCTTAAGTAGAGAATTACAGCAGGTTCAGAAATCAGATATGCTTTGCTGCACGGAGGAAATCTTGTCTGTAGGTCTTAGATATACAAATATTATTTAGCCGTGCTCTGTATGTCATCCTAGATGGTACAAAATGCAGGAGCTACACAAGTGGAGCCCTTGAGAAGGGAGTAATGCTGTTAAATAACATTCCCTGTAGGGGAATGGCTTTGGACTCCTGTTAAAGCCAGCCTTTGAAATCCTATATCAATAAAATATTGCCATGGCAGGGAAGGTCAGTTTATGAAATGAGTACAAAAACTTGTATTCTCTTTACTTTAACAGCAAGGGTAATTTCTACCAGTTGGCATAGGATTCATTTCCTGTAACAGAAAGCAGGATTTCCTAAATTTGTTTCCTGTGCACACTGCCATTTAGAAGTCTTGAAGTATCTTTATTCAGATATCAGTTACAGCCTTGGGGCTCTGCGAGCCAGTTGTCAGTTGCAGCCATACAGTAACTAACAGGGGAAATGAAATAGATATAATCTGATCAGAGATAAGAGTGCCTGGGATTCCTGGGCAAACAGTCTTTAACCCTGACAACGGCGGCAGCTGCCAGGACATGAAAGGGTGCGGGATCAATTGGTCTCTGCCTGCTGTCTGCCTGCCTAGGCAACCTAAAGGGGACCCTGCAGAGCAGCTCATGGCACACAAGGATCAATTTGTCTCTTTAGAATGAAATTTATTAGTCGATATCCACTTCAGTGGTGGCTTGGGTAATTTAATTGTCGGAGAGCAAAGTTGGAGGATGCTGTGCTGAGCTGCTGGGGCTGCTGTGCTTTGAAATGCTCGGATCTGTGTCAGACCTGGCCTGGTCTGAGCTGCAAAACGCTGGCAGGGGCTTTATTGATGTCCCTCAGCAGTGAGCATGGGCTCCCTTGAAGGTGTTGAGAGATTTCAAGCCTGCTTTTAAATCTCCTTCTTCTAAGTTGTAAATATACTTTTGCATCTTGAATATTTCTCATCTTCTGGCTGTGGCTGAGAGCACCTGAGGTGTCTGAGGAAAGGAGATGCTTTAACAGGCCGAGCTGGGAGCAGAGGTTTGTACCTCCAGGCCTTTGGAGCTCATCAGCACGGGCAGGAGAGCAGCCAGGACTGCACTCTGAACATCACGTAACATCATGCTGCGAATAATTCCCAATCATTATTTATTAACCAGAGTATTAGAAAGCCAAGCTCCATCTCTGCTCTGGGAGGCTGCTGGGAGGATTATCTAACTGCACACTTTAATGCACTGAGGATGACTTGAAGAAACTTTTGAGAAAGATAAGCTCAAAAGAGCCTTTGATTTGTCGTAATCTTTGTGAGTAAGCCTCCACAAACTTGTTAATATTAAGCCAAATATTGATTCAAAGTGATTTAAAGGTCTTTCAAGGCAAAGCCAACTCAATTAGTTGTTTTTTTTTTTTTTGATCTGACAATTTAAGACTACTTTATGAATGGAAAAGTTTGGTTTAGATTCTCTTTTAAGCCTGATTTTGGATGAAAAGGAGCTGAGATCACTAAAGATTCTCCAGTTAGTCCCAATTGTATCAATTCATTAGTAAAATCTAGAGTCAGTGCAAGTATTTACAGGTTCTAATTCTATTTGTGTCTCTTGTATGTGACTTTCCAAAATAAATTTCATTTTTAACTGAAGTATTTGTGGTCGTTTGAGGCAGTAGAGGCGGAACCTGAAAGGCAGAAGGGATAATTAACCTTCCAAGTCGACAGCAGCCCTGTGCCCAGCACTCTTGTGCATTTGAAAATGTCACTGTGAAACACTTCCAGTATTTCATGTCTGTTTAGGGACAGTATCCCCTGATCCTTTCTGGAGGCCAGTGATAGATGGGCTCGTGTCAGCTGCTGCTCCATCTGTTAGTGCCCAGACAGCTTCTGCAGTTAAACCCAGCAAGCTCAGGGTGAGAGGGATGTGTCAGCCGAGCTGGGCACTCCGGGCCATTCTCAGGCAAGCAAAGTACAGACTTTGGTCTTCAGGCATGGCTCTGCTTGCAGTCGAGTGAGAGCTTGTGGAGAACTCAGGTTTGTAGGTCCTTACATAATAGAGGCTGCAATCAAAACAATGCCCACCTCAGTTCAGTTAAACCTCGAACAATCTGGGGGTTGTTTTGGGGTTTTTGTTTAGGTTTTTGGGTTTTTTTAATGTTTAGGGAGAAAGGTTCTCTGCTAAGGAGTGTCTGAGCCAGCCTTCAGCTGTCTTGCTGATCACTGCAAAATTGTTGAAATTTGTTGATGAGCTGTTACTACTGAACACATAGAGAATAACACAGAGCTCGTTTTGTTTGGTGGTTTTTTAATATGAATTTTTAATGTGCTTCATTAGTGTTTCTGGCTTTGAAATTGTAAACCCACGGTGGATGCATCGTTTTGAAGTCTTAATTTGATAGAGAGCAAGCTGGGAAATGGCACTTTCCAAAAGTAACTGTTTGTAAAGGGATTTCCCTGATGTGCCCAAGGAGGTTTGGGCACCCCAGGGCTGGGTGGAGGATTCCTGTGCCTGCCCTTGCCTGAGGGTTGTCCTTTGGAGCAAAATCATGGAATCATTTGGATTGGAAAAGACCTTCCAGTCCATCAAGTCCAAGCTGTGCCCAGTCCCTACCCTGTCCCCAGCCCAGAGCACTGAGTGCCACCTCCAGCCCTTCCTTGGACACCTCCAGGGATGGGGACTCCAAACCTCCCTGTGCAGCCCCTGCCAAGGCCTGAGCACCCTTTCCATGGAGAAATTCCTGGTGTCCAGTGGAACAGGGCAGTTGAAGGCAGGGAAGTGACCAACTCCTGCTGAGGGTGTGGGACAGTGCCACAGCTGCATCAGACATGAGCTGGGCTGCCCAAACCCTGAAGATACTGGCAGGAAGTGTCTGAATTGGGAACAAACCGCTGGGAAGAGCCATGGAGGAGCACCTGTGTTTATCAGTGGGTCTGTTTGATAGCACCATTAATGACTGATGAATTAATGACTGATGAATTAGTGACTGATGGATTCTCTGCAGCTCCCTGCTATCCCTTCCCTCGGGAGGTGTGGCAGGACCCCTCACCGTGTCCTTCTCCTCTCAGGTGGCCCTGGTGCAGTGGACAGAGAGCGTGGGTTTGACTCTGGTGGGCAGAGACCAGTCCTCGGTGCAGCTGAGGAGCCCGGGGGGGCACATCCTCAACTTCACCATCCTGCAGATCTTCCCCTTCACCTACGAGAGCAAGCGCATGGGCATCATCGTGCGGGTAAGGGCTGCGTGTGCCAGGGCTGGGACAGTCACACCTGGGAGGGACCCAGGGCTCACCTGGGCCGCCCTTCCTGCTCACAGGTGTCACCCAGAGCCCATGGCACGGGGGGACATCCGGGCGGGGCTGGGCCTGACTGTCAGCAGTCAGCGAGATCCACTCCCTCCCTGGGCAACACACGGAGTGAAACTCTTGGAAAGCTTTGGAATGTGGAAACATGGCCAAGAACAGGGATGCCAGTGGAAGTGGGCTGAGAGGCTGAGCTGGTACAAAGTAATCACTGTGTTAAATCTGGGAATTTAGAGACCCATGGAATGGATTGAACATACACGAGTGTTCTCACAAACATCTTGTGCTGCAGGGGATACCTGCAACAAGTGCAGCGTGTAGCCAGTTCAGTACAGCAAGTGTAAACTCTTCAAATTAATTAATTTTATAATGAAAATTATGTGGAGACTTCTGGCAATCTTTTCAAGAGCTAGAATAAAAATACCATCAGTAGAAGAGGGAGGACTAAAGAACCTCCCTCCCCATTGCTTTTACTGCAAGTGCAGGCTTTTGAAGAAATGCTGTTCTATCAAAGGTATAAGAGGTGGACAAACCATCAGAGCCAGGGTGAGCTTCATTAAATTGTCTTTATATGCTCAACAGAAGGGAATGCCCATAAATTTTCTTATCATGAGTGTAACAGTGCTCCTTTTTCTTTTCCCTTCTTTGATTTGAAGCTTATTCCTTTTAAATTACCTATTATTTATGTTCTGCCCCACTAGGAATAAAAAGGTTTCTAGTTTGTATTTCTCTATTTAGATTTTGCTGTTTGTATTTTAGGCAAAATCAGCAAAACTCCCACTTGTGGTCAGTGGGAGAAACATCAGGCCCAGATCCTGACTAAATACTTCTAGACAAACACTGGTCCTTCTCTGTTGTGCTTGTTGATGAAGTGTCTTTATTTTGTAGCCATTCAGCTTCTCTGAGCCACTAAAATCAGCTCCCTGTGTGCCCTGGGCAGAATTGGGGTTGAGTGGCAGGGGTTGACTGCCTGGGTATTGCTTTGCCACATTTCTGTGTACTCCAAAATAGTATCTTCAAGCAGGGTTTTAATTTCTATTAAAAAAAATTATAAATAGGCAGTTATCAAGTAAAGTTTGCTTTAATTAAATATACATGGGTGTATGTGTAGGCACTTGGTGTGGTTTGATCCACAACTTTAAGGGAGTTCACCTTTTAAGTGCATCTCCTAAACCGTGCTGCTCGTTAAAAAACCAGGGGAGGGAGAGCAGCATGAAGCATCCAGAAGAAAATACACTCAGGGAGGGAGATGCAGCTGCACTCAGCACTGCAGTGAGCAGAAGCCAGCGGGGAGCATTTCTGCTCACCTGTGCAGGTGCTGCCTGTCCTTAGAAGCTGCAGTTTTCCTGGCTGCTGGGAGCCCTTGTGAGAGTTTAGCACAGCCCGGGCACAGAGTGTGAGCAGTGGTCCCCGTGTCCAGCCCAGCAGTGCTGGCCCTGCGGGCACCGTGTCCCCGGCACATCCCGGCTGCTCTGGCCCCTAGGAACAGGTCTCCTTCAACACCTAACGTCTAGTGAATAAAGCAATAGTTAATAGTGAAAACAACTCGCAGATGTTGCCTGGTTTGGGATATTTTTGCGATATCTGAGTGTTTCCTTGCACTCAACTGTCATTTCTGTACCTGATTATTTCAGTTCTAAGAAATCCTGCTCTACCCAAGCAGCCTCCTCACCATAGTGTGCACTGACTTATCTTCCCCTTTGAAGAAGGCCTGTTTGTTTGACCACAATATTTTCCATTCTTCGTTTTCTTTGCGTTTTTTTCCCCTTACCCATGTGGAATGATCTTTGTTGTAGAGCAGAGATAGTGCTATTGTCATATCTGGAATTGAAAGGAGCCTTTGAACCGTGGCCAGGGGCAGACCATGGTGGAAAAAGATGCTTCTCCAAAACAATATAACTGGCAAATCTGTGTGCAGATTTATAGAGTGATCTTGCCATGATCTGAGAACGCACTAACCTCCTCCTGAACTCGGGCAGAGGAAATGACTAATGCAAGGAGATAGCTGATACAGTATTTATATTGGACAAAAAATCTAAACTATCTTAAGCCAGCTCTGCAGCACGGGAAGTGCAGTCTTTATTCAGTTTCCTACAGAGATGTTGTTAGACACTCTTTAATCAAGTAATTTCATAGATAAACCTTTACCTTTGGCTACTGCCAGAAGTGGTGTGTTTTATTTAAGCAGATTCTGGTTGTTTTGGAGGAGTGACACCGTTTTCCTCTGGGGATGTGGGATGTGTATCAGCGTGTGAGGGCTGGATGTTCCAGGACATTGAAAACCACACTTAGGCTTAATTATGAGCATCTTCCTTGTGAATATCTGGGTGAGCTTGGCAGAAATATTCAGTAAAGGAGCTTCATTATCCTTGGCTAATTATTAATTTCCTCAGCAAAGACACTTCTTTCTTTGCAGTTTTAGTATCCACATCAGGTGCTACTTTCTGCCAGGTTTTTTTTTTTTGCTATGGATTTAAACTCTGTTTTGCCAGTGCCACGGGACATGGGGCTTTTAACCTATTCATGTGTGAGAACCTCCACCCCTAATTCCTGTCATGGTGGAACAGACTGACCCAGATATTAGTGAGAAAACGAAGAAGTGTCCACTCTGCTTTTCTTTCATTTCTTTTTTCCCTAAAGTACTTTGCCTCCTTTGCTCACAGCTGTTTGTTTCAGACCTTCCTGGGCTTTTTGGTTTTGCATTTCAAGTTTGTTTTCTTCCTATCCCTGGTGGCTGTCTTGCTTTACAGAGCGGTTTGTTCCTTACTCATTGTTTTGTCTCCTTTGAGGAAATTGCCCGGGTTTCCATTAGCTTGTAATACTCATAGCTGTGGCCTCCTTAGGTATCTGCCTGCTTAGAAGGGACTTTTTAATTTGTGGTAATGCAAATATGCTTTGCTTGCAGCCTATAAACTCCTTGAGTCAGATAAGGCAGGCAGCAACCCAAGCTTTCTGTGGCAAACACGAGCTTTAATTCGGCTCATTCCATGGAGTGTAACAGAGCAGGTAAATCAGAGTGATTTTGACTCTGTTAAGCTTTGTGCATCTGCTCTGTTGTTTCAGGTAAGCAGGAAATCAAGTTTCAAGGTGAGGGCTTGAGGTTATTCTGGAGGCACAGGCAGGGCTGGGAGGGGTCTGTCTGCATGGAGGTGCTGATTAAAAAGCTGATCCTCCTTGTCTAAAGCATTAATTCCTGCTGCAAGGACCTGAGCTGCAATTGAATAGGCATCTCCTTCTGGCCTCAGACAAGAAGCTGAGCTGGTGGCCCTTCGCCTGACCCAGAGCAGACAGTTCTGAGGCTGCTGTGGCCCCTCCAAACCCACTGATATTGTCCCAGCTTAGGCTGCTGTGTTTTCTCTGCAGGATGAATCCACAGGAGAGATCACGTTCTACATGAAGGGGGCAGATGTGGTGATGGCTGGCATCGTGCAGTACAATGACTGGCTGGAGGAGGAGGTACGGGAGGGCTGCCCCTGCTTCTCTCTGCCAGGGCAGCGCCTGGCGCTGCAGCAGGGGGCACCTGGCTGCTAAAATATCTGCAAGCCACAAGGTCACTGATCCTGGAAGTTCATTGGATAAGTCCTGTAAATAAAATGGGTTTTGCTCAAAACTGATTGACACTCACCAAATTTGTCCTGGGGTCGGTTCTGTGCTTGGATCTATTTTAGCCTGAAAGGTCTAATTTCAAAACCACATTTGGCAACTTTGTACTGGGGTGTGTTTGTCAGGTTAGCAGTAATGGTGGCACAGAGTTCATGGAATACCTGAATGGTTTGGGTTGGGAGGGACCTTAAAGCTCATCCCATTCCACCCCCTGCCATGGGCAGGGACACCTTCCACTATCCCGGGGTGCTCCAAGCCCTGTCCAGCCTGGCCTTGAGCACTTTTAGGGACGGGGCATCCTCAACAGTAGCTTCAGTTACTGATTCTCTGGTGTCCAGAGAAATAATAATAACTTGGTCTTATGTTAAAGATTACCAAAGATGTGAAGTCTACAAATCTCAGGCTTGTGCCCTTGTACTTAGAGACAGAGAAAATTTAATCAATGGGATTGTTTTTGCCACTCTGATATTGCAGAGAGGGCATTTTCCTTCCTGATCACTGGGATAGGTCACAAACCAGTGTAGATCCCCTTTCCTCTCGAGTTTATCATGCACTTTATCAGCTGTTATAGACTTGCTGGGGTTGCTCAGATGAGATGGTTATTTTCTTAACCTGCTATCTTACACCCCTGCTGTGCATAAATGGTTCCAGGGGAGATGGAGTTTGTGGTTTACAGTGTGATCCTTCCTTGCAGTGTGGTAACATGGCTCGGGAAGGCCTGAGGGTTCTTGTCGTGGCCAAGAAGTCTCTGACGGAAGAGCAGTATCAAGACTTTGAAGTAAGTTTTTATTTGGGTTTTTCCTTTGTTTTTAAACAAACAATTGCTGGAATGATTCTCACAAAACTCTTGTGATAATGCTGCCTTTCATCTCCCTACTCTCTGCTAGAATTGTTGTTCTAAAATGTCTTGATACTCTTTTAATCAACGTTGCTTTTCAAGTGATATGTATGAAGTGTGTATCCCAGCCGAGACCCTCCCAGGCAATTCCTGAATCCTGCTTTATAATCTCTTGCGGTTATAAATTCTGCAAATTCTCATCATTTGTTAGACAAGTTTGGGAACTGTGTTGGCTTTTAATTTCCATTGTTGCATTCTGACATCCAGGGAAACTGCAAACAACCAGAATGCAACCCAGGCAGCTCCCTGGAAACACGGGCTCCACGTGTGGGCTTTGGGTCTCTCCCCAGGGCACTGACTGGCTTACCCAGGCAGGCAGAATGGGAAGGGGAACTGTTCGGTTAATGCAGAGATGGGATAGTGGAACTGCTTTGGATTCTCTGTTGTTTTAGAAGTGTCATCTGCGGAACCTGTGGTGGGAGGGAGCTGCTTCCAGGCTTTCTCTAGGTGCCACTCCAGCAGCTGCCTTTGTGTACCCAAGGTTGTGCTGTGCCCTGTCCTGCCCACCAGCCACAGCAACAACTCCCTGAAGCATTTTCCACCTTACTCGGTGGCGGGCACCTCGTGTTCACCAGCCCTTACAGGTTCCATCCCTAATCATGGAGTCACAGAATGGCCTGGGTTGGAAGGGACCTAAAGGCTGTGGTTCCCAGCTGTGCACAGGGACATCTTTCCCCAGACCAGGCTGCAGAGGGGGGTTACCTGGCCGGCCCTGCGTGCCCAAAAGCAGGCTGAGCGTGCTGTCTGTCCCCAGGCACGCTACGTGCAGGCCAAGCTGAGCGTGCACGACCGCTCCCTCAAAGTGGCCACGGTCATCGAGAGCCTGGAGATGGAGATGGAGCTGCTGTGTCTCACCGGGGTGGAGGATCAGCTGCAGACGGACGTCAGGCCCACGCTGGAGACGCTGAGAAACGCTGGCATCAAGGTCTGCCTAGGCCAGGGCTGCTCCAGCGGGAGCACTGGGAGCCTCTGCAGTGCGTGGCACTGTCCCACAGGCAGTAAATTAAGGGAGTTGGGGGCCATGTCGGGGTTTTAAGCATCACTTTGGGAACAGAGCATGCTGCAAGCAGTAAGCGTTAACATGTGAGCGTGTCACCTCTTGTGCTCTTCGTCCCCTCGCACACTCTGGCTCCTCCTGCAGAGAGAGGAGCCGTGTGGGGGCGAGGGGGGGTCCTACAGGAGACTTTGGGGCAGTTCTTCTTTCAGGGAGCTGCATGAAACAAGGCAGGTTTGGATGTGTTTGCTTTGTGCTGCATGAACCCCGTGCTGGGCTTGGAGCTGTGGAGAGCCACGTTTTCAGTAGCCACTAGAGGGGAGTCTGAGCCAGGAGAATCAGGGACTGGATTTTTTTCCCAGCTTTCTGGGCTCCAGCATCTCTGACTCCAGTCCTACAGCCCAAGCTCTGCTCAGCAGTGAGAGAGCTGCTGTGGTGCTCGTGTGGGTTCTCTCTCTGAAAACTTTGTCAGCCTTGCAAAAGGGGAAAAAATGGATTAAACATTCAGATCTGGGTGAGAAAAGTAGGTGAAAGGTCCTGGTTGTGGTTTCTCTGCTTTAAGTCACAAAGTGAGCAAAAATCTGAAGCTGTGCTGTGAATTGAAAGCAGGGCTGTGTGTTTGGGGTTTAGGTAGGAAGTAGATTTCAAGGCTCAGGACAAATTTCCAAAAGTGCTTTTTGTTTGGAGCCATCCCTGTAAACAGCAGAGATTCAGCAGAGAAGCGAGACCAGGGGAATCAGAGTTCCTTAGTGATGTTGTAGTCCCGGCCCAGCACTCCAAAGGGTTTTCCTTCTTTCCTTTCTCTCCCCCTTGGCTGGAGCTGGCATGGGGTGTGCTGAGCACTCCTGGCACTGCAGTGTTCATCAGGGCATTGCATGTGAGGAGTAAATCCAGAGTCAGGGGGGTCTTGCAGCTCATGACAGGGACTGTCTCGCTAAGATCGAATCTCTTTCCAACCGCAGATTATTAAACAAATAAATGAGTCTTTGTGTGAGTTTTTTTGTTGATGTTTTGGGATTTTTTAAAGGTTTTTGTATTTTTCATTAAATATTCTTGGGCAGTGTCTTGAAAGAATAAAAACACCAGTGGAAAAAGCCAAACTCACTGTGATATATTTACACTGGAGAAGGAATTCCCAGCCATTGCTGCTGACATTGCTTTCTAACTCACTCCCCTCACCAGCACAAAATAAAAGGAGCAGTGTAGATTTAAAAAAAAAAAAAGGAAATCTAAAAAAAACCCTCAACCAAGTTAGTGTGTTCCAGACGTACACATCAGCACTGAGCTAACCCCAGCTGCATCATCCACATTTCAGGCTGGGCCAGGAGGGATCTTTCTGCAGCAGGGCCCGGTTGAGAAATGACCGGGGAGGGACACATTAACACACAAATACACATTTTTTTTAGCTTGCATTTTGTGGTTTTATCAGCAGGATCTTGAAATATTGCAGGTGGGAAAAATGTTACACAAAGTTTGTAACTTCCTTTGTGTCTCAGCCTCCTTAGGAACTTTGCTTTCTTTCACGTGTGAGAATTTTCTTGTGTGTTTTAAAATAGGGGGTTTTTAGAAGAATAATTTGTATGTGTGTTTTAAGAGTCCTTTTATAAGCCTGAAGGTGCAGGTGGTACTTGCAGAGGTCCTGCAGCCGTGGTTGTTAAGCTTTATTTAACAGATGAAACGTCTGGATTGTAGGTGTGGATGCTGACAGGGGATAAGCTGGAGACAGCCACGTGTACAGCCAAGAACGCGCATCTGGTCACACGGACACAGGACATCCACATATTCAGACTAGTGAGTAACACCCACAGACCCCTCTCTCAAGGCCCCACACTCTGGGAGAGGAGGGCTGTGAGATCCCAACTGTTTTCCAGCAGGATATTTTTATTCTTTTGACCCAGCTTCTACCCTACCCCGAGTTTTTGTTTCTATGACTGCGTGCCCTAACCCAGCGTGCTGCCTGTCCTGGCCGTGCTACCTTTGCTCCCCCGGGACTCTTTGTTTTTCTCTCACCCCAGTGAAGCACACCTTGCTCAGTTCCATCCTCCCCCAGGTGACAAACCGAGGAGAGGCCCACCTGGAGCTGAACGCCTTCCGCCGCAAGCACGACTGCGCCCTGGTCATCTCGGGGGACTCGCTGGAGGTAGGGACAGCCCCGGGGCCCGGCCTGGCAGAAACCCTCGTGCCAAAGGCCGGGCTGTACATCAGGTGTGTGCTGTGTCCATCAGGTGTGCCTGAAGTACTACGAGTGCGAGTTCATGGAGCTGGCGTGCCAGTGCCCCGCTGTCGTGTGCTGCCGCTGCGCCCCCACGCAGAAAGCCCAGATCGTGCGGCTGCTCCAGGAGAGGACGGGCAAACTCACCTGTGCCGTGGGTGAGTGACCAGCTGGGGAGCAGTGACCACGCAGGAGGGCATCTGCAATTTCTGCTTTTAGAGTGAGCAGTGTCAGGACGCCTCGTTCCACCTGGAAACGGTGACTTACGGAGCGGTGTTTTTTGTGGGGTGATTGCAAAGGTGAAATGTTGCACGTGGAAATTCAATGCCAAACTCCTCCTAACCCTTTCAGGTGGCATCTTTGCAAAACAGAGCTTGAACCTGATCAGGTGAAGTGCTGCTGTTAATCTGAGAGCTTTGTTTCAGCATTGTAGATATAATGGTACCACCTACAAGTGAGAGAAATCTATCAGTGACCTGGGGGTCTATTAAAACAAAACTTAAATTCATGATTTCTATTTAAACTCTTGCTTTTGTTGATGGGGTTAAGTGTTTCTTGCAACATTACAGTGTGGTGCAGATGACTTTGGTGGAGTTGCAGGTCGCCCCTGTTGCTTAACTCCCAGTTTTGTTTGTGCTCTGCCCTGCAGGTGATGGAGGGAATGATGTTAGCATGATTCAGGAGGCTGACTGTGGTGTTGGAGTTGAAGGAAAGGTGAGATTATCTCATTTTAATAAGAATTTCTGTGGCCAGTTTTCAAGCAACTCTGAAATGAATCCTCAGAAATTTGTGAAAGAAAGGGAACAAGCTCCCACAAGAATAATCATCAGACCAGCAGCCCTACCACGAGAAATAATTTGGCTGTAAAGGAGACTACTGTTAGAGGGAGTTCAAATTCACAATTTGGTTCTTGGCAGAATCCCTGAACTTGGACCCTCATGGTTAGTTTGGGGGGTTTTAGATGCTCCAAAAGCTGGAGTTAAAATTACACTGATAAGATATACCCTACGTGCACAATTAAAAACTGTCCATGTTAGTTTGCAAAACAAAATTTGGGTTGGAACTCTGATTCCTGCACGTGGAGCTGTGTGGAGCTGCAGGGCTGGATTGGCAGCAGCAGACAGACTCTGCTTGCAGTGAGCCAAAACTGAGTGAACTTTCGAGACTGAGAACTTGTGTTCAGCACTGACTTGGTAGGAGTGTCACGTTAACACGTGTGCTGTGAACCAGAATCCAGAGGTTGCTTAGAATTGGAGACCAAGGTTCAAATGGGAATTCTCCTCATACTTTTGCTCTTTGCTTAAAATCTACAGTGGAAGGAGAAGTGCTGAGGCAATACTCTCCCTCACCCAACATACTGCAAATATTCCTGGAAATTCTGCCAGCGATAACTCAATAATAACATGATATTCCTTGTTTCCAGTACTGAAGTGATCTCAGTGTGCTTTCCCTTGCTGTTGTTCCCAGGAAGGGAAGCAGGCATCGCTGGCAGCCGATTTCTCCATCACTCAGTTCAAGCACCTGGGTCGTTTGCTCATGGTCCATGGAAGGAACAGCTACAAGAGGTCTGCAGCCCTCAGCCAGTTTGTGATCCACAGGAGCCTCTGCATCAGCACCATGCAGGTAAATGGCTGCCAGGAGGGGGTTTCCAAAGAGAGGTGGAGAAGCCAAATCATAAAGGGAAGGTCCTGTGTCTCATTTTGGATGCCACTATCTCTTCTCCTGAAAATTTTCATGGGATAGGACTTGAGGTTGTTACTTCAATATGAAAACACACGAGGAAGTTCCTGGTATTGGACAAATACCAGCAACTGCTCCAATGAATAAAAAGGGTTGATATTGTCTTAGTCTGTGTTCATTTCAGGAATGTGGAGATCCCACTGCAAGACTGTTGCAGGTTGAACAGAGTGTATTTTTAAGCTGTACTTCTACTGCAGTATCTTAGTGCCTAAAAAGCTCATTTCTTTTCTAGGCTGTTTTCTCATCAGTATTTTACTTTGCTTCGGTTCCTCTCTACCAAGGCTTCCTCATCATTGGGTAAGAGCTGACTCTTTACTGGTAGTGAGGAGAACCTGTGCACAAAGAACACCTTTGGGCTGGTTAACACGCAGGCCATGCACATCCCCACCCTGTTACAGCACTGCTTCAGGAGATGGGTGTGAGCCTCCTCCCCTTCCTGCTCCTCTGCTCTGAGCACACTCAGTGCAGACACTTCCAGAAACCTTGCCAGCAGCATGGCTTGTCACATTTGTGAAGCAGCCCATCCTCCAGGAATGTTCCTTTGATCCCAGTAAAAGCAGAGGGACAGTTGTGCTGGGCTGGTGTCTGCACAGCAGTGAGAGGCAGTGCCCAGCTCCTGGCAGTGTCAGGAAGAGGGACAGCTCACCCTTAGTTCCTGTCCAAAAACTGTCTAAAATAGGGGATTGCAGCTGTAATCCCAGTATGACTTCTTATACTTTCGAGTACATAATTAAAAACTCATCAAATTCATCTCCATTCCCTTCTGATGCCAGCAGAATCAAACCTGAGCTGTAGAGCAGACTTTGGGATGGGCTCAGGTCAGTCCTTGGCTCCATTAATAACCCACTGCAATTCTTGAACCAGTCACTTGTGTTTGAGTGTTCCTGATCAAAAGTCACTCAAAAAGCCAACCCTGATGGTTTTTTCCTACCTGCAAAACTCTTCTGTGCTCCATTTGCAAGTTTTTATAATGTGTGCGTTACTTGGCACTTAAAGAATATTTTATTTCCTTTCTGGAGCCTGGCATTTGTTTGTTTATCTTCACCTGAGCTAATTTACTGGTCTCCTGCCTTCCTCCCAGGTACTCCACAATTTACACCATGTTTCCTGTGTTTTCTCTTGTCCTGGACAAGGATGTGAAATCTGAAGTTGCAATGTTGTACCCAGAGCTCTACAAAGATCTTCTTAAGGTGTGGGAAACTCTTGTTTGTGTGTTTTGGTTTAAGGCAAGATCTTCATCTTGGTTTGAAACTGTAAATGTGTAAAGTCAAATATATTGTCAGGAGATCCAGAACTTTATCAGGCATTTTCAAGCAAAATTCTGTTAAAGTCCAATTTGAATTAACAGATAGAACCAGAATTCCTGGCAGTTGCTTATTGAATGCTACATGAAATGCAATTTATTAAAAACAGCTGGGGAAGTAGAAGTTCCATTCTGTGGGAAATTCTAGGGATTTAATATTACCAATTCGTTCCATAATAAAGGGAAAAGAGAAATTGTTGGGGATTTGGCACTGTCCTGAAGCCAGAAAAGGGAAGAGGGGAAGGGATTTGCTCATTTGATGGAGGCAGGAGGTTATCCCAGAGTTTCTTCAACAGAAGTTTGACTTGAGCATGATCTAAAGGTTTGCTTGCTGTGCCACTTTTGTAGCTTTAGCATCTAAGTCAGGTCTTTCTCCTTAAAGAAAACTTTATTTTACGTTTACCATAGAAATACCAGGAAGGTAAATCTTGTCTTAGGTTCCTTATTAATTTTTTTTTCTTCTTCCCTGGAAAATGTTTTGAATAACTGGGGTATGCAGCCTGGGAACATCTTTCTTAACTGAAGGAAAGGGTGGACTGAGTCTTCACCAGATCCTTTCCCTCAAGGATTCCTGTTAAACAGATACTCTCAGAAGCCCAGCCTGTTTTTCCAGAGCCTCAATAAGTCTCCATCTGGTTTCACTTGCATGTTGTCTCTTATGTCATAAACCACTAATTCTTCAACCATCCTTAGGCCTGGTCTAAACATAGGGGGTTTTGTGCTGGTATGGCTGTGTTGGCTGGAGATGGTTTTTTAAAATCTATCTGCCTTCAATATGAGGGTGATTTGTGTGTGTCTAGAAATACAATATTAATGTATTCACATAGATGTGTGTACACACATCTTGTATTTCACAGTACGGTGACTAAACTCCTGAGACATCTTTGCACTGAATTGACTGTGTGTGCAGTGAGGACCAGGCTGTGCTGTGGGAGCCTGGAGCTTCCACAGCCCCTTCGTGCACCCACACAAAGGAGAAGCAAGGGGCACTGCCTCAGGGTTGTTTGATTTGTTTTACTTAGTTAGTTCTCCAAAGCACCTTCCAATTCTCTTACTAATTTCTAAGTTGATCAGTAAGTGAATTTTCGTAAAAGAAAACCCTTTGTCTTTTTTTTCCCCCCACCCAGGGACGACCATTGTCATACAAAACGTTTTTAATCTGGGTCTTGATAAGCATTTATCAAGGTAAGGAATCAACTTCTGCTTGTGCCTTTAGATGTTGTAGTGCGTGTGTGACTATCGAAGTTTTTGTACTGCAGGAAGCCAAGTAAGGCACGAAATGAATTTCCCGGAGTATCTTTGTGGTGATGAATATGTATTTTTTTTGTCTCGGAAAATGTTGGTAGCGTTACCAAAGGAAAAAATTATCTAAAACCAAATATTGGCAGTAATTGGTCAATGCTGTGATGTAGAATTCAAACCATTGTTCCTTTTCCCATCAGAACCATGCCCTGCAATTTTGTGCAAGTTCCTCGCAGTGCTGTAGTCGCCCCATCTGTAAAGCAGAGCTCACAACTCTCCCCTTCTTTTGGAAAAAGCTCTCCAGTCTATAGATTTTGCAGGTTTTTTTCAACATGGAAAATGCAGCATCTGTAGCCTCCTGTATTTTAGCCAGAAATGGAAGTGGCAGTAGTTCTGGTTGCTTCAGAGCCATCTGTAATGCAGGGTCGGAGTCAAGCTCAGGTTCTTGGTCATATCCCATACACTCTAACTAGGCTGCTCAGCAATTAGGTAAATGCCTTAATTGCAATGCATCTTCAACAGTGGATGTAGTAATTTGGGTATGTATCTAAGAAGGTCTTTCCTATCATTTTGTCTTTTTTTAATCAAGTACCCTCTACTCTCTGTAAATGTTAATCAGGGAACTGTGGAAAACAGATCAATAATGTGGAGCTAAAAGCTGAAGTGACAGTATTTCTTGTTTTCCAAAACTCCCTTATCAACACGAGTCAGAATAACAGGTCAAAATAAGCAGGTAATTCTTATGGATTTAATTGATGTTGCCATCCTCAGCAGGGAGTGAATCTGGGAGTGTAAAATCCTGTTAGCTTCATTTTCTGAAATCTATCACAGCGGAGCCCTACGGCAGGGATCGAGGGCTTGGGATGCTGTGTAACACAATGGCAAAGCCGAGGCACTGATAGAACACTCCCAAGTGGTGGGAAGCTGCAGCCAGAGGGTGATGCATGGGGGGAAAGATTCCTCCTTGAGCTAAGAGCACTCTCTGGTTACAGGGTTTGGTTAAAGTGACTTCACCAGCGATGTGCTCAATAACCAGCAAACAGCGGCCAAACAACGGGGCCAGTTGCTAGCA
The DNA here is from genome assembly GCA_013397975.1 of Machaerirhynchus nigripectus. Lineage (NCBI taxonomy): Eukaryota > Metazoa > Chordata > Aves > Passeriformes > Dicruridae > Machaerirhynchus > Machaerirhynchus nigripectus. The sequence goes on along the minus strand of VZRQ01008095.1, from coordinate 1,342,526 downwards.
GAGATGAGCCTGACCAAAACTTGAGCAGTCCCAAAGTTTGGAAAGTTCACAGCTGGATTTGAACTTTGTGGCTCGAGCTCCGTTCCCTCGCAGGTTTTCCCTTCTGGAGGCAGCCTGGGTGATGGATGTTGGTGTGGATTACTCATGCTGCTCACATGAGTTATTTGTGCAGGTGGCCTGGAGCTCGCCCTGGCCAGCCAGGGTAGGAGCACAAACAATGCCTCGTTAGCAGAGCTTTAATGGGATTCTCTTAGGGGGAGGTGTAAAGGGGAGAGATCTCAGCCCAGGCAGTGCAAATTGAGGCTCACTTGTATCCTCTGAGCTTTTCAACACTTGGCTGCCTCTTGGCACCGAGGCAATGCAGTAGGATATAGAAGAATTTGATATCTTTTAGCTTCTGAGTAGTGACCAAGTGCTTTTCTGGGAGGATAGAGTTTCATGATGTTAGAGATCTCCAGTTGCCAAAACAGCATGTATTAATTTCCTACCTCCATGTGTCTATGAATATGATAGACTGTTAGAAAACTTTGGGTACCTCTGTTGTAACTTTTCCCTGTCTTCTCATCAGTTGTGTCTCCTAAATAGTAACTGATTCGTTGTCGTTACGTTCATCAGGTTTCATGAAAAACAGCCTCAAGACAGGATTGTTTCAGCCTTTCCAAGACCTAACTGTGGATTTTAGAGCTGAGCCTGGTGTTTGACTCAAACAGTTCCATTCCCTTGCAGGGAGCATCATCATGTATGGAGCACTCCTCCTCTTTGAATCCGAATTTGTGCACATTGTGGCCATTTCCTTCACGTCGCTGATTCTCACCGAGTTGCTGATGGTGGCACTGACAATCCAGACGTGGCACTGGCTCATGATCGTGGCTGAGCTGCTCAGCCTCTCCTGCTACATCGCTTCCCTGGTCTTCTTGCACGAGTTTATTGGTAAGGGTGGATGCTCTCCTCAGTCAGTTCATGGCCTGGGTGGTAACAGGACTGCAGAGAGCTGAACTGAGCAGAAGGCAGTTGGTGGAGCAGCAATAGGCACAGTGACAGTGGTGCCAGGGTAAGCTCTGTGTGATTTGAAGGCACTTGGAAGACATTTTATGGTTCTTTCCCATAGCAAAATGCTAGAGAAGGTAAAGGTGGTCAGCAGACTGTGCTGTGAATCTCATCCATTCTTTGAGCTCCAGCATGTGTCTGCTCTCTCCTGTAGCAGTGACCTTTATTTCCACATGGGAATTTGAGATTAAAGATTGAAATCTCTGCTGCTGGATTGAAAGATTTGGTCTGTTAAACTGGGCGAAGGAGCTGCCTCCTAAAACTTACCTTATCTGTTCATTGGGACCATTCTCCTATGGATTTGGTTGTTGGTGGTATTTTAGTTGCCTGAAGCAGAACTAATCCTATTCCCTGGCTAGAGGAAAAAGGGTGAGGAATTCCAGATTCTCCCAGTAACTGTCAAGTTGCAACTATCAGACCCGTGGGCTTGTTCCAGTGTTCATTCAGGAGCCACAAGATGTCACTACTTCTTCCATAAAGCTCTTCCCTAACTGAACACAGCAGGGATAACTTCCCCATGGCTGGATCTGTCTCTCTTGCATGTGGTTATACCAGTTCCATTTTGAACGATGCTTTAACTCTTTTTGCAAAGATTCTGAGTCAAGAGCTGTGTTTGCTGGGCTCAGCCAAGCAGCAGAGGCAGCTCCCAGAGCGGGAGGACACGCAGTGCTTGGCAGTGCCAGGAGGATATCCCTGTTTCAGGTGGGGTTTGGGAGGGCAGTTACCTGTGAGAGTCACAGTCCTTACATCCCCTGCACAGCACATCTGCATCTTCTGGGGAAGAGAAGGGCAGAGGAGTGAGGAGCCAGGTATGCTATGAGCTTTGAACTTGAACATGGAGGTGGGGCAGTTTTAAGAATCATAAAATCGTGGAATGGCCTGGGTTGGAAGGGGCCTTAGAGATGATCTAGTTCCAACTCTGTGCCGTGGGCAGAAGGAAGCACTGGTGGATTGGACTGCTTTTCTGCACCCCTTCCCAGAAGGTCCTCCCCCTGTTTTTGACTCTGTGCTCGTTCCTCCACACAGATGTTTACTTCATTGCCACCCTGTCGTTCCTGTGGAAGGTCACTGTCATCACCCTGGTGAGCTGCCTGCCCCTCTACGTCCTCAAGTACCTGAGACGGAGGTTTTCTCCCCCCAGCTACTCGAAGCTCACGTCCTAGGGCTGCTCCTTGCACACAGGGACAGACACTGCCCCGGCCCAGAGACAAACCCCCAGCTGTTCCCACAACGAACGCGCCCCGTACCTGCGTCAGGACCCCGTGGTAATCTCTGTTACCTGCTGCTGTAGTGAGAGACTTCCAACTGCCCTGAGCAGAACGTGAAAAGGGAGTGTTTGGAGGGTGGAGCCTCTTAGTTCATCCAGTTCTTGTCGCTTTTGTTCCACTTAACTGGGGTCAAATGCATGGAACTGTGATGGCGATGGGTTTCTCTTGCATGGTTCAAAGTCTGTGGAAGCTGCTACCTGACCTTGGGATTTACATTTGACAATTTAAACTGAATTTTTTAAGTGTCTGCGCTGTTCTTTGCATTGTGTTACAGTTTTTTTATGTTATTTTCCTTTTTGATTCAAGTAGTTACATTCTTTTTGCATCTTGGAAATCCCTTAATGTAGGTGAGGCACTACCCTGCTGACAGCTGATTCCTGATTTATGGCATGTTGTTTCCATAATGGGGCTCCAGCCTGTCGGATCTACACACACGGGAGAATCTGAGCGTGTCTGAGATATTCCTTCCACTGAAATGTGGTCACCCCAGTGATTTTGGAGGTATCCAGCCATTGATAAAGACAGAGAAGTGGTAGTTCAAAACTAGAGAATTCGGTTTTGTTTAGCTTTTGTGCTTCCTGTTAAAAGGAGCCTGTGACATAATAGTTTTACTCTGTATTTATTTGTGTAGGGGAAAATTATCTAAACTAAAGCAAATCCTCTTTGGAACAGAACTTTGCAGTTGATCATCCTTGAAATGTGTCGACAACGTGAGAAGAGACTCGTACTGTTCTGCAGACAATGTGGCAGACGTGTCTTGAATCCTTGGAGACTGAAAGGAGAGGTCACAGAGCTGCTACTCCTCACAGCTCCATGAAATCTGTTTCCTGTTAGTCTGGAACTGTGAGGATGAGCTGCAAATAAGCCGAGGCACTCCTAGGTGGCTGTTTTAGTGACATACTCCCTGCAGAGAGGCAGTCTTTGGAACCTTGCACTTGCTTTGCTCTAAAAACCAAACCTGAATCACAGGAGTGAGTTCATAAAAAGGCATTAGGGATGTGTGCAGAGCAAATTTATGTGGTTTTAATTTTCAAAACTTAAACTCAGTGAGTTCTGTCTTTATAACAAACTTTGGTCCACATTATAATACTGTGAGGAGAGCAACACGTGCTTGGACTTCTCAGCAGAAGGACAGAGACCTACAGGGACCTTCTAGAGTTGGGTTGATGCATCAAACGCAGATGAGCTTTTGTGGCAGCCATCCTTGTCTAAAGGCTCTTTAGTCTGTGCTAAATTAGCTGCTTGCTGTCTTCTTCCCACATCAGAGAAACCCCGGGCGGAGCTGGCACTGCTTGGCGCCGTTGTTCCTTGGCTGCACAGGAGGGAAAGGGCCCAGGGCCTGAGCCCCTGTCCCAGATCAGAGCCTGAGCTCCTTCTGCTGTCCCAAGGCAGAGCCTGAGTTCCCTTCTCCTGTCCTAAAGCTGAGCCTGAGCTCTTTCTCCTGTCCCAGATCACAGCCTGAGCTCCCTTCTCCAGTCTCAAGGAAGCCCTTCCAGGTCAGGGCCACCACGTTGGCGAGGTGCAGAAGCTCCTGGGTCATCTGTGTGCCACGCTGAAGCTCTTGAAAGGGCTGCCAGCTCCTGCTGCCATCGCTGCAGGCATTCCTGTCACAAACAGCACAGAGGGTCTGATGTGAGAATCCATGGAAGTGGGAGTGTTGTTGTAGAGGAGCCTGTGTTGGCCCTCAGTGCTGTGTCCTGAAGTTTCACATCTGAGGTAGCCGTGCCTTGTGGGGTCGATGTGTGGCAGTTGCTCCAGGGGGTGTTTGGCACAGCCTGACCTGCCTCCCTTGCTCTCAGTTCCCGTGAATGAGTGTCAAAGGGATGGGGGAGCAAGTTCCAGAAGTTTTAGAGAACAGTTGGATGTGCTTTGTAAAACATGGCTTGGGGTGAGAGGGAGGTGCAAGGCCATATGACCTTCTTGTTTCATGTGGGGGAAACCCTCTTAATTTAGAAAATTAGGTTTCAAAATCCTTCAGGAATAAGGACAGCAAACACTCTTTAACTCACTCGTTTTATTTCATGCCAGTCTTCTGATAGGCTCAGGTCTGAAGCCCTGGTATGGAGCACTGCCCTCAGAGAGACCCTGCTGGCTGAGGAAAGCTAATTCTTAATATTCACCTTGTCATAATGTGTTGAAAATCTGCCTTTTTCCTTATCCTTTAATTTTTTTTCCCTAAAAGTAGTATTAATATACATTTCTACTTATTTGACATGCGTGGTCATGTTGAACAAGGCTGTGCTAGTCCAGCATTCCCAGTGGTTTGTCTTTTGGAGGAAAAGCTGTCCCTGAACAGCCTGCCTGGGGGAGCTGGGCTCACAGCCTTTTGTGAATTAGGCCCTTTTGCCAAAAAGATCCTTAACATTGTCTTCATCATGACTGCAGTGTTGGCCATGCCACAGTTCTGGAGTCCCCAGGCAGCATTTCATAGAATCATGGAAGGGTTTGGGTGGGAAGGGACCTCAAAGCCCATCCCATCCCACCCCTGCCATGGCAGGGACACCTCCCACTGTCCCAGGCTGCTCCAAGCCCCGTCCAGCCTGGCCTTGGGCACTGCCAGGGATCCAGGGGCAGCCACAGCTGCTCTGGGCACCCTGTGCCAGGGCCTGCCCACCCTCACAGGGAGGAATTCCTTCCCAATATCCCATCTAATCTGCTTTCATTAGTTTAAGTACAAGAATTCTTTTGGCACCAGGAGGTGACTGAGCCACCCAGTCCCTCTGGGCTCTGGTGCCCAGCCCTGTCCCTCTCTCTTGTGTGTTGGTAGTTCAATGTCCTGCAACAGCAACAGTGCCAAGCTACTGTCTGTAAATATTTGAGACATATGTATGGTAAAATTCACTGTTTCCTCAAGTCAATACAGTTTACACTGAGTGGACCATATTTGCAAACTATTTGCTTACACCAAGAAAGGGAGTGAACTGTGATTTCATTTATATTTATTGAATCATAAGTTTAGTAACATATGCAGTAGAGTTGATAGTGATCTGTAGCTGTGTTTCGGGGTGTGGATTATGTTCTTTGCAGCTCGTGTTTTTGCACAAGGTAGTAAATCCAGGAAGTAATTTCTGCCTGGATATACACTACACGTGTTTTCAAAGCAGAGACTAAAACTGCCATCTAACAAACATCAGGAAAGAGGAACACTTCTATTTTTCAAGTTTAGCACTTTATGTTTGCAATCCATTTCTCTTAAGTTATTTAAAAATGTTTTTAAAAGCAAAATTTAATACATATGTTCGTATTTACTGTACATTAAAATAAATGGATTCTCTGCTGGAAATTTCATCTTTTCCTCTAGTATGCTCATAATTTGTACTTTTGGGGAGTGAAGCATTGTTTTCTTCTTCTGTGTAGTACCTTGTTTGTGGCCTTAGTGTTCTTCCTATTCCTTTATCTGCGTGGGTTACGTGCTGTAGCAGTTCATGTGTGACTTGTGTGCTTTGGGACTGCTCCAGGTGCTGCTCCTGGGCCCCAGTGTGAGTCCCACCCTGCTCCTGCTTCCCCAGGGGCTGCTCCTGGGCCCCAGTGTGAGTCCCACCCTGCTCCTGCTTCCCGTGGCTGCCAACACTCCGTGCCGAGCTGCTGCAGGGTGAGGTTTTGTGGCACACACAGTTCTCTTCTTGCACCTCTGCAGCAGCTCCAGCTGTGTCACAGCCCTCTCTAGCCCCTTACCTCTGGATTTCTCTCCTCTTGGCCTGTTCCTCTGTGCAAACATTTGTTCTGCTCAGCTCGGGGTGCAGTGGAAACGCAGCACTCTGCGTTCAGCAGCAGCAGCAGCTTCAGTCTGTGCCAGGTCTGATCAGAGCTGGCTGAGGGGTGGTCAGGGACATCCCTGGTGTCCCCTCGGGGTGAGATCTGTGTGCTGGGAGCTGCAGCTGTGGCTGGGCAGCACCAGAGGTGTTTTCCTGTGCTCCCTGAGCTGTCCCAGCCAAACCCCGGGACAGCCTCGGCCTCTGGAGCTGCCGAGGGAAGTTGTGCTGGAGTTGAGCTGGGTTTGTCAGGGAGCCCCAGGTCAGAGGGGGAATCCCTAAAGCTTCCCTTTGGGGTTTATGGGTAAGAAAGCTGCTGCAGCCTCTGAGGCATCACAGCGCCCTGGTTTGCACAAGCAGAGCTCTGACCCAGGGATGTGAGCCCCTGCCACGTGCAGCTCGGTGTCCCCAGCTGTTCCTGTGGGATTGGGCTCATCCCCCAGCATCTGGGGCCAGCCCAGTGCCCACTTCAGCAGGAGCTGGGTGGGTTCTGTATTTATCATTAGTTATTTCATAAATGTTAAACTCTATGATTTGCATGAAATCCTGTGGTTCACACTTTTGCCAATATGGTCCATTACTACTGCCTACGACAACTTGTGTACTTCTATGCCTTTGAGAACATTTTTAATCGTTAAAATGGTTTTAGAAATCAATGTTAAGTTAATTAATTTTTAATGGGGAAATGGATTCTGGTGTCAAAATGATATTTACTGTGATGCCGATGTTTTGTACCTGTCATCCAGCTAAACAACCTGTAAATACTCCTGAGTCAAGAGAAATATGAATGCCAATTATTTATTGTTCTGTGGAGTTACATGTCGCAGATGTGTAAGAACTTAAAAGGGAATGTTGTAAAACAAGGTGGAAAAAATAAATTTTATGCAACTTCTTTACTTCATCCCTGCATGATGCACCTGGCCAGTCCTGGCGTGATCGGTCCCAGATGTGCTGGGAACTGTCAGGATAGGGGGAAGCTGTGCTGTGGGCCTTTAACCTGTGTGGGGGAAGTGCACAGCCAAGAAATGAGCAGAGCTGCTTCGTTAAATTCTTTGTTTTTCTACCTTTTTAATTCTACATCTGTAGAGCCAGTTTTGGTGTTAACAGGGGTGGTCATTGCTGCTGGGAATGAGGAGGGAATCTGTCACTGGAACACAGATAGATCCTGCCCTGGGAAGAGAAGTGATGCAACAGCAGGAGGAACAGCTATTTTGGGAATGTTCTCATCCCTTGGACATTTGATTCAGTGAGTGGCTCGGCACGAGAGCAGGCCCAGGGCCAGGGGTCAGAAACGGGGGGAGAGGCAGCATTTAACACTGAATATTCTCCACAGGGGAAACGTCAGTAATGCTGAGTACAAACACAGTACAGCAGTTCTCTACCAAGAATGTCATAGAGCCATAAACACTCCTAAAAGACAAAAAATTTAAAATGCAGCTGTATAAAGCAAATCTCTGACTTGGGAGACTGTTTAATGAAAGCAGAGATAAACTATCCCTCGGATCAGTGAACTTCTATGGGAGTGTTTCTCTCAGATTCTATAGGACACAGACGCCCTTTTTAATGACTTGACTTTTTTTTGGTATAAAGTAGTTAATGCAAATATTAAATAAACCATTTTTGTGATGTTTGCACACATCAAATGAATGGTGTAGGCTCCAGAAATCACAGGAACAGACTTTGCTCCCAAGTGGTACCAATTTCCCACTCTAAATGGGTTACATAAGCCCTGGTTAGTGGTTCCTTTAATTTATGGACGGTTTCTTTTTAATGGTGAAATGTGTAATTAAAAAAAGCTAGAAATAGTTTTTCTAAACTCACTCTGGAAGGGAAGGAGAATCTCAGCAATTTTTTTTTCACCCAAACATTGCATAATAGTAGAAATGTCAAAGATTTCCGTGGGGTTTCATTTCATTCTTCGTGTGGCTGTGGTCATGCAAGAAGTTTGAACACTGCAGGGGCTGGCAGATTTTTGGAAGATCACGCATCCTGGGGTAAGTTTTCAGCCTAGGCTTTACCAAAGAATGCCAGTGGCCTTGTTTTTCAAATTGTGGTTGTATTATGCACTGGTGTGTCTTTGTTTTTCCTTTTTTCTGGGAAGAAGGAATAGGTGCTGCCTGTGACTGGGTGTCCCGCTCTGGCCCTGAGCCTGAAGGAGCTGTCGGGGCCTCCCTGCACCATAAACCATTTGGAGAGAGGCAAGACCTGCTCTGTGTTCACCTTCTGCTGGCTCAGAGCACGGCACCTGCACTGCCTCTTCTCCCCTGCATTGCTGTGGCGTTCAGTTTTGTCTGAAGTCTTCACCAGAGGGAGGGAACTGCTCCTGGTCCCCTTTCCCAGGTAGGAGATGGGGCCAGAGAGAACTTGTGGTCTGGGCTGGCCCCGCAGGCAGAGCACAGAAAGCAGAAAAATATTTTTGTTTTGATGATGAGACTTTCTCAGCAGCTGAAACGTGGCAGTCAGTCCTACAGGAAGGTTCATTCTTCCACAGAGTATTCGGATGTCTGGTTTTAAACGAGGAGTGTGATTGCAGGCTTTAAAAGCCTCTCCCTCTGACTGGGAGCGTTGATAAACCCCAATCCAAACATTTCAGTGAATTCTCCCAATCCAAACATTTCAGTGGATTCTCTTCTGTCTTCTTCTGGAACTGCAGATCCAAATCACATCTGTGATAAATGTCAAATGTAACGGCCTGTGGGAGCTGTGAGACGCCGAGGGGGAGCAGCAGGAAAGGCACCACTGCAACTGCACAGGAAATCGGGGGAAGCCTGGGGTGTGCCAGCACTTCCCAACAGCACCGAGTGCTGCTCCAGCACCTGCTCCAGGGCAGGGTCAAAGCTGATGCTGTGGCTTCCTCAAGCCATGAGCATTTGGTGGCCTTAAAGCTCTCTGGGTGCTGCGGGGCTCTCTGGGCTACGTGCTGGATCTCTGACATTCTGCTGCTGTAACTGAAATTGGAGATGATGAGCAGCTTGCAGGATCTGGCCTTCAGAAGAACGTCCTTCCCTCTGCTGCTGTTCCTCCCTTTGTGGCCCAAGACCTGACTGAGTTACAAAAAAGGGCTTTAAAATCTCTGCATTCCCACTTTAAAGCCTCCCGCTCTTGGCTCGCTGGAATTGTCCACGTAAGGCAGAGCGTTGTCTGCTCTTCAGATTCTCTCTCAGAAAGGAGGAGTAACAAGAACAATCTGTGCGAAGGAATTTAACGCAGTAAAGATGGGGGTAATAGTCATTCTCATTTGTCCTTTTATGTGAAACAGATTTTATTTTAAATGTACACTCTGAGTAGCTTAACCATATCCAGAAAGTTGTTTTCCAGGGTAGAAGTAGAGTTACCCACAGGATAAATTGAGAGCATGAGTGGAAGTGAGGGGGCTGGGCTGAGTGATTGTGCTCAGTCAGGCCAGGAGTCCCCCGGGGCACACCTTGGTGGCCCTGGGACACAGGGATGTCCTGGCCTGGTGCTGCTGGCAGGCAGCAGATCGACTCCCGTGCTCCACATCTGCTCCAAAACAGCTGTGCTGGAGGTGTCACAGTTCTGTGCCTGTCTCGTGCTGCCTCTGCTGGGTTTGAAACAGGTCACCTCACATTCCTTTTGTACAGATGTCACCAGCCTGGGACTTGCCAAAAAGTGATGCAGATTGCTATTGATCAGGACTATTAAAAACAAGAACAGATCAAATGCCTGGTAATGGTCTCACTGAAGCATTTTCCTGCTCCAACAGCGATGGTGTCACTGCCAGGGGGAGAAAGATCACTCAGAAAAGCTGTGGGAAAGGCAAGGGATGGTGCCCACAGAGGCAGAACTCCTCTGTGCCTTTGTAAATCTGAGATTAGGGTTTGGAATAAAAAGGCACATTTGTAATGATCAGCATTCCCTCCGTCAGATTTTAATACCTGATCTGTCCTAGAGACACTCCAGAAAACAAATTCTCTGTGTGAAATCTCTGTTTGCAGCACTAACCCCTAAGGAGAGGAGCTTCCCAGAGCAGATGGAACACGAGCACGGTGCTGGTGTCTCGGTGGAAGACCCGGGGCTGCCGTAAAGGAACAGGTCACACTCACCCACCCCCTCACACAACCCGCGCGTTTTGTTCGAGCCCGAGCTGAATTCTTGCCAGTGCTCATTACTGAAGTGTGGAACTAATTCTTACAGGTGCCGTGCCCTCCATAAATTGCCTTCAAAAGAAAGAAACCTCTTGTATTTCACACGTGAGTGACAAGCTGTTCCTGCAGCGGCCGGGGGTCCCTGTGACCTGTCCCCGTCAGGAGCCCAGGCCAGCGCTGATTTACACGGCTCCCACTCGTCCTTCTCCCAGCTCCCGCTGCCACTCCAGCCCTGAAGAACATAATACCACAAAGCCCTCAGGAAAACCAGAGCCTGCAGGAAATACCAGGTGTTAACATCCAATAAAAAGCTGACAGGCTTCGGTGAGCCGGGATTGCGGGGTCCGGCCCAGGCAAGGCCTGACCTAGTGCAGAGGTTTATGGTGGCGGCAGGTAAGGACTAATTACAGACCCTGGGCTCCAGGTAAGGACTAATTACAGACCCTGGGCTCCGTCACGGGCTGGCCTGTCAGGTTAACTTAGGGACTGAAGTGCCTACGGTCACTCTGGGGGGCTCTCTGCCCCCCTGCATAACTGGATGCAGTTGGCTCCTAAAGAAACCTGGGGAGTAAATCTGAGGTGCTGAAAGAAATACTGCAGCAGAAATTACACTGTGGGGAAGGTTTTATATGTGTTGGGGTGAATTAATGACCGGGTTTGGGGTTTTTGGAAGGAAAAAAACACAACAAACTTTGTGCACAAATACATAGTTTAAAATATATTCTCTTTCAAACACCAGCTATTTTAACAACAGTGTAAATCAGATTTTACAGACCACATATTTCAAGTATGAAGTTCATTAAATGTGTGAAATTCTAGATTAGCTGCCGGGTGTGGCCAGAGCCCCAGTAATGAATTGTAAATTCTGTTCAGGATATAATATCAGATTCCTTTGCCCTGGCGCTGATATGAAAGGACTAAAGCCACCTTTTCAAAACAGCCATAACCTTTCTTTATTATCTTTATTTAGTTTAGCCATCATAGGATATAATGAATGACTGCATCAGTGTTTCCATCCTGAACCTAATGCACAGGTGTTTAACTTGATTAATTTGTGGGTTTATTATTATTAAACCAACCTATGTCTCAAAGTAACTGAAATTAATGCTATCAATCCATACACATTTTTGCCAGTGCCCTGATAGTGGGTGGTTGGCTGTCTTCAGGTTCAAGAATATCACTCCAAACTACAATTCCCTCTGAATTTGTGTGAAAAAAATCAATTAATGATGCTGTTCTCATTCCATAAACCTTTCTGTGAGCTGGGAGCAAGGTACAGCTCTTCCCTTGTGCTGTTGGAGCCAGTGAAATGTAGGGACAGATCTCTGTGGTGTCCAGCTCCACTGGAGAGAGCAGGCAGGACAGAAACCCGGGTGTTCTGTGCCCCAGGGATGGGCACTGGCCGGGGCAGCTCCAGGGGTGCTGCAGGCTGATCCAGCAGGTGCCTCTGGACCTGCACTCCCGGCCTTGTTCCTTCCTGTCCCTTTTCCTCCTGCACTATCCAAAGGGAAGGAGGTTCACAAGCCAGTTCTACTCCTGATATAACCAATAATGGGAATTTTCCAGGTAGCCAGGGCTGAAAATCCAGGGCTAAGTCGAAGATTTGGCATTTCTCACTCATGGCTGTTGGTTGGAGACCTCTTCCCAAAGCAGAATTTTCAGTGGTAGATGAAAAGCGAGTTCTCGTTTGGGGAGAATTCAAGCAGTTCTGGTTCCAGACCCGGAGAGCTTGGTGGGGGTGGATTCCCTGGGCCACGTGGAGCTCACTGCAAGGTCAGACACTCTGTCACTTCACCAAGTGGGTGAATGTGGTGTTTAGAGAAGTGCGTGGCCGGGAGTGAGCCCGAGGCGGTCCCGCGCAGGGAGGATGCTCCGGGAGCGCTCGGGAAGGGGAGGGAGGTGCCGGAGCGCGGGACCTGGGCGCTGCTGGGGCCGCGCTGGGGCTCTGGGAGCCGGGAGGTGCAGCCAGGACACAGCCCGAGTGTGGGAATCCCTGCTCAGCACGGCAGGGACGTGTGGAGGCTGCTCCGGGAGCCTTGTGTGCGAGGGCACGCTCGGGGAGAGCAGTATTTACTTTGGAAGGGCGAGCAGCTTTTGTCAAAAATACTTATTGTTGCTGCGAGACTGAAATACCTTTTGCAAGTGGAAAACAGAGATGTCTCCATGAAGTCTCTGATGATAAAATCCAGGCAGCTGCCCCAGTGGCCTGAGAGCACATCCTCAGGAAGCCTTGATGCCTTATCTCCTGAAGAGCATGAGAAATAATAATAATTTTTTAAAATAATCGTTTTTATTGCCAAATGCCTGCGTGGAGCCGGGCAGGGAGGCTCATCCTCCGGCGGGGCGATGCTGTGGGCGGCTGCCAGGGGAAATCAGGGATCCCCCCGGGGCCGGGACCGCCGGGACCCCGGAGCCCCCGAGCCCCCCGAGCCCGCTGCCGCTCTCCCCGGCCGCCTGCAGCTCTGCTCTGCCGGGCAGGGAGCTCCCCGCTCGGCCTCCTGGGCTGCGAGCCCGGCGGTGAGGACCGGCCGGGCTGTTCCCGGGGACGAGTTCAGCTTCCAAATCCACCTCCCGAGCCAGGGAGCTGCTCGGGGTCAGCGCCAGCAGATGCACCTCTCCCCTGTCCCCAAAGCCAGGCATCCTCGGGGCACATCCCAGAGGGTGCCACGGGCATGGGGGGCAGCTGGGTCTGTTTTTGGGGGTAGGGATGCAGTCCAGAATGTGCCCCTAAAAGGAAGAGGAAGTATTCTCCTAAAGAGGGAATAAATAGCTAAAAATATTAGCTATTAATAGCTCCTTACCTCCAAAAATAAAATCCCTTAGTGATACCAAAATAAGAAAGCAAAGGAAAGTCGGAGGTATTTGGCCTTCCTTTGAAAAGGGAAGCTAAAAATAACTATATATATATAAAAATCTCTCGTTTCTAGGGAAAGTCTCTGCCCCCGCATCCAGCTTGCACAGTTATATAAGACTTGAACTACATCCCCCTCTCCTCCGCGGCCGCTCACAACGCGCTGGAGCCGCGGCCAGATGGAGAAAGGTTCCGTCAGGAAAGTTTAACTCAGCGGGGAAGCTGCAGCCAGTGGAGGACACGATTCTCTCGCTGAACTCTCCAAAAGCCTTGGAAATCTTACAGTTGTGTCATATGCTGGTTTGGGGAATGCTAGTCCGGAGGCAGCCGCCAGCCCTCTTTCACTTCTTTATTTATTTATTATTTTTTTTCGCGTTGCACTGAGTTTAATTTGGGTAGCAGGATTCAGCAGTTTTAAGTTGGAAAAAACTTAGTGGAAGAAGATATTTTAGGAAAACCCAGTCATGTGAACTAGCGGGAGCCGATCAAACCGAGCTATTAAAAGAAAGACATTGTATTTTTAAACGGTGCAGCCCAGGGCAGCCAACCTGTGTGCCCAGAACCGCGGAGCCGGGGCTGCTCCCCCGCCGCAGCTCCGCGTGGGAGGAGGCCGAGCTTTCCGTCGGGGTGGCCCATTCTCCGCTCGCTCCGGAATCCCCTTGGCACGGCCAGGTGCCCTCGGCCCCCCCAGCCCTTGCGGCCCCCCCTGCTCGCCCCCAGTTTGCCCCTTCCCAGCTCTGCTTCACTGCCCACCCCCCCACCTGAAGCCCCTGTCCCAATTGTTCTCTGCGCTTCCCAGCGCAATTCCAGCAGGGGGATGCTGGGGTGACTGGTCAGAGCCGCAGT
>VZRQ01008095.1:1304232-1319487 GCA_013397975.1 Machaerirhynchus nigripectus | reverse complement strand
GTCCCCAGGGCTGCGCAGCCGGGACTGAGCGCAGCTGAAAAGCCGAGGCGGAGGGGCTGAGCCCAGCTCGGTCGGGCACTTGCTGCCCGTCAGCATCTGGCGGAGCGGGCTCTGGAGGCTCAAAGGCAGCTGGAGCACTGGGGCGTGGAGCCCGAGGAGCTGCTGCCGGCCGTGAGCCGTACCCTGCTGCGGGGATGGCAGCACTGCCGGCTCCAGGCTGGGGACAAAGCCATGAGCTAAAGTTAAAATTGAGGAAAAAAGAAAGATCTGCAGACTGTTCTGCTTTTCTGAGCTTATGCTGTGATACTTAAAGGCGCAGTGACAAGCGTTCCCTGACTTTCTAGATGGTAGTTCTATCTGTTGGTGATACTAAACAGGGATACTTCCCGTAAAATATAGATTTGTGTAAACCAGACAAAGCGAAAAGAGAGGACCCAGAGGAATGATTTGTTGGGACATTGTCTCTAAGATACATTGGTTTTGATTCTGCACAGTGGAGAGGTGGTGTTTCCCTGGGGCATCTCAGAGAGATGTTGTGTTCCTCTAAAGGAGGAGACCTTTGAGGCCTGAATCGTGGTGTCATTAGTGAAATGGAGAGTTGTTGCTGAGTTTTATTCTCTGGGTCCTTGTTGAAGTGTACAGATGGGCACCAGCATCGCAGCTGACCGAGGATGGTTAATGCCATCAGATGGACAAAGCTGAATTTTCTTTCAGGGTTTTATGTTGATCAAACCATGCTAAAATAAATCCACGATGGGGAGGGGTTAGTGATTTTAATGAAAATAGACTGAATCTCAGTGAAAGCTTCAGATGCTGGCTTGTTCACAGCTTTACTGTAGACAGTGCTGCTGTGAAGCCCTAAGTGGGAAGTTCTACAGAGTATAATCGTACGTAGGTGGGGGGTAGAAAGTTTAATCTTCAAACCACATAAATACATAGAAGTGTGTGCTTGTTGTAGAAGTAACTTCCTTCTCGAGCCTGCTTTCTTCACTTTTGAATAACTGGAAACCATAATTAGTAGTAATTTTGTTCCAAAGATGGAAATCATTACCATAAAAAAAAAGAAAAATATCACAACCATATATATGAGCATTGTAATCTGGAGAACATTCTCCCTGTCTTTGAAAAGGCACCAGCTCCAGTCTGTAAGCAATCCAGGATACGTCCTTGACCTTTAATGTACAAAAGATTAAAGCATGTTTACGTGAGAGCAGGAGATGATCAGGTTCTGAGGAAGGGCTTTATCCCCGTGCTGGTGGTAACTGATGCTCATTGTTCACGTGCAGTTCTGCCCTCATGTGAACTGCAGTTGGGCAAACAAGTCCTGTGCAGAGGATTCAAAGTGGAACCAAAACCAAAGGAGTGAGTCCCAGCTCTTCAGTCTGGTTCCTACATTTGGAGCCCTCCCAGTCTGGTCTGCTCCACCCACTGCTCATGACAAGTCCTAAAATAACAAATCTAGAAGCGTGCTAAAAGGGACTTTTTAAATTAAAAAAAATATGGAAAAATGTAAATTTGGGGCTCTAGGATGGATTGGGTGAATGTTTATTCCTGATGAACAGTTTTTTAAAAGGTTGGAATTTGGCAGTATCCATCCAAGCTTGTGTTGTAAAAGTAGGGCCTGTGTCACAACTTGTTGTCATGGGAATGCCAGAAATATCCTTCCTGCAAGTGACTGGCATTCAGTAGTGCTTGTGTGTGCCTGGGACAACAGGAACATGGGCTGCTGTAAAAGCAATAGGGAAAAGAAGGGTCAGTACAAATCCTGCAGTCCATATTATTAATGTTAGATATTCCTCTTGAAGCCAGCCATTTCCAAAAGCAGCAGTGCTGTACAGAGTGCTTCTTACCTTTACTTGCCAGACTTTAATTAGCAATCTTCTCAGGATTTGCAAACAAGAAACATCTGCTGAACTCAGGGGCCTGCCCAGGTGAACAGGATTTGGGGAATGTGGGCAAGGCACACACTGCTTTCAGGCTGAAGTGGTGATTTCATTTGGCCATTGAGGATGTTTTTTGTGTCCTTTAAACAAAAAAGTGGTAGATGCACTCCCTGCAGAGTTCCTGTGCAGGTGTTGGCAGTGGTATCCCAAAATTTAGCTTGTTTTAAGCAAAGGTGCTGCATGCCCTTGTTTCTTAGTGGAGAGGATTGCCAGAGAGTTAATGAGCATTTCCAAACGAGCTCCTACAAACAGAGCTCCCAGAGGGGTAGGTTCTGATAACTGCTCTGTGTTCTTCCCTAACACCTGTTGGTGGCTACTATGAGAGACAAAATAACTGAAAATACTGAAATCCAGCCAGTGCTCTGCTGCAGCAGCTCCCTTCTCGCAGGTTTATTGGGTGTTCACTGTGTGAGGATCTGCTGAGAGGAAAAGCTGCCACGTAATTTTTAATGTTTGAGGTCAACCCTTCTGGGAGCTGATCCTCTGAGGGGTGTTCTGCAAATCCAAACAAAACACATGTGTAAATAAGATTCCAGACAAAATCCTGCCCTGAGACAACAGGTAAGAATGCAGATGGGAAAGAATATTTTCTCTCAGCTCAGGCTCTTTCTGTAGCTCATTAGACTCTAGACTGCATCTGGTGTTATGAATCTACAAGGTCTGTGTGTGTGTAGTGCAGAGAGGGGAAGCAGGGAGCATCCATAAATATTAATATTCCTCTAAATGCTTGTTTGTATGTAGACAGGCTCCCAGGGACATTGCCACGTCTTGTAGGTGTCAAGCCCTGAATAATTTGCCTCGTTCCTTTTTTTTTCTTCTCCCAGATGCAAAGCTATTAAAAGGAAAAAAACTGAAAGTGCATGCAGCTGGGTCCTGGGGCTGGCTCAGGAACACAGGAGGCAGTGTTCAGCCCTGCCATAAAGAAACAAATATGCACATCTACCAGAGAATTCCAGATTTCACTCAGGAAACCAGCTCTCACTTGGAGCTTCCAAGCAGTTAGTGTAAATAACAGACAACTCAGCTTTTGAAAAACGCAAAGAAGCTCTGGACTGGCCCCTTCAAATGACAATAAGCAAGTTAATTAAAAAAGAAAATCGACTCTTTTACTTATGCAAATAAGGAGCTCCAGTGAAATCCCGGGAGCTGCAGCCAGCGGATGAGAGGTCAAAACCCAACTTGTGCCCCTGCCCTGCCCGGCCTGCACAGGGCTATCTTTAGCTTTTCCTAGAGAATGGTTTGGATAAACCCAGCATGGAATGCAGTCGCTCGGGCGAGCCTTTATTCCCTAATTTCATGCTAATTGGCACGGTCACATTTGGCTGACTGGCTGGCTTTGAAGTCACTGCCTTGTTTTAAAACAGCGCAGGGTGGCCCTGGCCAAGCCACGTGTGCCCACACTGGTGTGGCCCTGGGCTCGGGGAACCTCGGGAGCCTTTTCCTTTCTGCCGTCCAGAGATGTGTGAAAAGGAGTTTGGGAAATCAAAGTCCTTTGAACCTGAACTCCCTTGATCTCTTTCACCCGTGATTCAACTCCCTGGGTTGTTACGGGCACTCTGGAAGGCTCCCAGCTGGGGAGGTTGCCCAGCTTCCAGAGGATGGAATGTGATTTCCAGTGATGGAGCTGCCTGCACCCTCACTGGGCCTGCCTAGAGGAGCCGGTTTGGTGCTTATTGGCAGTACAGCAGCATCCAGAACCCTGCTTCATTCCCTGTTGTGGTGAGAGGGACAGGCGTGGGTAAAACCTGTGGAACAAAGGGGGAATGAGAGCTGGCAGCTTGGAGGCAGTTGGGGTGGGATCCTAGAGGGCGGGGGGTCAGACTGCTCTAGGTAGGGGAGTTGAGTGACAAAGCTGACTGTGAGCATGAGGAGATGCCAGTGCTGCCTGGGTGAGAAACTTGCTTTCTTTTAACCCCCTGTCAAAGCAGAATGATATTTTGGGACTGATTCAGTGGGTGAATCAGCAGTGAAACCCCAGGCTGGGAAATGCCTGAGTGCAGGGGGGGGAAGTACTGGAGCTGCCTGTGCTGAGCTGTGTTTGTGAGACGTCCATCAGAAAAGCACTGGAGAGGACAATCCTTTGCTGCAATATTCCAGTCTGTGCTCTGGGATGCAGTATGTAGGAACTGATGAACTCTTGAAGGTGGCACAGCCTTGGCAGCGGGGGGCATCTCTGGGGCATCTGCACCAAGGTTTCAGGGCTGCTTCAGTCCTCGGAAAACAGTTTTGCTGGGCTGATCCATCACATACCTGTTCTCTTGTAAGGGGGTGCAGGGCTCTCACTCCTTGGGGAGCCCAGCTGGAGGGTGGCAGGGCTGTTCCCTGCCATCCCCGGTGTGGCAGAGGGCCAGCAGTGTGAGCTTTGCTGCCCGGAGCTCCTGCTGCCCTAACCAGGCTCACCTTGCCAGCTCAGGGAGAAGCTTGAGTGTTTCTGGGGCCATCTGCCTGGAGCCATTGCTGTGTCCCGGGCTCGGTGTTCCCACTGCTATCTGCAAGTGCAGAGAGAAAGCAGCTGAGCTGCTGGGGAGCATCCTCTGCCCCTCACAAAGCCAGGAGCTTGAGGCTGTTTCCAAAAGCAAACTCCTGGTGGTGGTGGTGATGCTCCTGTCCTGGGGCTGCTGGCTCTGCTCTGCCCTTCCCTCGAGCAGCCTCCTGACCCCAGCCTGCCCCAGCCGAGCTGCCCGGGAGCCGAGCAGCCAGTCCCCTCCTGCTGAAGCAGAAATCCTGCCGATTTCCATGGACGAGCCGTTCGTTTCTGAGAGCAGCGCTTGCTGCTTCACCCCTCTGCCCGCTTCCCTCCCCGGTGAGGTCAGAGCCCGCGTTGTGGCATCACCGGCGTTGCCATGGGGACAGACCGCGACATCCCCGGCGTGGGCAGGAGCGGCCGGGACAGTGATCTCATTGTGCCTCTGCAGCTCCGCGGGCCGGGAGAGCTCCCCAAAGCCCCGGGCCGGGCTCCTGACGAAGCCGTGCCGATGAGTCAGGGCTGCAGCCTCTCCCCTGGATCGCAGCTCAACCCTGGGCATCGCCGGCGCTGCTCTGGGCGCTCCTCAGAGCAGCCCGGGGTTCGTCCGCAGCCGTGCCCACGGTCCCGCTCCGCTGAGCCTGCGGGGGGGAGTCAATATTGCTGCTGCACAGGGGCTGGGGGGGTTCGCTGGCCGGGGGCTGCGGCCGCGGTGAGCTGTCCCGGTGGCAGGGCAGGCTGGGCAGGCTGGCCGGGGGCTGCGGCCGCGCTGAGCTGCCCCGGTGGCAGGGCAGGCTGTCCCGGTGGCAGGGCAGGCTGTCCCGGTGGCTGGGCAGGCTGCGGCCGCGCTGAGCTGTCCCGGTGGCAGGGCAGGCTGGGCAGGCTGGCCGGGGGCTGCGGCCGCGCTGANCCCGGTGACAGGGCAGGCTGCGGCTTGCTGCGTGTGGAGGCGTTGTTCATACCTGGAGTGCGGATGCTCCGGGAGGGGCAGTGCCAAGGGTGAAAGTGCTCTTTCAGACACGGTGTTTCAGGGATAAGCAAAGAAAATGCAGGTTGTCTGAAGGCCAGTTTTCGATGGGCGGTCGCTGTGGGTGGCGGCGTGTGTTTGTTATTCAGCAGGCTTCAAAAGTTCCACGTGCACGTACAAATACCTTTGCTTTTCCCATACCCCTCAACATGAACGCACCGCCCCGGCTCTGCTGCTCCGTGTGTTGTGAGGAGTTTTGGTTCTGTCCCTGTTGTCTGTACCTGACACAGATAATTCAGTTTAACATGTGTGGTGGGGCAGCTTTAGCTGCGGGTGCGCTGCACAGGGAACTGCAAGGGTCACCTGTTCCTTGATGTGAAGCCATTCAGCCTGGAGAGGGTTTCTGCTCCTGCTGGTCACTGCACAAGTCCTGCCCTGAGCCTGGCATCCAGCCTGGCATCCAGCCTGGCATCCAGCCTGGCATCCAGCCTGGCATCCAGCCTGGCTCTGCTTGGTGCTGGTTTTGCTCGCTGGCAGGAGCTGCAATCAGGGTGATTCTCCCCGGCGTGGTGGGAGCGGTGTTCTGGGTCTGCGGGGGGTGTGTTACCCTGCTCATTCTGGAGACATGACGAGTTCTGCTCAAAGCGAATCGCAGCAGCAGTACCGAGGCTTGATGTGTCAGACCTGAGTGATGGGGATGACACACTATTCCTGAGTGCCAAAGCTCTGAAATCAACTGCACTAAAAATACGTTTGGCTCAAAATTCAGTGACTCGTTGCTGTTTTCCTATCCCCAAAACAGCTGTGTGCTACGATTAAAAGCCAGAGGGAACCTTAAGAAATGTGCAGGCTGAACTGTCCTGTGCAGCTCCCCTCCTGCCCCAGACATTCTGTGTGTTGGTTTGTTTGCTCGGCTCTTGGGGTTTCCCACTAAACACGAAGGCTCAGTGGTTCCTAAAAATGAACAGAAACCCCATGAAAATAAGCTAAAATCTCTCTGCATGTAAAAGTTTCACTAGGAACTTCTGCAAGAACTTTTGCAGAAAGCACAGTCAGCTCCTGCCTGGCTTTCTGCATATTTTCTCGAGGGAATTCCTGCCTCGTGTCATGTAGGAGTTAGAGAAAATGCTGGTACAGTAATTTAAATGTTTAAATGAAACCCTCTTTGCCTGTGCAATGCACTGATGTGTGCCCAGAGCAAGCAGATGGTGTGAATTAATCCCGAATTGTGGAGTTGTTTCGGGTATTTCCTGCTGGATACATTGAAGTCTTTAAAAACATATACAAATCCCGGTAGTGTTTTGCATGTTTTTGTGTGATGACAAATATTCTGCAGCTCCCATGCTGGGGCAGCTCCAGGAGCTGATGTCCATGGGAATACCTGCTGTGACTCTGCTCTCTGGGATGCCACTGGCATTGCACAGCCTTGGGTGCTGGGAGCAGACTGGAACTGGGCTCAGCAATGCTGGTGGGAGTTCTGTGACCCCTGGAAGCATCCCTGTGCTCTGCACCCTGGGGATGGTTTGCAAAATGGGAATCTCTGAAAACTGAGGATTTTTTGCACCAGCAGAGAGAGGGTTCTACTGAGCACTTAGTTGTTATTGTGTATTTTATAATCCCTCGCTGAAAATGTTCCTTGGGCTGAAACTGGAATGTGATTGCCCTTAACCACAGGGCTGGATTCTTTCTCCCTCACTCTCTTTTCTAACAAATATTTGTGAATGTGTTTTCTGACTCACATGAAACCTGTCACTAAACTTGCTGTCATGATACAGAGCCAAACAAATCATCACACAGAACTGACTTTTTAATTTAAGTTTGAGCTCGGCTTTGGTTCATGGAGCCTTTCCTGGCTGGGTTTGGCTGTGTAAGGAACGTGTTTCTCCCTTCACCAAAAGCTGTTCCTCAACCTTTGGTTTTATGTAGATGTGTTTGGAAGCGATTTTGTGGTGTGCTGGTCTCAGTCCAGCTCCTAGCTGACAAAACGTGCCCAAAGCCACAGCAGCCGAGTTGTCACTAAGGGGTGTCCTTGGCAGGAAGGGCAGCCCTGCCGTGGACAGAGGGGCTGGCACTCTGCTGACCTGTCCAGGTGATCCCTCAGGCGAGGCTCGGGCAGCAGGAGCCTGGCTGGAGGTGTTTGCAGTGCTTCTGTCCGTGCTGCACCTGCCCTGAGCACTTGAGCTTCCCTGGCTCTTAATCCAGCACTTCTCACAAGCATTAACTGCCGTTAAAACGAATTAAATAATAAGCTAATATCAGATCACAACCAGTTTATAAATATGCATTTTTTAACCCATGATTGCTCAGCTTCTGTAACAATATTTACAGTCTTAAAGAGACCCTTCTTTTTCCAGAAGAACCGACTCCACATAAAACCAACAGCCCACCCTCTGGAGTTACATACGCTCATGATGTCTTGGACTGTGGCCTCAAGCCATGCCCCCTGCCTTTTTCTAGCCTTTCTGCAGATCCCATGGGCAGATATGGACAGCCAGATAGCATAGGGCCAACACCTCCACACCCTGCCAACGCTGCAGGGGCCTCTGCTCCGAGCCCTAGGATTGAAATAACTCCATATCATGAACTGATTCATTCAGGGGGTCCCTTCCGCGGCAGAGACACAGATGTTCTTTTGGTAGAACATCAGTCAAACTCGGCCACCACTAGCCCGAGGGTTACCCTGCCTGTCCCTGGCTTTGAGGGCTACAGAGAACCACTGTGTCTGAGCCCAGCTAGTAGCGGCTCCTCTGCAAGTTTCATTTCAGAGACAAATGTATCTCCTTGCACATCACCATGTGTTTCACCAAATAATGGTCCTAGTGATGACCTTTGTCCACAGTTTCAAAACATCCATACTCATTATTCTCCTAGAACCTCTCCAATAATGTCACCACGAACAAGCATCACGGAGGAAACCTGCTTGGGACGCCATTCACCATCACCCTGTCCCAACTCAAGGTCTTCGTCACCAGGTGCAAAACGGAGGTACTCTTGCACTGAGCTCTACAGTACTCAGCTGCCTTCCACCTCTCCTCGGCAGTCACGGACCCCCTCTCCACAGCCCTCTCCTCGCATCCCCCTGAGAGAAGACGCCTCTGCAGTTACTTACACGCAGTTGGCCAGCGCTCCCCTTTCCATGGATGCTATGAGCAGCCTTCCTACGGATCCTACCTGTGGTGTCCCCACGAAAATCTGGAAAACCAGCCCTGATCCTTCATCCATGTCTTCCCACAAAAACAGCATTCCGTGTCACGTCGTTCAGACTGTTGACTTCCACGGGCCTTGTGAGCAGGAGGACAGGAGAAACTTGGCCCCAGAATCCATTCTGTTGGTTCCTCCATCCTGGACAAAGCAGCTGGTGCCCGCAATACCCATCTGCAGGTATGTAATCCTCCTTGTGGGTGTGTTTTCCATGTTTTCTCATGGTGTGGTGTCCTCTCTCATGGCTGTTGATCCCTAGGAGTGTTTTCTTGGGCAGGCCCTGCTGCAGCCCAGAGCTGAGTGCTAAGGGGCAGCACTGGTTAATGGGAGCTCAGTCCATTACGATTCTGAAGGATGAAAAAATCAGGGTTTTGCAGAAACATCAACAAAGTGGTTCATTGATAGCACAGTGCACTACAAATTTCCAAATGATTTGTCTAAGTGGATTGCAGACAGCCTTTGCAAAGGCTGAACACTCTGGTGCTGCTCTTAAAATGGTGGGATTGCTTTTGTAAAGTCGCTTACAAATTTCCATCAAGGATGAACATGCCTTAAATAATGCCTGATTCGAAATAGAGCTCCCTGCTCCAGGTCAGACTGAGCCTTCAGTCAACTCCAGTGACTTAGTGGTGGTTGTCAACTTGTTAATTGTCCCTTAGCCCAAATCTCAGCCCTCCATTGTCTGGCCCTGTGGCATCTGCCAGGACCAAGGGTGCCAAGTGTGTGCCTTGGCTCCCAGTCCCTGCTGGCACCCTGTCAGTGCCATCCTGCTGGGCACTGAGGTTGTCCCCGCGCTGACGTTATCCCAGGCTGTTCCTGACCTGCTAAACACAAACTGTGAGTGAAGGAACACAGGCTGTGACTCCCCTTGGCTTGTCAGACCGGTCCTGGCAGCAGCCTGTACTCACAGAGTAAGAGAGGTTTAAAATCCAGTGCAAGCTTTAGGTGTACATTGCAGTGTATTCATTTCATGTCATAAACTCTTATGTATTTTCATAACAGGAAAACTAGTACCAGGTAAGAATATTTAGCATTTTATTAATGTGCATTTTAATATTTATGGAAATCATAACAATTGTTAATTTACACAAGTGGTAGCTAGTGGTAAATGGAGTTAATATTTCACAATATGTGTTCTGTGATCCAAGCTGGAGGCACGCAGCAAAAGCTGGATAAAAGAGGGGGATCTTTGAAAAAATATAACTGCTACAGATATTTCTGTTTAAGAAATAGAAATCTCTTAGTCTCTTCTGCAAGGAGTTGGGCCCACAAAAATCATTGTCTTCTCAGCAGAGCTTGCAGTCAAACGGGAGCAGTTCAGCATAACCTCATGGGAATTCATAGCAGACCCCGAAATGTTTCAGGTGGGGCACTGGGAGGAAGGAGGGATCAGGGCTGTGAGACATCACATCCTCAGGAGTTTGCCTGGTGTGTTCCCTCTCTCTCTGTCCCAGTTTGCCTGTGCAGTCCCTCCCGCCCCTGGAGTGGCCCCTGTCCAGCCAGTCTGGCTCGTACGAGCTGCGGATCGAGGTGCAGCCCAAGCCCCACCACCGCGCGCACTACGAGACCGAGGGCAGCCGGGGCGCCGTCAAGGCTCCCACCGGGGGCCACCCTGTGGTCCAGGTAAGGCTCTGGGGAACCTCCCTGCAGGAGAAGTAGGGGCAAGCTCATTTTTAAAATGCCTCCTGGGGGCTTCCCCTGAAAGAGCAGCACCCTGTGAACCTTGTGGATGTGCTGAAAGGGTCTGAGCTGAGCTGTGGTGAAGTCCAGGACTTTGGGAGGGTTGGTTTGGATTGGCCCCTGAAAGCTCAGAAATGTTGGCACAGTATTTACTGCCTTTTCTGGGCTGTATAAACCTCATGTGATCCTCTGTCACTGCTGAAACAAGGGAGCAAAATTCAGGCTGCGGGTGGTGGAGAGAACAAATTCGTCCCTTTGCTGACCTGAGGTGAATGAGCTGAACCCTTCTTCTGTTTGGAGTGTGAACAGCTTTTCCTTCACCTTTCAGAGGGTGGGATAAAATACTGGCTGAGTGGCTGCAGTGTAGCCAAGTGGGGGCACATCAGTCATTTCCCTCATTTCCCCTGTTTTCAGCCCATGTTTCCTGAAGGAAAGCCAAAGCCAGGCTGGGGTCGGGGCTGTGCTGTGTCAGTGGCAGAGTGCTGGGAACGATGTGTGGGAGCTGGACGGGTCAGCCACAGCTACAGCCTTCACTAAACAAAGTTGGGCTGCATCCTACAGATGTTCCTGACACACTCAGGGCTTGCAGGAACCAGGAAAACATTAACATTTATGCCTAATTTCAAGCATGTGATCAATACCACTAATTTCCCTGGGTTGATTTGTGCTTAACTTCAAACATATGTTCAGTGTTCCCCTGCAGGCTCATCCCCCTTTAAAATCAAGCCATAAATTGTTCAATCAATGAATTTGTTTGCTTTGATGGAGCTGGACTTACATGTATGGACTGGGTATTTGAGAGAAGGGTGCAGGGTACTATTCAACAGCAATCTCAGTTGCCATCCCTCAGTAAGGCAGGATTTTTGGTTGGAGTCTGACAAGCTCGTAGCCTCCTGTGGTGTGTTTGAAGCTGCCTAGACGCAGGAGTGATACCAATCAGCACTTGCTCCTTTCTCAGTTTGCTTGCAGCTACAGTATCATTTACCTTCCCAAGGTATTCCTATCGACAGGGTGCTTATTGCAGTGAAGGAGTTTCTTGTGACATGGGGAAATAGAATTTGTTTCCTTCCTGTAATCAGTATCAATCAAAGAGGCATTTATGTTTTCTGTTGAAGACAGAAACCAATATTGCTAGTTTTATCATAATTTGCCATCAAGCTTCAGGATCTAAAACTATAAATTCAAATGTCCACGTTAGTTCCCCAAGCAGATGTGCCTCTGCACAGCTGTGCCTGCATCTGGGGAAAATATGGACAGTTTCTTTCTGAAGGTTTATTGTAAAGCTGGGAGTGTTTGTTGAATTTGTGTTCACTTGAACATAACCAGGTTCATATGGATGCCAAGCAGTGAGATAGTTGCACCTGTACGGTTTATGACAACTGAATCTGGGGGAGGCTATTAAAATCCAAAGTTTTCATGTCATAAGTTATTTGGCTTCAAGAGATCTTTTTTTTTCCTCTCCTTTCCCCTCAGTAAAGTTTAACTTTTGTGTTCTTGTCAGATGCAAACAGAGTATTTTTCTAAAATACAACCTCTTCTAAACAAATATGATTTAAAAAAAAAAAAAGCCATCAAATTAACCCTCCACATGACTAATTACCCAGCTGAAGCTGCTGGCAGAAGGGATCTTGGCTGGTTTTTGCAGCACGGTGTTGGCCTGCAATATTTATTTTTTGGAAAGTGCATTTTGTGTGCAGATTTCTTCTTTTGGGTGCTCTGAAGCTACAGACCAGCAGGTCTCATATCCTCCAGGCCTTATCTTGTGGTTTGTCTTTCTGATGCTGCTTCCTCTTCTTCACGTGTCAAGCCCTGAGAGTTTGTGCTCAAGGCTCTGCACCAGTTGTGCACTCCAAGCATGGCAGGAGAAGAGTCTGGGCAATCAAAACCTCTGGGAAGCTGGACCACGTGGAACAGGACACTGGCTGTGTTTGCCAGGAGCAGTGGGAAGCCACGGATGCCGTGGGATGTTCACAGCCCTGATTTCAGGGCCAGGGAGAAGCACAGGCTCCCAGCTCAGGTGCTGGAGTCACTCTTGGGAGGAACCTACAGCTTGTGTTAACTGTAGAGAAAGTCAGGTTTTAGGGATGTGAGTTGGATGTGAGTATCCCCTGGATGTCACGGTGCTGAGAATAGCCAGGAGATCTTTTGTAGCAAGGACAAAGCTGGAGTTTCCATGCACCCTCCATCCTGTGCAAGGAGGTTATGGATGTGATTGGGATAGAGGTGGCAGCCCAAACACAAACCTAGAGTGCCATGGTAGAGGTTAAATCCATGACCCAACTGTTTGCCTTGGTACAACATCCAAATGCAGACCAGGGCTACAAAAGCCCAGTGCTCAGGTTAGGGCAGAAGATGGCACAGGGACCCCCAGCCTGCCCACCCCTGTGTGTGCCAGGCTCCTCCTCACTTCTCCTCTCTGGAGCAGGAAAGCTGTACAGAGAGCTCAGCACAGCCAGCCCAGCTTTCCCCTGGGTTTTAACTTTTAAAATTGTGGTGACTTTCACCACCTCTCTTTATTTTTCTTATTAAAAAGAAGCTGGAATGGCAGAGTTGTTAGTGGAGCTCACAGGAGCTGCTTTACAATAACAAACGTATGTTCCACTTTCCTTTTATATTTGAATTTTGCCGTCTGTGTTTTCTTGTGGTTTCGCAGTCAAAGGAGACATTGTTTCTTAGCCCGGGCTTCCCATGGGGCTCTGACTTTTAACTGTCTGTGACTTCCAACATGCAGCTAATTCATCGGTGTGTTAGTGAAACCGGAGCGCTTGGTGGAAACTCCAGCCCAGACCCCGGCTCGGCGGGGTGCCTCGCGCTCTCACACGCGGGGCCGGGCTGGAGCCACGCTCCTGCTGGAGCCCCGACCATCCCAGGGGGGATTTGCTGCCAAGGGCACATCCCAGCAGTTGAGTTTGTCCTTTTCCCCACCTTCCCGAGGCCCCTGTGCAGGGAAGGGCGAGGCCAGGCTGTGCTGGACCTGGCTGGTGCTGCACAACATCTTCGTGCCACCCTCGTGGCCATCACTTCCCTGTTCTGGAGCTGCGTTTTGGCTCCTGCAGGGATCTTCTTCCAGCTCAGGAGCAGCGTGTGACAAACCACCTGCACCTTTCACACCTGATTTACCTGCAGGACTAGAGGCCTTGTTTGCACAATGGGATCGTTGTAGGGGCCTCTTGAGCTTTGAGCTCTCAGCCGTGGATTTATTGACTGCTGTTCCCTGCGCTGCTGCAGGCGCTGATGTGCAGTGGCCAAACCACAGATTGTAGCTGCAGCTGGGAAATTCTCTTCAAAACGAATGTGCCATCAAATGGAAGGGTAGGTCAGCACCTCTCATGCTGTGCTGCAAGCATGGCTGTGCCTTTGAGTTGGAGGTGAATGAGAATCTCTCACTGAAACTTTAGAGCCTAATTCAGGGTACATTGCTTTTGATGGAAAGGAGTTTGGGCAGAGGTGAGGGGAAGCAGCGTGTACCAGCTGGTTTGAGGGGGATGCCTGTGCTGTGCAGGTTGTGGGGATCAGAAACACTCCTGGATGAGGCAGATGCAAGACTTGGGTTATTCTTCCCTGTAGGTTCTCACTGCAGGACTGCGTGGGGCAGTCAGTGTGCTGTAAAGCAAAGCTGGAACTCCTGGCTGTGTGCCACAAATGTGGACACTTCCAGCACAGAACTCACCCCATTCGGGGCGTGCTGGAGTATCTGCAGGAGGAGTTCACACAGGGTGGGCAGCGTCCTGTAAACGCACACCAGAGCTCTCTGCTCACGGGTTTCCCTGCCCAGCTGGGCTGGGGCTGGTTCCACAGTGCCTCCCACAGCTGGCAAGGGTCCAGCTTTGCTAACTGGTGGCAGAGCCCCGTGCTGAGGAACTCCCCCAGTGTGATTCTGTCAAAATCATCAAATTTGCACCCTCTGGTTTACTCGTGGCGCAGGGAGTTCTGTCGTGCTGGGGAGGTTTAGATCTTTTGTCATGAGTGCTTTAATGACACAGTTGGTTTCCTTAGCCAGCTGTGAAAATGAGATCTCCAAGTCCTCCTCCCTGTGCGTGTGCTCTGGACAGATGCATTGTGCCTTTTCTTTTAAACTGTCATCTGAGATAGTCCAAGCATCCTGAAAACAGGATCAGCTCTTCACAGGGGTGGGGAAACTGAAGCCCAGAGAGGAAGCAACTTACACTGCAGTGTGAGGTCAGTCAGGAGCAAATGCTCCCCATTGCTTTCTCCCAAGAGCTGCTGTCTCTGTCCCAGACCTGTGTTAACCCCATCTGAAAGCAGAAATCCCAGTAAGACCCTGGGAGTCTGGTTGTCATCTACTGTAAGGAACAGCAGAGCAAGGGAGAGTCAGTCCTTGGAATTTTGATAAAACTGTCACCAAAATAAGAAACACTTAAAATTGAGTATCATAAAAAAATCATAATTTAGCAGAATCAGATGTTCAAAAGATTATCTTCAGAGGCCTTTTTAGACAGCTTTGGTAGGGAGCAAAAGGAACCAAGGCAGAGATTTCCTTCTGGTTTGCGTTCCTTTGCTGTGTCCCAAGTACATGAAATTGAACAAAAACACGTGAGAAGATTCAGCTTTGTTGCTCAATGTCAGCTCTAACTGAAGCAGGCAGAGGAGCTGCTACATGGTACAGTGGCTGGACGAGGTCTTTGTTGAATTCCTGACAGTTATTGATATGCCACTCTGCCTGAGACAATGCAGTGACATTTTCCATCTTGGTGCAAGTATTGTTGAGCAAAGACCTCCCCAAAAAAACCCTTGACACTCTTGCAGTCAGAGGCTATAATGATGGGGATTAATGATGAAATGCAGGGCTGAAGCTGCGTGCAGCAGGAAGGGGGGACAGAAACGGGGCTGTCCCGCCCGGAACATCTTCTCTTGTGTGCAGCGGAGGGTTTGGAAGGCGGCCGGTGCAGGGCCGGTGCGGGGCCGGTGCAGGGCCGGGCAGGAGCCGGTGCAGGGGCCGGTGCAGGGCCGGTGCAGGGCCGGTGCAGGGCCGGTGCAGG
>VZRQ01008095.1:1142667-1303422 GCA_013397975.1 Machaerirhynchus nigripectus | reverse complement strand
CCGCAGCGGGGGCAGCGCGGCCCCGGGGCAGCCCCGGCTCCGAGCGGCGCCGCTTATCTCCCGCACAGCAGCAGGAAGGGCAGCCGCGGGAGGAAGCGCTTTCTCACGGCTTTGTGCTCGCTTCTCATTAAATGCTGCTCGCCGGGCTCTGTTTTCCCAGTTTTCGCTGCCGGCCGGGACGGTCCGTGTGAACCAGCCGGGCTGAGCACACGCGTGCGCGCCCCGAGTGACTTGCACGGGGACACAGGCAGTGGTGCGCAGCTCGGGCACCGCACCCCGTGTCACCCTGAGCTCGGAGAGCCGGGGAGCTGAGGGCTTTCGAGCAGATAAAATCCCCAACCCTAGTGATTCGATTCCCCAAATTGGTACTTTCCTCCCAGCCACGGCTTGTGTTGTCTAGACAGGAAGGTGCAATCAGCTTTAAAGATGCAGCTTGGGACATCCCGGGGAGAAAGAGCTAAATGCCCGACAGGCAGAGCTCTGCTGGGATGAATGGGAAATAAATTAAAAATTACTCCCTTGTACTCTCTGAGGCGCTCGGTCTCACACAGGTTCTTACTGGGGCTCTTCAAAGGTGCCAGTAAGATTTGCAGATGCTTCTGCTTTTGCCTTGCAAAGCCCAGCATTGCACGGAGGGTTCCAATGTGCAGCAGATAAACTAGAAATCCCCGAGAAAATTTGGCCTGCAACCCATCAGTGAAAAGGGAAAGCTCGCAGTACTGCTGGGAACTGAGGTGCTGCAGCTGCTGAGTGGTGCCTGAAGTGCCTGCTCAGGCTGCTTGCAGGACAGGGTCAGCATTCCCTGTCAGCATTCCCTGTCAGCATTCCCTGCCGCAGGGCAGGGCACAGGGCACAGGCACCACAGGTTTCTCGCTGGGCTTTGGCTGCTCATCCCCTGCAGGACCTGGGAAATCAGTGCCCCTCCATGGCCTGGCTTCTGGGTAAGAATAAAAAAGTTATTTATTTCCTATGAATCTCTCTTTTTCCTGCTAATAATGTAATTCTACATAAAATAATATCTAAATCCAAGAAAGCATATCCCAGATTGAAAGATCTAAATTTTAGGAGTTGCACTGAATTCCCCCTGTACGTGCATATGTTGTATTTGTAGGTGACCACCTGCAGAATCCCTAAAGTATTTGCCTTGCTTTCTGGCTCTGCTGGCAGTTTATCCCTTGATTTTAGAATAATTAGGCAGTGTTGCAGCCTTTCATCTGTGCAAAGAGATTTGCTCTTCGTGCAGCACAGCAAAGGTGACCCTTTCAGTTGCCCCCAGCCAGGGGCACTGCCAGCTGGCGGGTGCAGGGTTTGGTTCATCTCAGCACTGGGGAGGGAAGGGTTTAGAGGGGAATTAATGACTCTGGCTTTAAGTGCTGTGTATTTGGAGCTGGGGTCTCGGTTTGTGAGGAGACCTGAGTTTTGGAATAGAGCAGGAGAAGTGTTTCGTGTGCCTGATGCGTGCTCTCGAGGGCTGCAGTCGCCCAGGCCGTCACAGGGGTTGTGTTGGGTGTGTAACTGAACCAACTCAGCAGCTAAAGGCACATCTGCTCATTTTTTTGCATGCAGAATTACACAGGTGCCTTCCTGCAAATGGCACTCCAATCCCCCCCCCTTCCCAAATTTGCCTGGTATTGATCCATGGATGGAGTGCAGAATGAATGAATTTGATTTCTGCAGAGGTGAGACGATGCTTTCAATCGTGCCACACAATTCCATTCTGTTCAGAAACCCAATCATAGCAGCAAACCAAACGAGAAAAGTCTCCTTGTTTTCTGAATGATGTTATTTGTTTATCTGCCAAAGTGCTTTGCATTTCCTCAGGTCACAGACCAGCCCATGTCTGGCTATGTTAATATTATAAGAGTTAGGCAAAAGCAAAGTTTAAGAAAAATCTTTCAACTGAAAGAAATAGGATCTTAAAGTCCCAAAATAGAGTATGGAAAGGTACACATCATGTCTGGCTTCTCTTTCCCCTTGTGGCAAATGTGACTCAAAGGAGTTGGGCTTTTTCCAGCTCGATCTGTATACAGTTTGGGGGAGTTTTATTGTGAATAGGTCACCTTATAATACACAAAAATATTTCCTCCCAGAGTTCTGTATTCATAAATCTTTCTTGATCCTCGCCCTCTTGAAACTGAAATCCAGATCATTTTGTTTTCTTCATGGAAAGAAGAGTGAGAAAGAGTGAAGGCACACCTTGGTGTGGGGCTGGTGCTCCCGTGGAAGGAGGGATGAGCAGAAGAGCAGCACTGAAAAACGGAGATTTTACAGCAGCTTGGTTGTTGCTAAGGGAGGAAAAAAAAGAATTTCAAAGTTATTACTTTAAAAAGCATTTTAAATCTTCTCAAAGTTTGTGTAAGGGTCAAATTGATTCCTCCTTTGCTTCAGTGCTTTGGTTAAATATTAAAGCAGCTGCCTGGCATAGTGGAGGTGAGTGTTTATTGACAGTGGCAATCTTTAGTAGTTCAGTTTTAAGAAGAGCCATATCTCTGGAGCACAGCTCTGATGTGCTCTTTCGTTGTAGCTCACAGTGAATTTTCTCTGTGGAAAAGCAGCACAAATGCTCTGTCCCTGCAGAGCAGGGTGAGCATCACTGTCCCCTGGTGCAGGTAAAGACAGAGGCTGTGACATGACCCAAGCTGTGGCAAATTGGTGGTGAAGCTGAGTGTAAAACTCTGATTTTAAAGCTCCTGGAGTGTTTCTGTGGGCTGTTCATCTCCATCTTTTGATCCCAAGTCATCCTGCTGTGTTCATAGCAAGTGAAAGGCAGATGGAAACGCTCATGGTAAATGATCACCTGTATTAGCCCTGAAAATGTCATCAATTAGTTCAAGATTAGGATAAACCCTTTTGAATGGGGACACTTGACTCTTTTGCATATATTTTTTCTCTTTGTATTTGCATTTTATAATGCTATTCTGATTTTACAATGATGTCATCCCACAGCATTGCCATAATGCCATAAATTACCAAAAAAAAATGTTACTTTCTTCCACTGACCAAACAACTGGTTTAAAACCTGGTCCTGTGGAGGATCAGGAGGCCTTTTACTGTGTGTTTTATGCCCTTGGGCCAGCAGATAATACAAACATTGCTGTATGAACAAATAATCAGTTCCTGTCTTCTCTAAGTCTGTGTGCATTCATACAACACACACCCACAGACATGCACATTATTGGACAGCCATGAACAGTTTTGTCTTGGGAACTCATTCTGTACATGAGCAAACACCACTTAAAATTACTTTTAAAGGTGGCCACTATTAAACCCTAAGTATGTAGCCAGTTCTGTTACAGCTGCTACTGACTGTGCTCACTGGGGGCAGCTTTTCTTTTGTAATTTATTATCTGTTTCCCTCCATTTCAGTCTCCCACCCATAACTCTGGGATTTTGTTCTGCCAGGACAGAGGGTAGAGCAAAAGCTGCTTTGCTGTCACTGTAATAACCCCTGCTGTCCAAAGGATCCTCTGGTTGTTGTAGCTGGATCCACAAAGCATTACTCTGTCAGGCATGACAATAAACACGCTCGGTGCTTAAAAACTGCTCTTCCCCCTTGCCCCTTGTGAAGACAGGATGGCTTTTGGTGATACAATGGCTTTTCACTGAAGGCCAGCAAATGTTGGATTTTGAAAGTCCCATACTTAGGGCAAGTTTCTGTGTGGCTCCCAGTGGATCTGGGCTGTGGATCAGCCGGGGCTGATTCCTCCATCAGTGCCTGTTCCCAGCAGATCTGTCATTCTGGCCTCTGTTGCTTTTCATCTCCTATACACTTTATCCGTTTCTAAATGTGCCCGTGGCTGCCGCTGTGTTTATCACATTCCTGGCAATGCTGCTTCTCCAGTCCCAACCCTGGTGGCTCTGAGTCCGGCTCCCTGCTCCTCCCCTGGCTCCCAGAGCCAGCTCTCCTGCCCCACTCCCCTCCTCACCATCTCCCAAAGCGCTGGTGCCATCGAGGTATCCAAGGTGGCTGGGCTGGGCTGCGCAGTTCAGTCTTGCACAACCCCTGCCTAGGGCCTGGTGCCTTCAATGGAGCTATTCATGGAGCTGTTCGTGCAAGGGCAGGCTGCTCGCTCGGGCCCTTGGCTGGAGGGGTCTCTGGGGCACAGCCCCTGCCTTTGTGTGCCTCCAAAATACGTGCTGGATGAGGAGCGATAGCTCTGGAGAGTGAGTGTCGCCTTACATTTGCCATGCTGGAGGAAGGCTGCCAGCACTGCATTGATGCTGCATGTGGTCCCCTTCCAGGGGGGAATTAATCCTTCTCTGCAGAGATACCTCCTGCTGACTGGTGAAAAGAAAAAAAAGGAAAAAAACCCTGGTTTGGCCATGAATACCATTAGCTTAATCTTCCTTTTCTCTGATCTTCCAGTACTCTTTGCTTTGTATGGCTTCATCAAGGTTTTGTATGTGGACAGAGTAATTGGAAACAAATTTAGCATGTCTCAGACCATAAAGTTCCCTTTCAGCTAGATCCCTGGCTATGCGGTAGATAAATGTCTGGTTCTCATTTTTGGTTATGTGAGAAATTTAGAATGGTTTGATTTGTAATTTTGAACGTTAATAAAGAAGTTTCCTTGTCTCCTGGCCTATGGAGGCATTCTGGCTTTCTCGCTGCAAATGCTGTTTATAAAAATGTTATTTAGCACAGAAGAGTCTGTTTGTGTCCTTGAGGCCTAGAAACCCCAGGCTCTAAGGTCGACTAAGACATCCTTGTGCTGTTCAGTCCCAGACCAGAAATGCCATCTCTACCTGTACAGGTGGTGTTTCAGTGCAGTGCAAGAGGAATGGTTGGAGGTGAACCAACAACTGGGGGGAAGCATGAGTTTCAAAGAGCAGTGAATTTCTAATTAATGCCAGATATCTACATTTATCTATATCTGTAGATACGTGTCTGCAGATCTCTTTGGTTTCCTGAAGGCACTGCAGGCCCTGTGTGATAACAGATTTGCAATGTCTTGCCAGCTGCACGGGTACATGGAGAACAAACCCCTGGGCCTGCAGATCTTCATTGGCACGGCGGACGAGCGCATCCTCAAACCCCACGCCTTCTACCAGGTCCATCGCATCACGGGCAAAACCGTCACCACCACCAGCTACGAGAAGATCATTGGCAACACCAAAGTTTTAGAGATCCCCCTGGAATCCAAAAACAACATGAAAGCAACGTAAGTAGATTTCCTTTTATTAGCGAAGTTGAGGCGGATTAAGTTTGCGCTGCAGTTCTTTCTCTTTGGAAAGGAGTCACTTAAAAGAGCAGTGATGCTCTGGAGGGACTCCCCTTTCCAGCACACTGGGATGATTTATGAGTGCAAGACCCTTTTTACAAAACCAGCTACAAGCACCTGGGTTAAAGCTGATGAAGAGTTCCCATTCATCAGGTGACCGTGCAGGCACCTCTGCTCTGTACTCCACTTGCTGCAGTGACTCTGCTGTACTCCCAGAATGGTTTGGGTGGGAAGGGACCTTAAAGCTCACCCGCTGCCACCCCCTGCCATGGGCAGGGACACCTTCCACTATCCCAGGGTGCTCCAAGCCCCATCGAGCCTGGCCTTGGACACTTGCAGGGATGGGACATCCAGTGTCTCACTAATAATCCATCATCCTCACAGTCAGAATGGGTTTGTAGTGCACTAAGGAAAAGCAGACTCGAATCTCGAGTCCTTATGCTGCAGGGACAAGTGAGGAACAGGGGCAGCAGACAGAGGAAAGGTGTGTGATGCATTTTACAACCTTTAATGGAATACAAAACATCTTCTGAACTCAGCCAAGTGCTCTGGCCGTGAAATCTCCTCTTGTAATAGGTTAAGAGAAAAGCAAGTACAGGCACATCTTGTCTGCGTTACTCCTTGCAGTTTTATGGAGACAGAGGGATGAAGTGGGCACCAGTCTGAAAACTTCAGGCTTGAATGTGTGCCAGGCAGCATGAGAGTGATTGCTCTGCAGAGGGAAGAGCTCTATCTCCATCCTTCAGAGGATCCTGACAGAATTGACAGAGCAGTTATATTTTTAAGCCCCCCTACTTCATCACAAAATCCACATTCTTTCTTCATATTATTTTAGGAAATGTACCTCATTCCTAACAAGGAACCCTGGAGTAATAAACCCTGCACATATGCAAGGGCAAGGAACAGTGTGGGTGTAGGAAACAGCTTGGGGCTTACACTCCCCCCAAACACGATTTAAATTCCTATCAAAAGAAGAGAAATTATGTGTTTTTAGAACTGATATCAAAATGGGCTGCCAGTGCCTGTTTAATAGCAGTGCTCACTGCCCCTTCTGAGAACTATTGCTGAGCTTGACAAATAATTGTCACATTTTCCTAACACAGGCATGTTTGCAAGGTTACCTTGGACTCTTGAGAATCCAACCTGCACTTACACCAGATATTAAGTTGCAGTGCTGAGTTAAGCAATCCTAATCGTTTCATTGCTGCTCGGCCCATCCCGCTGCCCACACCCTCCCTTTGTGCAGGGACACGGTGAATGGGACACAGGGAATGGGAGGAGGAATGTCTGCTCTGCCAGGCTCCTGCCTTGCCGGGGAACAACGTCCCAGGGCTTTGGGGGCTGACACAGAGACCTGAGCCGGGCTGCAGAGCCCAGTTCTAGCAGCAGCACCCACCCTGTGCCAAAGGAGGAGAGAGCAGTCTGGTCCCTGCTTTGGAGCTGAATTCCACGTGCCTGGATGGTGCAGGCAGTGGGGATTCTGTGATCAGCTGCTGGGCTCCCCACGGAGCTGGACTAAGCTGCCCAGGTGCGGGAAGGGCTGCTGTGCAGTCCCTGGGCGCTGGGCTGTCGGGAGAGCTGCTGATGTTGGCTCCTGCCCGGGGGTGGGCTCTGCCTTCTGCACTCTCGTGCCTAGCACAGGGGAAATAAGGCTTGGGGTTATAACGCTTGGGGAGCAGCTTCTGCTGTTGCCAGGGAGCGAGGGCAGGTCCAGCAGCATCCCTCCTGTGCTGCGTGTCTGGGACTTCTTCCCCTATAGCTGCTGCAATGGCAATATCTGGATCCTAACCAGAGCAAGCACTTAGAGCTGCTCTTAACCCAGAGGCCGAAGCAAAACAGCTCCATCCCCTGAGCGTGCCGTGTCCCAGCTGCCGAGGGCAGGGCTGCGGCTCAGGGCTGCGGCTCAGGGCTGCGTGTGTTGCAGCATCGACTGCGCGGGGATCCTGAAGCTGCGCAACGCGGACATCGAGCTGCGCAAGGGCGAGACCGACATCGGCCGCAAGAACACGCGCGTGCGCCTCGTCTTCCGCGTGCACATCCCCGAGCCCAGCGGCAGGATCGTGTCCCTGCAGGCGGCCTCCAACCCCATCGAGTGCTGTGAGTATCCCCGGGGCCTGCTGCTCTCCGCGCCTTGGCTCCAGGCTGGCGCCGAGGGCGAGCCCACCGCGCTCTGCTCCTCTGTGCCAGCGGCGGAGTGACCGCGGCTCTACCTGCGGGCGCTCCCCGTCCTGAAGGAAGCCCGGGGTGATGCCATGATGATTTTTGTCTTTTCTTTTTTACCCCTGTTATACCTTTGTGCAACTTCTGTATTCTTGGTGCTTTTTGCCTACATTCTTGGACTTGTTTGTTAAGCTAAGAGACGAAACATTTTAGAGGCTTTGCAGTTAGGGTGCCAGTGTGCCCAGGCCCCAAGGTCCTCTCCAGAACACATTTTGTAAACTAAGATAGAACCATCCAGGGGAAGGTTCCTTGGGGAGGGGGGCTCATTCGAGCCTCTCATTGGGGAATTTTGATAGATATGCTAATTAGTAAGACCTAGAATGTAAGACCAGATATAGAGGAGGGGGATTGGGGTGGCCATTGGGGGGTGCATGGAGGTGTATTCGACCTGGTCGTGGTGCACCTAAGGATCCTTACAATAAATACCAAGGTAATGCCCTTTTCCCCTTCTAACCGTGTTCGCCTGTTGACTTTAAGACCACGAAAAGGCATCAGGGGGGCTGGTAGCTCTTCAGGGTGCTTGGAGCTTGTGAGGACGGCAAGCTCCAAGTTTGGGAGCTTCTGCAAAGTGTGTTTATTAGCGTGTTGCTGCTGGATCCTGCTGCTGTCGGTGTTCCCTGGGAGCGGGAGCAGTGTGGGGGTGTGTGTAGGGACACCGTGCCCTGTGCCTGTTGGGGCACGAGTGTGCAAGCTGCCTGCATTCCTGGCTTTGTTTTGAGTGGAGGCACAATCAGAACTTGTCACCCACAAACTGGCAGGTGGCTGGAGGTTTGAATTCAGAGCGGGCCGGCTCCGAGCACTGTGGCCAGTCCTGTGTGCCAAAGGAGTGACCAGAGTCCTGTGCTCTGGGCTGTGGCAGGAACACAGCTGAAATGGAGGGATGGGTTTGATTCTGAGGCTCAGGGGCATTCAGGTCATTGTTTTTTGTGGCTGTCAGTGCCAAGAGGTGCACAGCTCAGGAGGCTGAAGCAGGGAAAGCACAGGTTGTTCTGGTATTCCCCTGAGGCACAGAAGAACACTGGCAGTTCTGATTTCTGAAGTGCAAATCCCATAAGTGTGTGAGCTCAGAAACCTGCACCTCCCACTCATTGTAACGGACTGGATCCTGAGAAAGAGAGGCCTCTGATGAGGTGCCCCCCCGTGTCACAGTCATTTCTGGAAGGGCTCTGCCCACTTTGCTGCTTCCTGTGCATCCTGTGATGCTTTTTGTTGGTAAATGGTGCCTTTTTGGCGGTTTGGGGATTTCACAAATATATAATGAACAATTTTCCTCTCCCTTTGTTGAATGACTCACCCCTTTAGCAGAACCTGTCCTGCCATAAGTCATGTGCAGAAAGCCATTGAGCTTCTCATGTGTTGAGTTTTATTTATTGAGCTGCAGACTTAAATACAGCTTCTTAGGACGAGAGGAGCCAGTTTTGGGTGGGAAATCAAACTTGCTAGTGAATTATTGATGGCAGCTCTTTAGAAAGCAGTACAAATGAATAGCCAGGGCAAGGCTGGGAGAGGATGACGGGTATGAATGATCTCGTGGTGATGTTTATGAGAAGACACCAGCTGTCAGAGCAGTGTAGCAGCTGAGTGAGGTCTCTGGGCACTGTGATGGGGAAGGGACAGCAGTGGGAGCAGCCAGCACCTCTGTCCATAGGAAACAGTCCCGTTCCTCTGTGGGACCAGATGGCTGAAACAATAGTGGCCTCCACCCCAAACGTGTCCCTGCTGAAACAAAGGTCCATTTGCTAAAGGAAGCGTTCAGTGAGGAGCTCCTTGGGTGGGGAAGCTCCAGGTGTGACTCCTACACCCTCCGGGCAGGAAAACAGCGGCAGCAGGAGGGGGCTGGTCCCTGGGTCCCGCAGGGAGCCCCACAGATCACCCCCCACCTACTCAAATTCTCCTCAGGAAAAGCAAGCATGAGTTAGCCAGGCATTTCTAGGGCCCTTCCACAATGGCACATTGTGTTTGTGCCCATCACCACAGAGTGTTCAAGCAGAAATCCAGGCACGGTTTCCAGAATAAATCACATTTTTCTGAACTGTGTGCACACACCTAATTTGCCTGTACAGTGACTGCTGGGGCAGTGCCTTGGTTAAGATGTCAAGGCATTTATTCTGAGATGTCTTTGCACTGATGAGTCTTAGGGGCATAAAAAAGCCAAGAGTGGAGATACCAGTATAAGTGGCTTATTGTTAGTGGGGGGTTTTTATAATTAAAGTGTTGGCTGCATAGAAAACAGCAAAGCTCTTACAAGAAAAAAATGTATTTGATCCCCAAGGAAATAAGAAAAGAAAGTTTTATTTTTGGAATAGTGGATATACAGGCAGTTTGGAGAGAGATGTTAAGGACTGTGCTTTTCTGAACTCATGGAAGCAGGGCATGAAGTGATTCGGAGGAATGAGCCTCTGCCATTTAGTGTGCATGTTGCATATTTAGCACTGTTTTTGCATTTCAGTAGCACTTCCTGATCTCAGCCCAGTTCTGGGAAGATGGTTAAAAACATCAGTGGACTCAGCCAGCATTAGTAACGCAGCCTGAGTCTCACTGGAGGTGATAACCTCAGCTCTCCCACACGATCTGCACACCTTGCAGAGCTCCCAGGCGGTCCCAGGGAAGCTCAGGTGCCCTGCCAAGCAGGGACACTGAGCTGGGGGATGTTTTCTTCTTGTCCCACCTCCTGTGCTGCTGGGATTCACTTTTTTCCCCTTTGTTTTCTGGTCTTTTGGGGGTTTTTTGACCTGGCCACCTGAGAACCCTTATCCTCAGGGACTCTGCTGGGGATCCCTCCTGTCTGGTAGCAGCAATAATGTCCCTCTGGGAAAGCCCTAGTGAGCAGCAGCTCCAGGACCAGGGCCCATTGTTTCCCTTCCCGGGGCTCCCCCTGAGCACTGTTGCTACCAACAGAGTGTCCGAGTGCTCTCCTCCCCAGAAGCTGATCCCGAGGAAGTCCCACCAGTGTCAGCAGATCATTAGCTGCAGTGAAGCAAGAACTGTGAAATAGCTGCTTTTCAGAGGCCTCTTTGGTTCCACCTCATCTGTGTCACATTCAGCCTTGACAGATTTTCGGAGGGGATTTCACAGGTTCAAAGCATCATCTGGAGCGAGTTCCTCCCCAGGCAGCTGTGTGGGAGGACCGAGGGGGTGATATGTTGTTAAATGATCACTTGTGCCTTAAAATGGACCTCAGATCCAGACAAGCCTGCTGCATTCAGCAGCTTTTTTCTCCCGTTGGTTCATCTTGAAGCCACTGAGGAGGCAAAGGCATTTGAAATCCCTCTGATAATTGTAGCAACAGGCCATCGCTCAGCCAGGTGTAGGAAACCACTCTCTTGTAGGTGTGGTGCTGGAAAGGTGAGAAAAATCCCTTCTCCTGGTGCTGGTCCACGCTGAGTCAGTGAAATGACAGCGAGCCCCACGGGAGGTGTGCTGGGATCCAGAGCCAAGTGTCCTGCTTGGCCTGGCTCCCTGCCCCCTCCCTGCTCAGGGCTGCGTGTGCCCAAATGGCCATCCCTGCTGGGACAGGGCAGTGCTTTGGGCAGGAACCAGCTCGTGTGGGTGAGGTCTTGCAGTGCCAGCAGGGCTGTGCCAGAGCTGCTGGTGGCATGGCAGGTGAGGGGTTACTGAGTTCACTTGTCCCTTCAAACACAGGCACTTGGCAAACCACCCCCGGAGAGGTGTGACACATGCAGACTGTTATTTTCAATTCATGTTTCAATTTCATATTACTCAGTTCAATTCCATTTCATATTACCAGGACGATGTCTGTAACACCAGTTCCTTTGCCTTTCACCAAGAGCTGGAGCTCTGCTCGGGGAGGGGGTGGTCTCTGGTGTTACAGAAACTGCTGCCACTGGGCTGCCTCTCCAAGAGATAGGTGTAGCATGATCTCTGGAGCTCAGGCTGGGTGCCCCAACGTCTGCAGCTGTGTTTTCACTCCTCAGCTGAAGCGTCCTGGAGCAGAGAAGGAGCAGGATGGGAGTCCAGGAGGGTAGGGCAGCTTGTTTTGCTCCATGCTGTCAGCAACCAAAAACTGCTTCATGCAAACCTCTGAGTGTGAGGCTCAGGAGTGTCCCCCACAGTGCCCTGGGTTTTTTTGGATCCTGGTTAAACCTTCCCAAAGTCTGCCCCAGTTCTTGCTTTGTAGGACCTGTGTTTGCTGATCCTGAGCTGTGCTCGTGAATCCCTTAAAATGCAAACTTAAATTGCACTTGGCACAAGGAAAGGAGTCTAAAATCTTGTTCTTTTAATAGATGTTCCGAGGTGGTAAAAAAACAAAACAAACAAAACTTATTGCTAAAGAACCGTGTGTCCATCTAGAGGAATTTAAATAGTTTCTATTATTGACCATATTTTGTTCCATTAAATTGGGTCAAATTTCTTATTTCCCTTTAATCAATTTCCCTGGAAGTTTCCTTTATTTTTCTCTCCTTCTAGTAGATTTTCCCATAATATTAGACAATCTGAGCCTATGATTTGTGACACATTAATAACTACAGAGGAAAGAGCTAGTCATGTAAAAGAATGTTGTCTTGGCAAGCCAGCGAGAGCTTTTCCTCAGCTGGGAGTTGTGCTGGTTGGAACACA
This sequence comes from Machaerirhynchus nigripectus, assembly GCA_013397975.1. Lineage (NCBI taxonomy): Eukaryota > Metazoa > Chordata > Aves > Passeriformes > Dicruridae > Machaerirhynchus > Machaerirhynchus nigripectus. The sequence goes on along the minus strand of VZRQ01008095.1, from coordinate 1,291,402 downwards.
GCAGCAGGCAAGAAGGAGCCCTGCTATATTCAGATAGAAAAGCAGAAACAAATGGTCTCTTTGCACTTGGGAGATACCTATTTGCAAGTTTACCCATAACCACGATTATTATGGGAGTATCATGGTTTCCAGTTGAATTAAATTAATTTTTTCCCCCTTTCATTTCAACTTCAAGACAGTCCTGCAGTTGGCTGACAGAAAACTGGTGTTTTCTCTAGAGAGAGCATTTTCTCTCTCTTGAAGCACAGAATGTAAAAGCTCATTCTGACAACATTTGCCACTTTGAACGGGCAACCAAAATATTTCAGTGTTTAAGGGAAATGCCTGCCCCTTCTGCAGGCTGCCAGCCTTGCTCCAGGGGTAAACTCCTCTTGACTTGTGGCCTGTGCAGTGCTGCTGGTGGTAAAAGCAAACACCCCAGCAGAGCACACAGAGCAGGGAGTGCTGAGCAGAATTGCAGCTGAGCAGATCCCCTCCGCAAGGGGATAAAGGGAAATGCTGTGCATACCCACAGAGCTGACTGACAGAGAAGTGAACCGAGGCCATGGTTTTCCTGTCATTAATCACACGCTGGCTCGGTGAGCTGGCTGCAGTTCATAGAGAGTATCACACTTATCTGACACTGCTGCCATCGGTGCTTGTCACTCCTCCTTTGCAAGGACATCATAAATTATGTGCAGAGGAGGAGGTGGAGAAAAGCTCTCTATTTTTGGTGCTTTTTGCCTGGATGGCTCTGCACAAACTGCTGATTAAGTCTTGCTGGCAGCGAATTAGAAATTCTCGTCAGTCATGCTGCGTTCTTCTTCTCAGCGTGTTTAGACCACATTTTGAAGGTTTCCCCACGAGGGCTGGAAATTTGCTTTATTTACTTGATTCCTAAGTCTTGCACTCCTCCGTACTCCTACCAGGAGGTGAATTATCCCATCTCTGATCAGAAATTTGCTCGTCTCTAGGGTGTCTTGCTGATGTGTCCCTGGCTGCTGGAGGTGTCTCCTGCCCTTGGTCCTGCCATGGCTCCCCAGCCTGTGCCTCTCCTCCCACTGCAGAGCTCAGGATGCTTTGGGGAGTGATGGAGGGGATCAAAGTCTCTCACGACATTGATGAGTTGGAGGAGTGTTGAGCACAGCAGCTCTGCTCCTATCAGTGCTACCACAGGCTGCTCGTGGTGAATAAACCCCGTGTGACAGCAGGAATGAAATATTTACTTTGGCTCATTGAGGTTTGCACTGAGGTGGAAGAATTAATCCCATAACAAATTACACCTCTGCTGTTGCTTCCAGGGGTCAGGTTTTTTTTTTAGCAGCTCTATCTGCTCTTCTCCAACCCAACAGGAATCAGTGGCTGGATCAAAAGCCTTTGGGGGTTTGGACAGATGTCAGGGGTGGTGAGTCCCAGCTCGAAGGCTTCCAGCAAACTGGGGTGACCTGGGGCTGCCCTGGGCAGGGTAAGGACAGGGGTGTCCAGAGAGGGACCTGAATATTTGTTCTGGTGAGGCCACGGCACTAGGGTGCAAGTTGTGACCCCACCTCTCTTAAACAGCCACATTTTTTGGTTTACCTGGCCCGTGAGTTAATCAGAGGTAGCAGTGGCTTTGTCCTCGCTGAGCTGCACGTGAGCCTCAGTCTTGCTCCTCCTGCTCAGGTGTCACAAGGATGACTCTGACATCTCCTTGTCAGCAGTGGGGACAGCAGGGAACCTGAGATCTGGAGTCAGTGCTGCAGGGGTTGGAGAGAGTGTGGAGGGGCTTCACTCTAGCAGGAGTCCATCACAGAATTACACAAAGTCTTGGCTTGGAAGGGACCTTAAAGCTCATCCAGTGCCACCCCCTGCCTTGGGCAGGGACACCTTCCACTATCCCAGGTTGCTCCAGCTGAGATTGTCCCTTGTCACCTCCCAGCAGCAATGGGTGACACTCTCATGGGGGAGATAGGGAGCTGCAACAGCTTCTCCAGGTAAGCAGTTCTCTCAAAATACCCCTTTCTTCCCCTAAAAACCAAATCTCCTCTCCGCTGCAAAAGGAGAGGTATGGATCCTGTGGGCAGGTGGGGAAGCAAGAGCCACCTTTGCCTGCCTTGGCACAGTCCCTCGAGGTCAGCCTGCAGCCTGTGCATCCCGAGAGAAGTGCTCAGCCTGCTGGCCCAGGGATTTAGGCCATCTTCCCCTTTTGTGCAGCTGCTGGCACAGGGAGGGGGCTAAAGGCTGGAGCCCCGGCAGGCGTGGGCTGTGGGGGAGCCTGGGTGGGCTGCTCCCTGCAGCCTGAGCTCCCTGGAGCTGCTGCAGGGCTCTCAGACAGTGGCTCCCTTTCTGTCTTGTGTCGCTGCATGCATTGTATTTCTTGGCACCACCGATCCATGACATCTTGATTTGCAAACAGTCAAATAAAATAGAAAAATAATGTCCCCTGTTAATAGGTTGACACACTGCTTCAGGCCAGGCGTGAGTATTTCTATAGCATTTGCTTTGCTGCCTTGTGTCAGTAACTGTTGCTATTGAAAGTAAACACCCCAACTGGTTAAATCAACAGTGTTTTGTTTATTCAAAGCTCATAAACTCCAGTAGCTGTAGGTCACTTTATGAAGTGCCAACCCCTGGGGGAAGAGAAGGAATAGTGTGAAATTATTGCATGCAGTCCACCCATCACGAGCCTTAGAGGAAGGGGATTTATTAGCAATTAATATTTCTTGCAGAGGAAAAAAAAAATAATCCTATTGAGGCAGCTCCACACTGAACCTTGAACCTCGATGCTGGTGGAAATGGGGAAGGGGGTGAAGCCTTCTTACAGGCTTGGGTGAAAAAAAGAGACACTGGAAAATGAAAAGTGGCTGGGTTTTTTTATTATTAGAAAAGGATTTCAAACCACCCAAAGGGAGGAGAAGAATTCAGGCAAAACAGGGCAGGGGAAACCCTTTAGTGTGGTGTCTGCTCTGGGGAGCTCAGCTGGAACTCTTCCAAGTGGGATTATTCTGCAGCACATCTCATGCACATGAGGTTTGCACACCTCCACTTGGCTCAGGGCAAGCACAGTTTTGGAGATGCCCAAGGTTGTGCCAGGTGCAGCAGCTCCAAATGTAACTGAGATGAGTCAGAGTCACTTCCAGGCTGAGATTTGTCCTTCCTCAACCCAAAAAAGCCTTGGGAACCACTATCTGTGGGACAGCAGGTACCAAGCTCTCTATTAACACAATGGAGTTGGAAAGAGATGCAGGTTAATCTGGAATTTTGATGGCTTAGGATGCTTTGGAGGTGAAATTTGGTGATTGAATAGGAATTAAGAGTGTTCAGGGCAGTGCTTAAATACTGAAATGTTTTCTCTTGACTGTTGTAGACATGCTTTTGATGCTATTTACTCTTCAGCCTTTGAGGTTACAGATTTGTCTTTGTGATAAATCCAATTATGAACTCAGCAAAAATGTTAGTATTTTGGGAAAGAAATTAATCCTACAGCCATGTGAAAGAAATTATCAGCTTCTTTGAAAATAATCTGAATGTATATTCTTAACTGGCAGTATATTAGCTCAGATGTTGTTATATACTTGAAAAGAACAATGAGTCCTAAGGTAGTTTTCAGTAGATTTCAAAAATGCCTCTCAAACGGCACGAGAAGGTTGGGTACAACTGTTGAATGACCTCTGTCCTTAAATAAGAGCAAGGTCTCTGTCTCGTGACTGAAGGGTTCAGCAGAGCTAGAAAAGTTGCTGTGAAAGGTTTCATGCTTGAGTTTTCTCACCGAACATTCCCACATTTTCTCCAGGTGCTGCGAGAATTTTGGCTTTCCGAGGGCTGCAGAGCAGCAGCGCGGTGCCAGGTCAGGTCAGGCAGCCCGGCCTCGGCGCTGAGCACGCAGGATCACGGTTCCTCCTCCTCGGCTCAGCAGCCAGCGTGCTCAGCGAAGGCACGAGTGCTCGGGGTCTCTGTCAGGGAGAGCTAAAATCCAGCCAAGGCAGCTGGGAAAGAGATGAGCGGGATCCTCTGGAGGCTTTTCCAGTTGGGGTGGATGAATGTGGAGGAGTTTGAGTGCAGGTCGTGAACTCGCAGTTCACCAGCCCCAAGCTGCTGCCCACCTGGTCTGGTCACAGGGAAGCTCCTGATGTTTTCCAGCTGTGTCTGCATTGTAGGGAACAGTTCTCACATCTTCACTTTCTTCAGCTCCCACCGCTTGATAGCTAACAGTTGGGGTGGCTCTGCAGGGATGGTGACCAGGGTTCTCCAAAGCTTCTCTGACCATGCACATGGCTGTTTTAATGGGATCAGAGCAAAGTAGGTAGGAGGTACTGTCCTGGTTTTCTGACTAGGGAAAGAGAATAACTTGCTAAAGTCACACTCCGAATTCGTGGCCAAGAACAGTAAAGACCTTAGAAAGCCTTGATGACGTCCGTGTCCATCTGGATCCCACCCTACCTTTTCTTCCCTTGCCTTTTATAATCAGACTCAGTCTGTGACACAGGGCCCTGCTCCTCAGATGTTCAAGCTGCTGCAGAACATGCTTGGAAAAACCCTGGGCTGCAGCAGTCCCGGTGTGACCCCTCCTGATCACAACTGGGGCTTCGTGGCTGCCCCTCCTGCGAGCCCAAGGCTCGGTGCCCACACATGGAGATGGAGATGGAGCTGTTGTTGGCAACCCCCCTGTGCCAGGCCCTGTCCTGTGGGAGGCACTGGGATTTTGGAGAAGAGGTTCATTTTTCTTTTTCCCCTCTGAAGGAATTCAGTGTTATTCAGTGGAATCCTCCGTGCAGGTGGAATTTTTGGGCTCTAGGGCTGTAGTGTGCCTGCACTTGAAAATTTGGCCGTTTACTTGGAAACAGGCATGGGCAAGTTTCAGCTCATTCATCCAAGCTGTCCTTTCTCAAGGACAAGGAGCAGGGCCAGCACAGCTGAACCACTGCAGCCAACTCCTGGATGTTTCCAAATAAAATGCCTTGAGTAAGTTTATTTTTCCCTCTCGGACCTAAATTTAGCACCCTGGAGAAGCTGCTTTGGCAGGCAGGGGATGGTAACGATGACAAGATCGATCTGTGGATAGTTCTGGGAAGATTTGGAAAGTCCTGGTAAAACAGAGTTGGTTTCATTCATGTTTGCAATTTGTCCACAGCCCAAAGGTCTGCTCATGAGCTTCCAATGGTTGAAAGACAAGACATTGACAGCTGCCTGGTTTATGGAGGACAACAGATGATCCTCACTGGACAGAATTTCACAGCAGAGTCCAAGGTGGTGTTCACAGAAAAAACATCAGGTAAGGCAGGTTTTTCCTAACTTTCCCTAATGGGATAAGGCAAATCTGTGGTGCCAAATCTCATAATAAGATTTGTGCTCATGATTACTCCAGTGAGTAATCCCATTCAAGTTCATGTAAGTAAAACCATGTGAGTAAAGTTAGACTTGGGAGTGACTGTTTGTGTTGTTGCTTCACAAGAATCCAGGCACTGGGAATCAGCAGGGACAGGATCTGTTATCAAAGAAAGGAGAGGAGCTCTACATGTTCCTCTGTGCTTGTTCAGTCTTGTGTTTAGTGAATGCTACTGTAGAAATCATCATTGAAATGAGCATTTTTTAGTGATGTGAACTACAGGCAAAGATGGTGTTTTCTTCCCTTTAGTAATCTGTGGAGAAAAAACATGTAGTATAACTTTTTATATGAAATTATTTTTATACATGTAATGAGATATGGGAATACATCCCTTCTCCTTCCGTGTTTTTTATTGTAAACTGGGTGTTCCCATTGTGCTGCTAAGAAAGCTTGTTGCTTGGGAGTTTTCTGTTGGTGAACCGAGGTAGAGGCATCTTAAGTGATCTATCCAGTGACTTGCAAAGGGTTTGGGAGATTGCATTGCCCAGGTGAGCAGCACGTGCACGATCTGTTTGGAGAGGAGTGGGAATGGAGCCGAACGTGGGTGTGCATTCCCGAACGTACGGGGGGAGCGTCCCGTGGGACCCAGTGCCTTCCCCCACCAGCAGCAGGCCAGGCTGTTTTTGCAGGTAGGAAAGGCTCTGTGGAGGTTCAGATGAGCCTGTGCAGTCAGAGGAATTCTTCTGGCACGCTCTGTTTCCTTTCAAGCCCGTGTATTAATTCCTTCCCCCTGCGCTGCCACTGTTCCACCGTGTCAGCGCTTCGGGAGGGTACACGGGAACATCTTGGCAGCCTGCAGTGCTACCTGTCCCAAGAATGTTTTGCAGTAGCTACAGGAGATGATCCACTCAAAGGAGGTGGCTCTTAATGCCATTTCGAGGAAACATCCCAAACGCCCTGCCCCTATTTCCATATGAGAGCAGAGAAGGCTCTGGCTGGAAGAGATGTTAGAAAGTAAAAAGAACAACAACATTTTCCACACTAAATTCTAAAGCTTTTCTTCACTGCTGGGGAAACTGCAGGGTTTTTTTCCTCTTTTTTTTACCTCCTGGGAGGGGAGAGACAGGACTTATCCCAGCAGCAGTGCCCAGTCTGGAGCAGGGATTTGCTTGCTGGTGTTCCATATCCTGCCTCCCCCCAGCCCTTGGCCTCTGCAGGCAGTCTCAGTCTGCTGGACTCTGAATAACTGATTGGCAGAAGGGGAGTTCAGAGGATGGGAGGTCCAGAGTCAAATCCTTGGGCTGAATCAGAAGTCTGTGTGGTTTGCCGTGGGTTACCTGGGGGGCTCTGTGCTGAGTGCTTCTCTGTCTGTGGGCTGTTCCATAATGCAGCAGCACCTCTGACAGAGGTGCCCTGGAGTGCTTTTAAATGAAGATTGTTCTATTTAATGGGTGTGTCTAAAGGTGAGGAAGGTGAAGAAGCTGAGCTGGATGTGCAGATCATGCACGGGCTGGGTGCAGCAAACTTGGGAATTGCTTTGTGCCTGGGTTGTCAGAGGTCAGTGAGTGTCCTAGCTCACCTGAAAATCAGGATCTTGTGTGCCTGAGACTTTCAGCCTCCCTCGTTCTGCACTGCAGACAGTGTGCAGTATCTCTGCCGTGTCTGCTCGTAGTTGCCATTGCCTCGGGCTGCGTGAGCCCAGAGCAAGGAGCGCGAGCGGTGCCTGGGTGGAAGGAGGAGCAGCTCACCCACAGCTCCTCCGCCCTGCACAGCCCGTGCAGAAAGTGCTGATGAGCTGCTCGGGGGCAGAGTAAGCCACAGGCAGCACGCTGGGGGTGGAGAGCAGCACAGCTCTGCCCGAGCCCAGCCGCAGCGGGCTGCGTCTCTTCCAGAGCGCGACGCTGCCCCGCAGCCTGTGAAACAATCACACCTTTGTCAGGGCAGGAAGATGCAGCAAGCTCGCGGGGGAAGCTTGGTTTTCTTAGAGTTTCATTTTAACAGCTCACAGACCTTGTCTGTGCTAGCAAGTGGTGCTGGATTTCCCACTCTGCCACCAGTTCTAGCTGTGCTGGTAACAGCAAGGGTGAGAGCAGCAGCGTAGGTAAGCGTCCCGCAGCTTTCGGCACGCCGTGCTCCACAGAGCTCCTTGGCTTGTGTGTCCAGTGCGTAAGTTGAGAGTAGCAAGGCTCTTTCTCCACCAAGAGCCTTTGTGCAAGTATCTCTGTGCAGCCAGATCTCCTCCTTTTAGTGTCCTGTGGACTCCACACTCTGGGTGCCCGTGGGACATGGGTGAGGCGGGTGCTGGAAGGCCTCGGTCAGGTGCTTTACAGAACTGAGGAAGCTGCTGGTTGGGATCACAACTGTGCTTTGGGTTTCATCCCTCAGAGGAACACTCAGAACCTCTTTCCATTTCCTCTGGATCTTGTAGACAATTCTTCACTCAGCACTAGCAACACAGAGGAACGTGGAGCTGGTCACATTTGTGGCAAAAATCCGTGTCTCCGTGAGCAGTCATGAACAGGCTTTATTTGTCTTTTCGTAGAACTGCAGATATGTATATTTTTCCATAGAAATACCTGGAAAATGAGGACGATTCCCTGAATTGTGGCAGGATGTCACTGTGACAGTGAGTGTCCCGTGTCACGCGAGCCGCAGGCGGTGGCAGCGAGCTCGCTGGGGACAAGGCTGGGACAGTCTCGGCTTCAGCTCACGACAGGAAATGGCAGCAGGAAACGGAGTGAAGGGGCTGGAGCTCGGTGCTCTGAGGGGATAAAGTGCTTGTGTTTGAAATGCTGGTGCATAAATAGCATTAATTTTCTTAATGGTAAAGTTTATCAACGTTCATGCCTTGGAGTTTTGAGTTCTTTCTAAGGTTACCTCTTGCTGATGCAAGATCATAAAATGTAGCTGCTGTGAGCCAGGGGAACTCATGAATTCCCTAAGCCCAGCACACAAAAGCGGAGTTTGGCTGAAGGAGTTTGAAGATCTGAACTTGGAGACATGTAACTGAGCCCAGCTTAATTAAAGTAGGTCAGGGGAAGCAACTAGATTGGACTGTATTCTTTTAATTTTGATCTGGAAGAGAGAGCTTGAAAAGCAGTCTTGGAGCTGTCAAGGACTTGGAATATGGTGAAGGTCAAGGGTGTTAGTGCTTGATTGGGGCCCAGATCTTACAGTGCAGTTAAAAAAAGAAGAGATTTGGAATTCCCCCTTTTATTTATTTTAATTGCCATGTAATAATTTGCAAGTCAGATGCTGGTTGCGTTGTGTTTACTCCCATTTGTGTACTGGTTACTGCTGCTCTGCTGTCAGGGGTAGAGGAGGTCCGTGTTTCTCCGGGAGAAAAGTGCAAATGGACTGTGATTTCCCCTGCCAAACTCTTCTGGTGGCCACATGGACATCGTGAATCATCGCTAGGACAATGTGGGTGGTGGAGGAACAACCCAAACACAACGTCCATCCTTGGAGTGGCTCCACCATAAATGTCCTGGCTGGGCCAGGCAGGGTGAGGGGAGGAGGTGCTGCTGTGCCCTCCGAGCTGCTGCAGCTGCCAGGGCCCCCAGGCAGGGACGTTCACAGCCCCTGTGACCAAATAAACCTGCCCAGCCCTAGAGTCCAGCAGTGGTGCTCGAACATTGGATGTGTCCTGGTTGCAGGAGCTCAGCCCAGGGCAGGATCAGGCTGTGGTGCTGGGTGTGGGGGTGCTGGGCTGGGGCTGCACAGTGCCCAAAATGCTGCACCCCACGGACACGGACACGGACACGAGCCGTGCAGTGCGTGCCAGGGGAGCCCAGCACCCGCAGCCCTGCAGGACAGTCTGCTGTAGGATGCTGTGGGATGGCATTAGGGCAGGCTTAAGGGGAGTAGAAGTGCCTGCTGTGTTGGTTTGATGATAGGCTCGTGCTCTTTGTGGGAGAGGTGAAAGGAAATTCCGGCACTGTCTACAGCAGCATTCCCTTTTCTGCTGTCTTAATTCCTCACCGTGCTCCAAACAGGGAGCTCAATCCCTCTTTGTAGTCTGACAGTGTCATGAATGATGCAAAAACTCCTGGAGAGTGCAGAAAACAGCAAACTGTTTTCAGCAATTAACTCTGTGAACTTAATAATGCAACATTACTGATGCAATCTTCTCAGGCAAATTCAAGATAAAATAAACAAAAAGGTTTTTAAAAAACTTTCAATGTTTTCCCAAGTTCATTCAAAAGAGATGTTTGCTACTTGAACAAATAAACAGCTTTAAATATTGAGTGTGAGGGCTGAGCTCCAGTCACTTCCTGGTTTTCTAAATTAATGAACTTAAGTTTGAAGAACCGAGAGGAATGGGACTTACCTTAGGACTAGGCTTGTAACTCAGTCACAGATGCCATTCACCACTGAGCATGGATTAAGTGTTAGGTTTAAAGGGCATTTTATCCTGATATAAAATCCCAGAATCTGGGGAAAAAACCCCAAGCTACTGTTTGGATTTTTCAATGGGAAAGGACGAGAAAAAGCACAAATATCTGGGAATAGTTACAGAGGTAGCAAAACTGAAGGTGGTGCTGTAATCTTAAATGGTTCCATTTGTTTGCAGTGTTTGAGGTTGTCCAGAAAGTACATGAAATAAATCGGTTATCTTGCTATTTTCCTGCTGGTTTTCAAAGAGCACGTTCCCTGCTCGGTGCAGGCTGTGGCTGGGGCCAGCACGTAAAGCTGGATGCAAATCCCCTCCTCCCTGAAGCTGCAGAACGCTGGGAGGAGCTGGGGGAACAGATCCCAGCTGTCTGTGGGAGGCCCACCTGGATTCTGGTCAGCTGGAGGTGCTCACCTTGCAGGGCCACCTCCCCTCCCCTGTGCCCAGGGCAGCAGCACAGGGAGCTCAGGGTGTGCCCGGGGGATCCCCCTGCAAGGAGGTGTCACAGCTGGGGGCCCAGGGAGGGTTTGTCCTCTTGGGATGTCTGGTTTGGGTGTTGTTTCTACACGAAGCAGGAAGGTTTCTGAGCAGATCCCACCGTGTGTGAACACTGAGGATTAACAAATATTCATCGGGAGGATTGGTTTGCCTGGCTCTGCTGTGCAGATCAGGAAATTTGAGGGTAAATGGGGCACCTTCTGCTTTTCCTTGCTGCTGTAGCTGCTGGAAGCCAGCACACCTTTCTCCCCATGGTTTCCCCCTGGCTCAAATGTGCTGCCTGCCCCAGGTGTTCTTGTAATCCCACGGGGCAGTCGTCCGACCGGGGATCCCAGAAAAACACTGCAAAACAGGAAAAAATCTAAGGCTCACACACAGAAAAATGCAGCAGAGTGTGGCTGCAGAAACGGAGTTGCCATAGCTGTTAGAGACTCAGCGAGACAGGGTGGAATCCAGTGTTTTGGAAGGTTTCCCCGTATGACACAAGATTTTGGAATTTTACAGCTGGTAAATCCTTATTAACACAGGCAGCCACTACTGGCCTGGATTCCCTGGCTCACTGTTCGCTGTGGGGGCGCCTGGTGGAAGTGTGCCTGGTCCTGATTATTCAGCTTAATTGTTTAGGGAGAATATTAAAAAATAATAATAATTCTTGGCATAAACAAAAGGCAGAGAGACAAGCTCCCATCACCTGTTGACAGAAAATTGATCATGAAGAAAGCTGGCATGGGGAGTGGAATTCCCTGTTCTCCCACTTAGTCATCGCATCCTGGTGTGACTCATTTTATTACATGGAGGTTCCCAGTGGTTTTATTTTGAGAGAAGCTTTTGTTTAATAATTTATACACACACACACACAAACACACTTATAATCTTAAAAAAACAACAAATCTATTCTGATGAATTGGCATAAGGAGTCATTTGGAAGAGCTCTGGAATGAAATACTGTTCCTGCTGCTTCACTGTTCAACTACTGTATTTATGTTTTATTATAATGTGAATTGAATTCCTCAACAATAGATGGGGAGAAATCTCCTCTAGACTTGTTCTCACTGTGCAAAATGTCAGATTTGGGGCTGGGCTGGCTGGTGGATGACTAATCCATTGCCCTTTTACCTCCCAGACCTTGCCTTGTATCTTTGGCCTTGGTGACTCAAACTTCTGTCCTCAGTGCAGTGAAGGCACTGGCCTCTGCTCATGACAAACAGAGCTCCATTAACTGCAGTGGGCAGTCTTGCTTCAGAAAGAAAAAGAAGTCCATGAAAATGAAGCTGAGGAAAAATTCTATAGTTCCACTCTCCGTGAGTTTTAAATACATTCACGCTGTGTTCACTGTGAGTTTGAAAATCATTTTGAAGTAAGAGCTTAGAAGGAGGAGACTGCTCAGGACCAGATGCTGAGCAACCTCGTGCTGACTTGCAGCAGAGTAACTTCCCAGCTGAAATCAGAATTGTCCCTGAATTTGTCTGGAATTTGCCCAGAGCAGCAGAGATTCTGAGTGTTCCCCGTAAGGTTTCTGCTTCCCAGAGTGGTTTTGTCCTACTGGAAACCATTCATTGCTCTCCCTTTGTTCTTGGGGTGGCTCTAAAAGCCCTTCTCTGTTTTCCAGAGATGTCTGTCATCTTCTGATAAAAGCTGACAGAGATAATTGTTCTTTTCTGGAAGCCCTTCCAAGGAACGCAGTGAGTGGGGACGATTCACTGCAGGCCCAGAGGAGCTGTGCAGAAATGTGCAGTCAGAGCCCTGCCCCTCTGGTCACCAGGCTCGGTTTCTTTGGGGAACCAGAGTGGTTTGCTGCCTGGGAGGAAGGGAACAGGTTGTTCATTAAGCAATTTGTGTGATGCCTGACTGAAAAGCAATGTACATTTGCAGGCCCGAAATCACGTGCGGGCGTGGAATCCCATCCAGGGTCAGCACGATTGTGTGCTCAGCCTGCAGCTGCAGAGAGCTGCAAAGAACATTTCCCGAGCCTCTCAGTCCATCAGTCATGCTTGTTCAAATAAAGCAGCAAGTTTGTTTCGCTGCTAGTTACTGACCCCAAAGTCGAGAGTGAGGGATCCTGAGTAATGTGTAAAGGCTGTAACTGGTTCAGAAAACCTTTAATTGGCTAATTAAAAAAAGTCCTGTAAGGGGCTGCAGAGAATCACCCAAAAGGTTCCTAATGCAGACTGACGTTTTGATTTCCCCCAGTTTGAAGCAAGACTTTTGGTATGATCGCAGTTGGAGTTAGAAAGGGTAGAATTACTCCCTTCCAACAACTCATTCATTCCTCCAAAGAGTGCTGACACAATCAGATCTCTCATCGGGGTTTAATGCTAAGTCTCATAGCCCTGAAGCAGCACAAAAATCTCTATTTCCTGAACATTTCACTGACCTGTGGTGTTAAAGACTTGCCAACTAAGACAAACCATTAAATGAGCAGGGAACCACAACAGTAAAAATACTGCATGAGGCAGCCATGGCTGGTAAGACCTCAGGGTCTAAATCCAAGAATATTTTATCATCTTGAGTGCAACTGCTGCCCTTTCCAGAGGCAGGGATTGAATTCCTGTGGCGGAGGTACCGTTTGAAAGGCACCACACACGAGGGCCTGGCACTGGATTCCCAAGTGATCTTTTGCAGGTTTTGTACTCTCTGTCATTGAAGCAGGTTTAATTATGTGCAGTAAGCAGCTATCTGCACTTGCAGACTTTAGATTGAATTATTAATCAAGCTGGGGTTTAATCTTCTCGGTTTCCAGGCAGGAGCCGCTTGTCCCATTTGTGGCATGATGGAATTACGGGGTAGTGAAGGCCAGAAGGGACCTCTGGAGGGTTGGGCACAACCTCCTGCTCAAAGCTAAACCCATTTCTGGTGCCCAGGCACCACCTGGGTTCCAGGGAAGGGCCTTTGGTTTGACAAGTTTTGTACTGGGGCTGTGCTCCACTCTCACATCAGCATTAGCATTTTTAGTACATCCTTACAATAGGAATTCCATTTTTGTGGAGAACTTTCTCCGATCATCCACTTTCCTCCTAAAATAATTGCATTTATGCACATTCTAAAGATGATAATCATGTGTTGACAGTTTAGTGCAGGCTATCTCTGTTCAGAATTTCCTGAAATGATCCTGAGACTTCTCAGTTTATTCCTCCTGCTCTCCATTAGCTCCCAGAATGTGCATAATCAAAAGTTTTCTTTTCATTACCAGGAAAAAGAATAGGTTCAAGTAGAGAGAGACTTCTGAGTGCAGTTGTATTTTTCATTTTCCTCACAGCCTCCCTCATCCCTCTGCCAAAAGCTCCCCATAATGTGCACATCCAGAGCGGTTAAAGGAAAAGCAAATATTGATTGTCTCGAGCTAAAGTGAAGCAGTGAGACAGATGGAGCCACATCATCATATTTAAGCATAAAGGTCAGGGAGTGAGCTGCAGAGTGGTTAAATTCAACAGGGCTTCATTGCTCAAAGAACAGGGATTGCTGCTGCTGACAGATTTGTCAGAAACCTGTTCAGCTGCCACAGATATGAAATAGATCCAAACAGAAGCATCTATCATTGTTGGAATGATAACCCCAAATACATGTATTTCTTGTTTGCTTATTCTCATTCTTACTCTTGACCCACGCAGACTTTGGACTCAGCCTGAACATCATTTGATTTTTATGGATGGCTTCATTAGCTTTTAGTGCAATTTCAGTGGCTCAGTTACTAAATCAAATCCCCTGTGGTTGTGGTTGCATGTGTTCCACAGGCTTCTTGAATGTGGCAGATGACTTGGAGGCCCGCTTCTACTTTAGTTTATGCATTTTGGACCAACAAATCCTTTTGATTTCCACCTTCTTTGTGAAGTTAGTGCTGTTGTATCTGCACAGACTGTTTGAATTTAGCAGTACAGAAACAAAGATGAAAACATTCTGCCTGGAGCAAAACCAGTGTCAAATATTCCTGCTTGGCTGTCTCCTTGTTCTCAGGACATCTTCATATGGCATCGCTGAGACAGCTCTGCTGTGTGTCTCTAGCAGAGCTCTTACTTTATGACATATTTCCTTGTTTCCTTTTCCCTCCTCTTTTCCTCAGAGAACTTTAAAACTTTATCCTCTGGGGTTTTTTAGGAGCGTGGGGAGGTTCCTTAACACACACACACAGTGATGGTTTCTTATTGCAAACTTCACCTAGAAGAGGAGCCCCCCCAGTGAGCATTTACTGCCTTGTCATCAGACAAGGATTTCTGGATTAACCCCCCAGTATTTTGGCTTCCCCCCTCCCCGTTTGCTGTCTCAACAGCAGCAGGGAGTTGGCTGCGTTAACAGGGTATAGATTGAATGTAGCAGTGGCCAGAGTGAGTGCCTGTGTTGAATGGCATTAAATCATGGAATATTTTCCATGCCTTTGTGGCGGTCGCTCGGGATGTGCTGGCTCCAGTGACACAGCTTTGCTGAGGCCACCCCAGCCCCAGCAGCCACTCAGTCCCACAGTAGAAAAGACAACTGACTCACAGGGGGGAACTTAACACCAAAAAAAGAGGCAGAACTCGGAGCTGTTTGGTGTTCCCTCCCTGCAGCAGGAGCAGCTGGAAGCCTGGGATCTCCTGATGGAGCCACACTTGCAGCTATTCCTCAGCTGTCTCTGTTGCTCGGGGAAGGATCGGGGTGGGGGAGCCCAGGCAGGGCTGGGTGCCCCTCCTGCCCCACCAGCAGCCCCGGGAGCCCATCCCAGGGGAGGGAGGGACGAGCTGCAGGAGAGGCTGCCTGTCCCCAGTGCGTGTGAGCAGAGCCCAGCAGGTGTGGGGTGCTGGCCAGGTGAGGTTCTGTCCCACTGGGGCTNGGGTGGTACAGGTGAGGTTCGGGCCCACGGGGCGGGGGCAGGTGAGGTTCTGTCCCACGGAGCTGGGACAGGTGAGGTTCTGTCCCACGGGGCTGAGGGACAGGGAGCTGGGACAGGTGAGGTTCTGTCCCGTTGGGCTGGGGCAGGTGAGGTTCTGTCCCACAGGGCTGGGACAGGTGAGATTCTGTCCCATAGGGCTGAGGGACACAGAGCTGGGGTGCCCAGGGACCCGGGGCTGTGTCCTGGCCACGGAGCCCAGCTGGGGAAGGGCTGCCTGGAGAGCCCAGCACATCTGTCAGCTCATTGTCTGGGCCCAGCACCGAACAAAGAGCACAACAACAGAGCAAATGCAAAATGCATTTAAAAATACTCTTTCATTTCCCTTTTTGCCAGAAGCAGAAGTGCTTAAATAACAGAGGACAAAAGCAGCTCTTGCAGAACTTCCAAGAGTTGGGAAAAATAAAAAGCCGTGTGAGGAGGACGGGGTTCAGGAGATTTTCCCCCTTGTCCTGCCTGGCCTGGGGAACCCCCAAAGCAGCCAGTGCTGCTCCCCCTAAAGCAGACAGCAGCCCCTGGCTGCAGCATTCCCAGTCCCCTCAGGTCCGTGGGATACGTGTCCCCTGGCCAGTTTAAAACAAGCTTTCAGAAAGGTATGAGGCAGTGTTTTTCCCCCCCATCAGTATTTTTCTTCTGCAAATTGCTTGGCTAAAAAGCTCAATGGAATTAAAAAAAAAAGGGGGGGTAAAGAATAAAATCTAAAAAAAAAAATAAGGAAAGCATTGGAAAAGAATGTTTCTAGATTTAAGGAATACTTGTGACCAGAGGAAGCACCCAGTCTGTATATCAATGTCGTGTCACTACTGATACACTCTTACAGCACAGGGGTTACTTTGGTGGTATTCCATACAAGGGGATCAAATTTTATTTTCCTGTCTAAATATAATTTTGTGTAACTCAGAATGGGGATGAGCTCAATGGATGTAATAATTAAGGGCAGGAAAGCTTGCAGTGGTTCAGGGCAGAGGCTGTCACACGTGCAGTGAAGTGTTTTTGCACTGAGTACAGTGAATATTTGGTGCTTTACCATGGCTTTAGGGCTGTCAGTGGCATTCTGTGGGAAGCCAAGTGGTCTTGGCTTAAAGCAGCAGAAAGTTTGCTGAGCTGCTGACCCAGTGTGACCATGAACAATTACCTGACCTTCTGCTGCCCTCCATCAGTCAGGCTGGCTGGACTCAGGCCTGGTAAAAAGCAGATGTTGCACCTGTGCTGACTATTTCATTCCTCAGTTTGGCTAATTCCTACATAAACGTTTAATTTTAATTTGTATGTAAGCTCTTTGCTGGCGAGAGAAGTGTTCGATGATGTGTTTAAATGAAATGCTGTTGCTTTTGGTTTGGACTGAGAAGGTGTTTGAAATTAAGTGTGTTTTGAGAGCTTTGCTAACTTGATGCCCTAATTTGTCTCTTTTTTTTTTATTTTAATAAGTCAAGTTCTGTGATTTAAAAAAAATCCACAGAGAGGTTAATATTGTGATATTCTTCTAGATGGGCAGCAGATCTGGGAAATGGAGGCAACGGTGGACAAAGATAAGAGCCAGCCTGTGAGTATGCAAAGCACTGGGTGTCCCCTGCTGCAGCTTCTGTGCAGCAAGGTGTGTGCAGGGGGGAGCCCCCAAAGGGCACCTCGAGGGCAGAGGGAGCAGCAGGGCCGTGATGAGCAGATACCAAAAGTGCAGCAGCAACCCCCAGCAGACAGAGTCCCTGCTGGGGCTGCACCCTGCAGCCTCCACGGTGCCAGCCAGGCTCTGCAGGACGCTGCCCCAGCTTCCCCCGGGTGCTGTGTCCTTTGCAGGACGGGGTTTGTCCTGCGGGGTTTCACATGGACACTGGGCTTTGGAGGGAATGATGCTCTTTGTTCCCTTTCTTGCTGGGACCTTGCTGCGGGCAGGGAGCCAGCAGTGACACTGCCATGGGCCACGCCTGCCCCGGCAGGCAGCGAGGGAGCTGCCATGGCAGTGGGGTCTGGCTGTGGGTAAGTTAAAAGCCTATGGAATAATTGAGTTATTCTGACAAAAAGAGGGAGTTCTGCAGTGCACACTTATTTATTGAGCACTGTGGGATTAGCAGTGCTTTGGCATTCACCATTTCACACGTCTCATTTGTAGCAGAGACTTCTCTCTCCAAGTCCAGGACAGCAGCAAGTTCCAGAGGGATGCAGTCCATAGAAACCAACTTGCCAGTACCAAAAATCATCTGGTCTTTTGCCATCCATCCTCATACCCTTCTTTATAGGGATGAACAGGGAGATTCCCCTTTCTGTGCCTGGGGGTGTAGCAAGGGCAGCTGCACGCCCAAGCCCCAGCCCAGCCCCAGCCCAGCCCCAGCTGGTGAGGCCGTGCTGTCCCCTGTCCTTTCAGAGCATGCTTTTCGTGGAGGTGCCCGAGTACCGGAACAAGCACATCCGCACGGCCGTGAAGGTCAACTTCTACGTCATCAACGGCAAGAGAAAAAGGAGCCAACCCCAGCATTTCACCTATCACCCAGGTAATTCCCAGGGACACAGCCACTTGTTGCCTTATTTCACGAGCAAGATTTGATTTTCTGCTCTGTTGTCTTCTTGCCGTTCCTTGAGAAGCTAAATGTTGCTGATTTAATTCAGCTCAGCACTCAACAGCTGCTTGGTTTAAAGGATGCCTGTGATTTCTGATCAGGAATTTCCATCACTTTTGGGGGGGCAGTTATCTCAGTTATCTTGGCAATGGGCTGGTGCTGCCCCATTCACTTGATGGAAGTTTGCCAAGAGCCTCAGTGGGAACAGGCTCAGTCTGGGACATGATGTGACCCTCAAAACCATGAGTGTTGCCTTCTCTGACATGTCCAGCAATAAGAAAACATCAGGTCTGGGAAAGGGCTTGGGATGGAGGAAGGCAAGCAATATCTATTCTTCAGAATGAGACTAGTTGAGAAAAATATGAATGCTTTTCTGATGTTCTTCCTCTGGGGGATTGGTGAGCCATGTCACAATAAATGCAACAGGATTACTAATGAGATTCACAGAATTTCTCAGCTTTGGCTGGGAGAAAAATACTGTGAGAAAATCAGAGTATTGTGTTTGTGGAAACCAGAAAGCATAAAATAACAGCACCAGGTTTTATGCAAGCTTCAAATGATATCTTAACTTGACTTGTCTCTAAAGCGAGGCAAACATTCATTCAGATTCTTATTTTGGTCTCCTCCAGCCTGAAAATCTCTGGTCCTCTCCCT
The DNA here is from genome assembly GCA_013397975.1 of Machaerirhynchus nigripectus. Classification (NCBI taxonomy): domain Eukaryota; kingdom Metazoa; phylum Chordata; class Aves; order Passeriformes; family Dicruridae; genus Machaerirhynchus; species Machaerirhynchus nigripectus. The sequence goes on along the minus strand of VZRQ01008095.1, from coordinate 1,273,160 downwards.
GAATTTATGAACTCCATAGGGTACCACCAGTGTGAAGGGTTTGTACAGTTGCTAAGTTGTTCTGCTCTGGAAGAGTATTGAGAAGCACACTTCTACCTCAATACAATCCCTAAAACAGACCACTTAGGGGAAGGAACCTTCACTTTCAAAAAGCAATTTTGCATGACCACTTTATGGTTTCCACTGTATGGTGTTTCTGTGGTGTTTGGGGAAAGATTTGACCAAAAAAATCATTGGAAATGTAGAGGACTATCATTTACCCCACCAGGATTCACACAACTCTTCCTGAATCATGGTCTGTTAAACGATGGTGTCAGACAGGTCTTCAGCTCTCTGCACTGAGGAGACTTTGTGCAGCAGAGACAAAAGCTCTGAAATAGTTCAGCCCTGCCTTTGGTCACTCATTAAATGTTTGACAGAAAGATGGGGACTTGTTTATGTCCTGGGATTTCTACTGATTCAGTCTTCCTTTGAAATGGAAGTACCACATGAAGCACCCATCGAGGACTTCTTATTTTGTCTGTGTTCCAGAACGGCCCTTGAATGAATTCAAATAGGAGCTGAAGTGTTGCATTTTTCAATTTTAGCAATTTGTGGTTCGTTAGTACATTAAAGATCTTTCAAGGAGCTCTTAGCACGGAGTGCTTTGAAGAATCTTTGCCATGGTTGCATGTGGGTGATTTATTAAAATCGGTGCTTGTGACATGTGAATTTACACACACAAATCTTGTAAAAGGCTTAAATCTCTTATTACTTCAAGGAAAACCTCTCTGTTTCTCCTCAGCTCATTACGAATAATGTCCTTTGCATGCTTTATTCTAGTACCATCAATCAAAACAGAGCCCATTGATGACTATGATCCAGCCTTAATCTGCAATACAGTACACAGTGCTCTGGGGACAGTAACACAGCCTTACTATTCACAGCACACAATGGCCACCGAGTCCCCTTCCTGCCTCGTGGCCACTATGGCTCCTTGCCAGCAGCTGCGCTCAGGCCTTTCCTCTCCCGACTCGCGGTACCACCAGCAGAACCCAGCTGTGATTTACCAAAGGAGCAAGAGCCTGAGCCCCAGCCAGCTGGGCTACCAGCAGCCCAACCTGATGGCCACGCCAGTTGCCATTGCAGATGCCCACAGGTCCGTGCTGGTGCACGCTGGTTCTCCGGCCCAAACCTCAGCCGTGCTGCACCACTCCCCAGGCCACCAGCAGTCTTCTCCTGTCATCCACTACTCTCCGACCAACCAGCAGCTGAGGTGTGGAAGCCACCAGGAGTTCCAGCACATCATGTGCTGTGAAAATTTCACGTCCAACGTGTCGAGATCCAGCCAGCCCCAGGCCAGCCAGGCCCAGAGGCTGAGCCCCAGTTCGTACCCCACCGTGATCCAGCAGCAGGCGGCCCCAGGCCAGCGGGTGGCCAAGAATGGGCCACCAGGGAGTGAGCAGAAGGAGGTGCTGCCAGCAGGAGTGACCATCAAGCAGGAGCAGAACCTGGACCAGGCGTACCTGGACGATGGTAAGTGCTGTGCCTCTCTCACGAGCAGCTTTGTTGGGGGGAGGGGGCACATTCAGAGTTCTCAATCCCCCTGGTCCTTGCGTGGCCTCCTTTGATGGGTGTGGACATTTGCTGTGCATTCAGGCTGGATTTGGGGTTTCATCAGGCACATTTTTTGGTAGATGGCAAAGCACTTTGGCCACCCATCCACAGAACCCTCTGCTTGCTCTGTGCCAAGGGCTCAGCTGCCAGGCTGAGCTGCTCCCGTTCTGTTTCCATTTGCCAAAGGATCCATTGCCAGGTTGGAAGATGGCGGATCTGAAACGAAATGCACTTCTTAATTATTTTATTATATTTTTCATATCAGGGCAAAGTCCACTTTGTAAAATGCTCTTGTACATTTTGTACCAAAAAAAAGCCCATTGAGCAATCTGTCAAGGCCTGTAATGAATGGGGTAGTGCTGCAGGCAAAACCATTGCAGATGTTCTAGATGAACAGTGGGACATTGATAAGTAAAACAGTGCTGTTTCTTTGTTGTGAGCCAGCTGATGTAGCCTTTAGGAATGAACATAAGTTAGAGTAAAGCTTTCTTTGAACATATCCTGCTTATTCTTAGGTAGGCAGCTATATTGGCAATCTGCTTGATTGGTTCTTTTATTAAAGCACGTTCCTGGCAGGAAGAAATCAATGCAAAATTGATAGTGCAGCAAACCCAACGTTGATTTTAGTGGGAGCAGACTGAGGCTGCTGGATATGTTGCTGCAAATACAGGATGTTCTCGTGCATGAAGTACAGAGCTGATTGTCACGTGTGGGAACTCTGCTCTCCTCTCAGTCCAGGCAACTGCAGGCTTGATCTCCTGGATGTGCACCAGGATGTGCTCTAAGCACCATTAGTTTGGGGTTTTTACTGCACTTACCCACCTGGAGTTGTGAAATTGTGCCTGTGGAAGTTTTACTTCCTTCAGCTTGAGTCCTGAGTGCTCTGTATCGTGTGCAGCCTTCACTGCTGGGTTTGTGGGCAGAGGAGAGCTTGGATGGTTTCCTCTGCTAGCTGTGTTTGCAGAGTGGTTCATGCAGCTCTGGTGCCATCGCAGTGAAACCTGGAGAGCTTTTACTGGTTCCCCTCTCTGAGCAGGAGATTTAGGAGTCCTAAATTTAACTGGGGAGATTCACTTTCCATTCAGGGAATTGGGCACGGTAACAAAGAGAATCTTTCTAACAGGAGAACTAAACATTGTTGTTCAGGGTAATTTTGATACGAGAAGCTGAGAGATTCTTCCACATTTCTAAAAATACTTGGTACACACCTTGTAAAAGAAAGAGAAAAGAAAGAATCTTGAAGTAAAAGCTAACTTCAAAGTCAAGCCAAAGTCCACTTAAAAGAACTTCTCAAAATGGACAGCAAAATGAATTTTTTTACCCAGGGCAGTGCCACCCAACTGCAGCAGAGCTCAGCGAGGATGCACTCGGCCTCCCTGCTAAGAGGAGCCATTAGGCAGAACAGCAGCAATTAATTATGAAATCCCAGGCTTCTCCTTGGCTGACTGGATCATCTTGAATTGATTTCAGCTAGAGATTAATTTATCAATCATGCCACCCAAATCAGGCCAGGCAAGATGGGTCACATGCAGTGTCTTTACTGGCCTCAATGAGTTTACATCAGCTGGAAGTGTGACTTGGAGAATTGTGATTTACTTCAGGGCTTTGCAAAGCATTTCATTCCGAAATGTTCAGGACTTGAATTGAAAAGCCACATTGTTTGCTGCTGGGGAAAAGTGACTCAGAACATAACAAAAGCCATGTTTTTCCTGACTAGAAAGTTTGGTTTTGTGCTTTATAGTATTAAAAGAAAGCAAACCCAAAGGATTATGGAGGCTTTGCCCTCAAATCCCTTTTATCCAGGAAGCTCTTCTGAGATAAAGTGAGCTGTTAGGTCTTGCTGTGATTTTCACAGACAGGCACTGGGCTGCTGCTTCCCCAGGCAGGCTTGGCATGAGCCAAGTGCTGCTGGTGCTGCCCAGGCTCTTGGGCAATCACTGCTTGGTGTCTCTCGCTTCCCTTCTCCCATCTTCCTCCTCCCTCTTCCTTGTTCTTCTTTCCCCAGAGTTCTGCTGACGGTCCAGCTTTCGTCCCTGTGCTGTTGTGGCCTCCTCTCATCAGCTCTTGCCCCGCTGCCTTCATGGTTAACACACAGCCTTGGTGTTTTGGACTTTGTTTCTATTCTGAGCTTTGCCACAAACTTGTTGAGTGACCTGGACATGCCCCATGCTGCTGGTTCCTCATTCCTGGAGCTGGTGCCTCTCAGAGTGGCCATGCTGAGAGTGCTGGGGCTGTCCTGGGAGTGACCAGAGCAGAACGTCCCATAGCTGACACCACTGTTGTTTCTCTTCACCTCTGTCTGCTTCCTGATGTCCCTGCTGGCAGGACCCCTCATTATTTTCTTCTTTCCTGCTGTAAAAAATATGTTATTTGTCCTTCCTGAGACCATGGTTTGGTTTTGCTCAGACAGAGCCTTCACTGCCCCACAGGGTGCATAATACTGGGAACCCAGCACACTTAACCTGTCCACCCCTGCCTTGAAAAGACAGGAGCTGTTCCCCCTCTGCAGGAGGATTCCAGGCCTGTGGGCTCTCAAGGTTGAGTGCAAGGACCTCGAGGCAGGTGATGACAAATACTTACCCATCTTCTCGGGTGGCTTTTGCCATGTGCCAGGATCTTTGTGCAGAGCTGCAGGGCTGGTGCCATCCACAGCCCCGTGGTGGTAACCTCAGCAGATCTGTAGCTGGTTTGTGACCCTACTGCAGGTGTCCAGATGGCCATGTGCTTCCTTGGAAGGAGGCTTTGGCCCCTCTTCTCCTCCTGCTGGTGCCCCCTCAGAGAGGAGGTGCCCAGCCCAGCCCTCCTGCCCTCCTGCAGCTTCCCAGCCTTCCCCTCCGAGGCAGAATTACAAAACAGGGTTACTGGAAGGGAGGCTGCTCTATCCAGTCAGAGAGGGTGGATTTGGATGTGCACCCATCAGGGACTGATGCAAGTTCAGCATTGCCACACACGACTGCCTTCATACACATACTCTCCATATTGCTCTGTAAGAAAACACATATCTCTAACTTTTTGATATCAAATAGTGTGAGGAATGCCCAGAGGAAGGGACTGTTCATGGAAAATTGACAGGGAAAGCTCTGTTACACACCTCAGCCCCACAGATCCAGTACTGCTGGAATTACTTTGGGAGTGATGATCCCCTGGATGTCAGGGGATCCTTCGGGATGCATCAGGTGTCCGGGCTAGTGCTGGCAAGCAGTGATAGCTTCAAATGCAAGTGAAAGCTGTAGGGTGACAGAGTGATAAGCTTGTTTCAGCCGAGACCTCCTCTTAATATTATTCATAACCAAACCGCCCACAGTGGTAAAAGTTGTCCAAACAACCACATAAATATGTTGACAGATAGAGCTCAGTTCCTCCAGCACCCTCAGAGCCATGAGATAACTCTTTAAAGCACAAACCCAGTTAAAAATGTCGTTCTTTGCAGCACTGTCTGCACCCCCTGGTGGGGCAGGATGGAGAGGGGGTGCCCCAGGGCTGGGGGCACTGATTGTGCTCCTCCTGCAGAGCCAGAGGGCTCCTCTGCAGCCCTGGGGAAGCAGCTCAGCTGCCACGGGCCAGTTCCCCATCTGGGACACAGACACGAGGCCCAATTCCATGCACAGATCATGGTTGTGTAGCTTGTCTTGAGTGTTATCGGCCTGCCTGCCTTAGATTGAGATCTTTTTGGTTCAGCTGTCAGGCTGAACTCTGCAAAGAAGAATGACTGTCATTATTCAAATAGTAACTGTCTAACCACATCTGACACTCCGAAGTGTCTGCTGGATACAGCAGCTCTAAATTATTTTTGGTGCCCTGTAATGTGTTTTGGGGAGGAGAAGAGCAAGGCAGAGGTTGTGTAGTGGTTTATCGGGCTGCCGATCGGCGGAGATGCCTTACAGTGAGCTCAGGTGTTTCGCAGAAAACTTCAGACACGTCAGATATTTCTTAAGAAAGTGGCTGTGCAGGATGTGCAGTGTGGTCCTTGCACATCACCCAGCGCTTTGGATCACCTCCATGACAAGCAGTGTGTCCATCTGTGCAGAGCTGCTCACCCAGCTCAGTGTGTTACATCCCTACATTTCCTTTGTGTGTTCTTTCATTCAGCAACAAGAAAACCCTCGGTCTGCCCCCACGGTACCATGAAACGAAATTCAAATCCCTTCTTTCCTTCGTGTTCAGGAGGAAACTTTCTTTTCTGGCCAGCTGTGTTCTCCTTGTGCAGGGAGTACCTCCAGGAAACCCTGGCTCTCCTGGGGCTGCCAGCCCGGAGTGCTGCTCCAGGACTGAGCTCCTCGCTGCCGGGCAGTCCCCGGGGCTCTGGCTCGATGCTGGCACCTCCTGAACTCCTGCTGCCCTCCCCAGCCCTGCAGGGGGATGGAGGGGGTGACACGGAGCCAGCTCTGGCAGCTCCTGCCAGCTGGGGTTCCAGTGGGAAACCCTCTGAGCACTGGAGCTGCACTGGCAGGGCCACAGGTCCTGCCTGGCTGGAGAGAAGCTGCTTTTCTCTCTGAGCACTCTAGTGAGCCTATCCACAGAAAGCACAGAAGATGGTGGCTTTAGGGGCATATTTTAGGTTGGTTTGTAGTTGTTTTCCTCTTGTGTCCATGCACAGAGTTAAACAGCAAGACAGGGCAGAGGGGAAATGTTCTTGTTTCCTGGCATTTTAGACAGGAGCGAATTTGAATCCTTCAAATGGGCTGGGGTTCAGTTTCGAGCAACAATTTGCATCTAAAAAAGCCACGCTCTGTTTCTAATTAGAACTACTTTTCATAGAAGGTGTGGTCACTTCTGCTCAGGCAGAGTTTGACGAAGAGTGAAGCCTGTATGTTCTCCAAAAGATTCTGCTCAAGCACTCTAGCAAATCTATGTATTCATCAGACTCATTCCTGGAGCTCTGACTCACATTATTACAGATTTTCTGTTCTCTGCTGGGACCTTGCAGCTCTCTCTGGGTACACTGCAGCTTTATTTTTGGATCACTGCTCTTGAGGCTTTGTGGTGTGTTAGGATCTGCGTGCCCCTGTCCTGTGTCTTGCTTTTCTAGAGGCAACATAAAAAGAGAACAAAAAGGTGGTTCTGCTCCCAAAACCCTGTAGTCTGTTGGCAGGAAGTAGAGAGATCAGTCTGTTAGGAGGAAGGTCTGGGCTGAGTCTGAGCTTGGTCTTTCAGCAAAGCATTTAACTCCCCTGTACCTCAGTTTGCCATTATTAAAAAGTCTCTTATCCTCCCCTCTAGTACAGTTAAGCATTAATTAATTCCTGTTAGTAACGCACACATGGATTCTCAGAAAAAACCCTACACTTGCATACCTGAATTAGAACTAAGTTATTAGTATTGTTATGGCAGGCTCCATCTGATCTTCTTCTTCACTTCTAGAAACAATTCACTGTTAAAAAGTTCAGACAAATCCAGCCCCATTTGAAGACTGCCCTTTCCCCAGCAGCCTTTCTGAGCAGCTGCCTCAAAGCATGCACACCAAAACAAAGCGAGAAAAAGAAAAACCCATACATCCCAAATCAGCAGTAGAGGAAGGAAGAACATGAATCAAGTGATTAAAACCATAGTTCCACTGGCACCTCTTTGTTCTCGAGCTCAGGAATCTTTAATTGGTGCAGTAAGTGCCCACAGGCGAGCTGTGTCACAAAGCGTTTCCTGTGCCGAGAACATGCAGAGCCCATTAGGAGCCCAGAGCTGCACTGAGGGCACGTGGGCACTGCTGCCTCCTCCGTGGGCAGGGTCCCACCAGGACCTGCTGCCCCAAGCCAATAAACCCCAGTTGTAGGGGTTTGGGGTGGAAGGCACGTCCCCGTGGGAAGGCTGACTGCTATCAGCTGAAAGCGCTCGGTTTTCAGGAGGCATCAAGCAATTTTCAGTGATAGTTTTGAAATGCTGGCAAAGAGTTACTTGAAAAAAAGAACTTGTTCGTGCAGTTGGGGATTGAAAGCTTCTAAACCACAATAAAGTCCTTTCCCAGACTTGCTGTCCATTTACTCCAAGCTCATGGCATTCCTTAGACAGTCTGAATCACAGGCAGCAGACAGCTCTTTCAAAGGAGACCATAGACACCCATCTGCTGGGAGACATCTGCCAAAATAGACCATACATTTACTTTTATTCCTTCAATCCACTTTCAATTTAAAGGGATAATAACAATAACATTTTTCACTCCAGTGACACTATTCATCCAGTGCAAGGAAATGGTAATGAATTAAAATTATTCCACTGCAGAAAAAGAGGCAGACAGGCTTTTCCCCAGCTCTCACAGATGCATGAAGCGGGATCAGAGCTTTTAAGAGACTTGGCTCCAGCTGAGGCAAAAAGTCAGTGGTAAAACGGTGACTTTCCTGGGGGATCCCAGACTTCCAGGTGCCCCCAGGTGTGCAGGAGCTGGGGCAGCACTGGCTGTGCTGTAGGTGGTTAAAACATGTTGCACTAAAGGGGGGGATTGGCAGAGCTCCTCTCTCCTTTCTCGGCCTTTCCCCAGGCTCACTCCTTTCATGCTGTGTCTATCAAAGCCTTGTAGGTGCTTTCTAGCAGTGAGCGTTGATGGCTGGCAGGTCCCTGCCACTGAGGTCAGGTGTGTGTGCCAGAAACGTTCTCCTTTCTGGGGCAAAGTCTGGGGACAGAGCAAAGCTGTTGTGGGAGCAAGTGCAGGCTGGGAGGAAGAGGGATCGGTGATCTTCCTACAAGCTGGGAGTGCTGCTGGGTGCTTCACACGGAAATTCTTTCGGTTCAGTCAAAATCATAACTGTTTTGACAAAGTTTATAAAAATGGGGACTTCGGTGATGAGAAATGTGCAGCTAGGAAATGGTTTGTAACAAAACTGTGCGAAGCAGGAAAGGGCATTAACTCATTCTAGTGCTAAATTCGCCTTTTTGTGTTGAACCAGAGAAATGCTCCCTGGGAACCTTGAACAGGGCTTGTTTTACACTCCAGCAGCTCACCACAGAGCTGTGCTGGTTGAGGTGGTTGGGGTTTTTTTAAATCTTATTTTGCTAACACAGCTATTATGGTAAAAACCCTTGTAGAGACACAGCTCTGCTGGTGTAAAAACCCTGGATCAGCACAGCTCAGGCCAAGTTGGGGAACCACCAGCAGCTCTTCCACTGAAGGGCTGTGCCCTGGGGTGACTGCACGGGCAGGGGGTTTGTTCCAGCAGTGCCAGGGCTGCTCAGCTGGGGCAGCTGGTAGGATAAATGTGCACAGGAACATAAGGGGTAAGAGAAGGGGTTTTCCCATGACAGTAATGGCATGAGCTCAGCTTGCCTGGTCTTCTGACCACCTCAAAATGAATCCCAGTAATTCCCAGCAAAGGAGCTGGATTCATTTATAGGAACAGGCTTTGCTGAGGGGGGTTGTACCTGCAGCAAGGTGTGTATTTGCCCTCACAGAGAGGGAGGGGGATGAGATCCTTTTAGCTCCCCTTTAGAGTGAGCATGATGTAATTGAATATAATCAGTGAACTGGCTCACATCCACATGGCAGCTCGAGGCTTTTGCTAATTCTTTGCAATTTCATTGCAGTTCTTGGAATATTAATAGCAATTTAAAAGTTTCTGTGCAGGTGACTGCAGCAGAATGGAGAGGGGTTTTTTTCTCAGTGATCTTTCCAGGTCCAGTCCAAGCAAAACCAAAACATTAAAAGTAAAAACCTGGATGTTTTGGGCTTTCAAAATCCAGACAGACAAAGATGACGCAACTTTGGGGGCGGGAGGTTGATTGCATGATTTAAGAAGCAATCTGATGGTTTTTGGAGGCCTGACTCACAACCCTGAATGCCTGCGTTTGGCACTGCTGCTCTTCACAGTTTCATTTGGTACGAATTGGGTTCATCTAGGAATGTGCAAAGGTGGGGAAAGGGTCTTTTCTCAATGTAATAGTTGGGAGGATTCAGCTCCTCCCGCAGTGGCTCTTGAAAAGGCAACTTGAGTCCTTTTTGAGCTGCACTTTGAAACGCTGGGAGCAGCTGCACAGAGCCTTGCTGCTTGGAAGAGTTTGGAAAACATCTGCACATTTCTCTAACTATTGTGAAATAAAATGCCTGGCAAGAATAACCATCTTAAAGATCTCCAATCTTTTTATAGTGCAAACCAAAAGGCAGTTATAAAGTCTTGCACTGTAGAAAAATGCCTGGATTCTCAGCATTATTCGCACCAGCAGAACTTTCTCAGCTCAGGTCACGTCCTGCCAGGCAGCAGGGATAGCTGGTGGGGGGCTTTCTGTCTGTATACACCTTTTGTCTCACAAGAATGAAGACCTAGAATTGATTAATAGCTTAAAATCCGTTTTTCTTCCACCTGTTTTTCATAGTTTGTTATAAATAGTAATATAATTATTTATAATTAACTATACATATAGAAATATAATAATAATTTATAATCAGTCTTTATTTAGAAATCTCTGGTCATTTTAAATTTACAAGATGAGGATGAATCACCTGAATTTCCCATTTTAGTTATGAGAGGCTCCTGAGAACTCAGAGCAGGGAGAGCTGCTTTTCTGCCCAGCAGAAGCTGCTATGGCCTTACACAGCCCAACCATTTTATAGCTGTCTCCTCACCAGTTCCCAGAGACTCCTGTGCTCAGATTTGGGTGCAGGGAGTGCTTAGAGGCATTTTGAAAGCAGACTGGACAAATGTGTAAGAAGACAACCCTGCACTGGCTCCGAGAGGTACTCGATGAGCTAATAGGTCACTGTAGCTCCTCTGATGTGAAAAACAAGCAGCACATCTGTAGCTGTGCCAGGGGGAGAGTCAGGGACTGGGGAAGAACAAATGCTTGGAGACCATAAAACTCCCTTCAGCACATTAGCTCCTCGTTTGGATTTTCAGTCAGGTGCTGGCTTTCACACCTTTCTCACTGTGTAATACAGCTTTTTCTGTGTTTACCAGGAAGAAACCTAAAATGTATAAACAATGCAGTTGTGTCTGAATCATCACTCCAAGTCCCTGTGCTTTAATTTTGCAAGCATAGAAATCTGGGCTACATCCAACTGGGAATTTCATAGATGACTCCTCGCTCTAAGAGGGGTCTGCAGATAAACCTGAAATCCAAGTATTCCCAACTTTGCAGGCATTCATATTCTCCAATTTATGTGCTCATCTCCAAGGGATGCTGCACTCTGTTTGGAATTAAAACTCTGATCTCTCCAAATTTGCATGACTAATGGTCTGCAAATGACTTAGAAAACTTGGTCTTGAGTTGGATTCAACCAGTGTTAGGTATAAAAGAGTTAAATCTTCAGCTACTGTTAACTGGAGTCAAACCACTGAGGATCAAAGGGCTTCACCATGAGCAGCTCTTACTGACTCAGTGAGAAGCAAGGCTCACACTCCCCATCTTCCAACAGGTTCTCCTAATCCACACAGTCCCCATTTAAACTTTGCACTCCGAAATACAGACTAAACTCTGCCTTCAGCTGAACAAACACTATTTCTTTAGAGTGAGATTGCAATTTAAAGTAGATGGAGTGAGAAAAGTATTATTGACTTCTGCCTGTTGATGTTGGAGTGATAGGCTTCCACCCGAGGGGGGATTTTTGCACATGGATAATTGTCAGGTGTGGAAGTGAAGGTCAGAAGGGGCTGGCCCTTGCACTGTGCTCTGCATGACCACAGAACCTGAGGCTCTGCACAAATACTGGGGTGATGTCCCTGCAAAGTGCCAGCAGCCTGCTCCTTTCTCAGTGGTGACTTGCTCTGTCTGCAAGGAGTCTGAACCTCCGCTCTCAGCGTGCAAAGAGTAACTTGGGCCAGGGCAAAAGCAGCAGTAAATTACAGGAGTGTGAGTTTGCAATCATTCCCTCTGATCAGCTCGGCCAGGGGAGTCAGAGATTCCCAAATTGTGGTGTGGTGTGGTTTGGTTTCTTAATGATGGGTGACTTCATCACCCGTGAATGAATCGAGTCAAAGGCAGGACAGATAGTGAGACACATGAATGAGTCCTGTGACATTTGCAGTGTCTCAATGGGTGCCGGTTTATTTCGGTGGTTTCTAAGTTTCTTTGGAAAGAGTGAGAATGACTAAAAGAAGGGAGAACCACTTCATAGGTATGGCAGTAAATGGTGAAAGGATTGTGACAGTTAAACCTCCCTGGGTTCAGTATCTGTCATTATGAGCAACACAGCATCAGTTATTTGGTAAGATCTGGGTTCCAGGAGGCTCCACAGCCACAGATGCCTGGGTGATGTATCAGACACTGCATCCCCTTTGTGGTCAGGTATCTCCCACTGCTGGGTCTTCATCAGCCCCTTGAGGGCTTCCAGTTCTCCCCAGGAGGCAGCAGGGCTGTTCTCCTGAAGTGTCCCTGGCCACCAGCGTAGGAACCTGTGCTCAGGACTCAGGGAAGTGCTCCACTTCATGTCACTGGAGATGAAGTCATTGTCATTTTGTACAAATTGATGTTTGCAAAGGCTGGAAATAGTCTGGACACAGACAGGCATCAGGCAGTTCCAGGCTTAAACCAGAACTGAGGCAAATTGGAGGGGGACTTTTAGCAGCTGCATTTTTTAATTGTGTTTTGAGTTGTGTGTCTTTTTTCCTTAAAACTGCACTACATTTTCTCTTATCTGGTTTCTTCTGCACACTCGTTCATTTGCTTTGAGTGGGGTGCTGTCTCCTTCCTTGGAAAGCAGTCCAAGATTAAAGCATCTAAGACTCCAGCAGGCAGGCCCTAAATTTTCACCTAGATAGGCTGGGTTACGTGAGGGGTCTTCTGAGGTCATCCTGCAGCTTCATACCCTCAAATAACTTAGTGCTGTTGTAAGATATGTTTCCTTTTTAAAAAAATGCCATTGATTTTTATACAAATTTTTCTTCAGGACAGTTTTTATAGGCTATTGTTAAAACACCAAACTAGCGCTATGTCTTTTTTAGAAATTAGTATCTCTGGCCCTTTGTTTTGTGCTTGGTTACATTTCATAGCTCTTCAACATTAATGCAAATTTTAGATCAAGATTACGAGTTCCCAGAATTTCAGGCGGTTCAGGTAACAGTCTTGGTTTAGATGCAGCACTAAATGCTCCTCCAACTGTTTCTGTCATGCAGAAACACATCCCTGCTTTCAGAACCCACTGCAGAGCACCAGTGTCCCCCGAAGGAGCCTCTCCCACGGGGGATATTCCAGTGCAGCCCTCGGGGGCAGTACCCTGGCAGATAATCTGGCTGCAGTATTTCCCTGATTCCAGCAGTCTGTGTGAACAGCACAAGCCGTTCATTTCCCCCCGAGCCAAGCACACGTTGGTGGCTGGGGTTTGCTGCCCTCGTGGGTGCAGTGCCCGGGGCTCAGCCTGGCAGGGTCAGAGCCTGTGGGGCGGGGGGTGAGCAAAGGGCAGCCTCCCCCAGCCCCGCAGTGCCCCAGCCAGAGCCTCCCGGGGATCCCTCTCCTCGAGGCACCGCGGATGCTCCGGCTATCTGGGGAGTCCCTGGCTGTGGCACGGAGGCAAAAATGCTTTGGCAGGGCAATAAGTGAGGAAATTCATTTTCTTGTCTTTCGAAAACAGCGCGGCCATCACGGCCGGACAGATCGAATTTGTTATGATAGCAAAACAAGTTCTATGGAAACCATTGTGAGCCCCGAGTGAGGCTGCCCAGGAGAGTCGGGGAAAGCCGCTTTTGTTTGTTGTGCTTGGCATCGTTCTGCTCTGGATGAAGATGCTTTAATTTTGTGGGGAGACCCAAGAGAGCATTCCTCTTTTTCCATACCAGAAAGCCTTCCAAGCTGGCATAAGAGTCCCCTCTTTCCAGCTGCTCCTTTCCAAACACACTGTGCCTCCTAAAGATAGTCTTTACAGTGGCTGGGGCTGGTGGAAAACATGAAGCCTGCATGGATTAGCACAGGAATTCATTTGGGCTGACAAATTGGGTTTCCCTCTATAAACAGCAGTAGTGTTTTCATCTTCTGGACAGCACAGCCAACTTCACGTCCTCTGCTCCTCGGCCGGCCCTCCGCCTGTGTCCAGCCCAGCCGTGCTGAGAGCACAGCAAGGCCTCTTGTGGGGGATGGGGAACAGCACATGTTCAGCGAGGTGTTTGCAGCTATCTCCCCTCTCAGACAGGTTTTTTCCTACCCTTAGAAGAGGTGGTGGGGTTATTTTTTGGTCAGTTTTTTTTTTTCCCCAGTTTATTTTTCTTTCCAGGTGAAAGGGAAATTAAAGTAGTCCCTTCTCCCTGGCTTTGTGACCTTACAAGCAGCCCACACTATGTATTTTCTTTTTTGCTTTGTTTAATTTTAAGTACAATGCGCTTATCATCTGCAGGAGTTAGGGATTCTCTAGAGAGGATTTTGCCTCCCTTTTTCCCCTCAGGGCCCTGCACAGCATCACTGCCTCCAGGGCCATCCTGCCCCTGCCAGGGAAGCACCTCCAGCACAGCACTGCTCCAAATACACTTTCCTATCACTTACACTTTCTTTTATAGCTTACTTGGTAAATATAATGGTGAGGGGTTGTTAATCACCCAACGTTGTTCCCACGGTTGCTCAGGAGGGGAAAGATGTGAAGGCCAATTACGCAATCAGGCTGCACTTGGTGGTGTGTATTTACCTGAGTGTTCAGTGATGGATGGTTTTGTCCATGTCCCTGAGTAACTGAGCATGGAATTGGAGTTGTTGTGGATAAAAACGGGGGATTTGGGATTCAGTTTGTCAGATGGAAGAGTTGTTTAAGTAGTAAAGCTCTGTCCCTTAACTTTACCTACTCACCGTGTTTTCACATAGATAACCTGCACCCCGTTAAAAGTTTATTCCTTGGAAATGAGTCTCAGCAAGCCCCCATATCCTCCTAACAGTCTGCAGTCTTCCCTGCCCTTTCCAGGCACTCTGATCTGGGCTGTCCTGTTTTACAGCCTTTTTATAGATAACACTGATTTTACCCATCACAGTATGGGATTTTAAAAAACCAACTGCAAAACAGCAGAAAACTGGAAAGTGGATAGCAATGCCATAATGGTTTGCAGTTCTGTTGATTAGTACATGTTTGTGCAGTTGCCAGTCTCCACACTCCCCAGTGTGACTGCAGTGGAGTCTAGCCCCATCCCCATCAGAGTGATGAGGGGGCTGCCCAAGGGGAGCCCCAGGGTGCTCTCAGGACAGGTTTTCATGTCTGGGTCCTTCAAGCAAACTCACTGGCTGCCAGGGGTTTGCAGCTGGAGCATCAGCCACACGAGGCAAACAAAACCCAGCAGATTTCCAAAATACTAACAGCTGGATGCAGATGACATTCTTGAATTAAGAAAAAGAAAAGCCCGAAGCAGTTGCTCTCTGGCCCTGTCCCAGGCTGGGCACCTCACACCACTGGGAGAAAAAGAAAACAACTGGGGGTGTTTCTGGGCACCTAGAAACGACAAGGGCGGAGTCCCCACTGGGGACAGTCACCCTCCTGAGCCACAGGAATTGCCTCTCCTTGTGGCCAGAAGGCTGCAGCCCTCTCTCTCCTGGTGGTCATCCCCACCTCAGCCAGGGTCAGCAGTGATCAAACCCTCCGGAGACTCTGCTGGCTGTCTGCACTCACCGTGGTGATTTCCAGCCCAAAGATAAACTGTGTGATTATTTTCAGTGTGGATTAGTCACGCTGGGGGGTTGCTTACAGTGCTGTTGAGGGGACCCCAAGGAAAGCCCCGTGGTGTGACCCGTGTGTGACACAGCCAGGGCAGAGCACACTCCCAGCCCACCAGGAGGATGTTGGCTGCTCACTTGGCCATGAGACACAACCCAGCTCTGCTTGAGGAGGCTCTCCCAAGGTTGCTGGTTGCTGTCAGGTCAAAGCAGGGGAGGTTTTCAGTTCTGTGATGCTGTTTCTGCCCTCTCCCAGCACCCACTGGAGCATGAAGTTGCTGTGGAGTTACCAGGACTTAGTCACCCACTTTAACCTGAGCAAATTTTAGCTTCTTGGCCAAAGAGCGGAAACACGCAGCCTCTGCGATACTCTGGTTTCTCCCATCGCTTCCATTTTTAGGTCTCTTCATGTGGCATTTTTGTAGTACCTGGGATATTCCCTCCCCTTTAGCAGGCCTGTGTTGCTGCCTCTGGGCTTGGTGATGCCATGGCCAGCAGGGAGCTCCAGCGTGGTTGGAAGCATGGCATGTGCTCGCTGCCAGGCAGGCCTGCAGTGCCAGGGAACACCCGGAGCTGGCTGGGATGGGCTCTGCAGATGGACTGCAGCCCGTGGCCAAGTGTCTGAGCCTCTCGAGTTGTGGGGGAGCACGGGTCAGGATGGACACGTCCTGGTGCTTTGTTTGGTTTCTCCTGCCCACTGAGCCTGTGGCAGAGTGCAGCAGCTGGTGGCAGACAGCCATCGGAGCTGTCCCCATTTCCTAGAGCAGAGGTGGTGGCAGTGCTGTCGCTCCTTGGTGGTGCCACGGCCACACCTGGAGCCTTCCTCAGGTGATGCTGTGAGAACGTGCGAGGAGTCAGCACTGCCTCCCCACCACGAGCCAGCCCTCACCAGTTCAGAACCTTCCCATCTCTCCTGGGCAGGACATTCCCCAGTCCCTGCTGCAGGACATCTCTGCGGTGTTCCCAGCACTTGTCCCGTCCCATCTGTGCGGGAGGTGTTGGGCCCAGCCTGTGCCACATCCTGAGAGGTGATGTGTGCTTGTCCCTGGTGTTTGAAACGTGGCTGGGTGTCTGACCCCAGCGATGCAGTTGAGGGCGAGCTCCCCGAGTGCCTGTAGGATTCTGGCCTCGCTGCAGGTACCCGGTGGCTCCGTGTGTGTGTGTGAGCAGGGGCGTTTCGCTCCTGTAGGCAGCCACCCTCTGTCCAGCACTGCTCACAGAGATTTCTGGGGATCTTGGCCTTCGCCCTTGCTACTGCTGTGCGTTCCAGCTGTCTGTGGCTGGCTCCCCACTGCAGGACAAACAGTATTCCCATTGAATCCACGATCCTGGCCGCAGGCACGGCCTGCCAACTGCTGCTCAGTGTGCGCTGTGCTCCGATGAGATCAGACCGAACGTAAGCAAGTTTTATCTTTATTTTAGGCAAGAGGGTGTTTTATCATGCTGTGGTTCCAAAGCCGCGGTTGTTAGGTTGGAATTCTCCCAGGAAGTGTAGCAGTGCGTGGTTAAATGCAAAGTAATAGGTTCAATATGAGCCGCAGACAGAGCTCTGAGCTGGCTGTGCAGGCTTGTGTTTAAAGGAGAACGTGGTTACACAGCTGGTGAGAACTTGGGAGACATCAGGATGGGCTTGCCAGGTATCCCAGATCTTGCAGCGTGCCCCTGGGACACTGCCCTGAGCACAGCCTTTACCTCCTGCCTGGGTTGCGTGGGGAGGCACGCAGCTCCCAGACCTCACAGCTGGAAAAGTGGGGATGGCTCATCATTAAATCCTGGGAAGGATTCCCTGGGGCAGTCTCTTTGGGTGGTGGTTCCTACATCTTGATCTGGAATTGGGATGGGAGATCTGGAAATAATTGAGGGCTAATTTAATGAACAAATGTGGGTTATTGCTGTTGTGATGAAGTTGGGAATTGCCCAACCTCAATCGTATGGGCTGCACTTCAGCTAAAGGTGAACCTCCACTGGGCATGGAGGAGCTCACTCTGTTTCTGGTAATTGATATCCCTTCTTTTCTCTTCTCTTTTGTCTTTTTTCTTCTCTTTCATCTTTTTTCTCTTCTCTCTTCATATTGAGAACAGGAGTTTTCTCATTCATGCCATTGACTCAGATTGAAAGTTTGAAGTCTCTGGATGATGCACATAACATTTTTCTTGTTCTCTCAAGCTGTTTACTGTCAGATGTTCCTGGCCTTCTTGAGGCAAGATGTAAAACCAGTTACAGTATCTGCTCCCCATGGTCTTTTGCACTCCTTTTTGCAGTTATCCATGTCTCTTGTGATTAGGTCTGTCTCGTGGTCTCTGATTTATACATATACCCCTTAGTACTATATAGTATTTTTATTAGTACGCTGTTTTATGGTAGAAACCCCAGCACTCTGTTGTGGCAGACACTGCATTGACTCCAAAGTCAAAAAAGCAGTTCCTCCCTCAAAGGAGTTCCAGTCAAAGTGCAGAATAAGAGCAAACAGCTGGATGTGGGCAGACACACAGTATCTTGTATGTGGCACCTCCTTGACATTATCAGATGTGAATTGTAACACTCTGTCAATAACCAGTTAAATATTTAATGGTCTGGATCCTTTCCAGCTGCCTTGGGAGTAGTAAGTGCAGCCCCAAAGTGCTGGACTCCTGTTGTCAGGACCTGCAGAGCTGCTGCCCATCTCTGCCCGGGGCCTTTTCCTGAGGCAATTCCTGAAGGGGGGAAGAATCTTTCCCTAAATACTCATTTGCTGAAGGATGTGGAGGCATGATAGAAAAACAATCTGTGTGTTAATTTTGTGTGTTCCCCTGCTCAGTGTGGTGCCTACTGCCCGTAGTCCTGGAAATGAAGCACGTGGAAACAAATGCCTCGTGCAGGCTGGCTGGGCTGGGGCTGGTGGGAGAGCAGAGTAAATGCAAGCAGAGGGAGATTTGCTTGGCTGGGCCAGGGGGGAGCCGGGTTTGCCTGGCAGAATTGCTCCCAGGCCACTTGTGCATCTTCCCTCTCACCTTGGGACAGGGGTTTTCTGCTGTTTTCTCCTGAGAACCAGGCTCAGAATTCAGTTCAGACGTATCAGGAGGGAAACCTGGTTTGTGGAGAGGCCGGGGCCCTGCAGGAGTGCACAGGCCCTTCAGAGGGGATGTTGCAGAGCGAAGACACAGCACAAGATCAGATGCCAGAGAACTAGAGCCAGTGAATAGTTTTGCGGATTAATAGACATAAGCATGAGAGCTCAAGGGAGGGAAACAGATTCCATTATTGACTGTTCATCCCCTGCAAAACTGCCTAGAGGGAAGGCTAATATGGTTTGTTTTCCCTTAATTAAATATTTGTTAAATGGTTTGTTTCCCCTCAATTAAATATTTGTTCTGGTTGTTCCTTTGTGACAGAAATAAAAAAGCAGCAGCATTGCCTATCTTGTACTTTCAGCTAATCCTGAACGTGCTGTAACTGTTCCTCTGTCCTACCCCCCAATTATTTCCTGTAAAAAATAGCTTTCTCACATCCATTCTCTTTCCTCTCTCTGTTTTTGAATCACTTTGCTGAATGAGTCATCCTGCCCCAGTAAATAGGTTAAGTCTAGGGGAATGATGAAACTGCACAGTGACATGTGGATAAAGAGAGCTGTTGCTCGTGTGCTTCCCCTGCAGTTGCTGTTTCAGAGGTGTTGTGGCATCCAATACCAATTTCATCAGCTTCTAAACCATGAGGTGCTGCTGGAGGGAAAAGTCACCACCAGCCTCTTTTGGTTTTGCTGGTTTTGATCTAAAAGAAATATGTCCTAGTACCAAATGGCACTGCTTATCTCAGCAGTTCTGGATCAAATTCCTAAGGTCCAAACCGTGTACAGTAAATCAAACATGAGCACAGCTCATCCTTGTGCTTTGCAGCAGCAGCAACAGAGTTAAATCAAGAGTTAGCAGTGACAAAATGAGGACTCTTGCCTTGTGTTTCTTAAGCTTCAGTCCATCAGCCTAATATTTCTGTATTGGTTTAGCCAAGTAATGTGGTTTATAAAATGAACTCCATCCCCTTCTGGTATAAGTTTTTGTGTATTTATTTATTATGTGCTCATTCTGCTTGGAATATTTTACTTGGTCTCATTGCATGTAAACTAAAGCTAAATACAAACTTCATCTTTTCTCAGTAACTCACTAACTATCAACTAGAGAGAGCCAACTCCATGACTCAAACACGCGTCCCTTCCCTTGCAATTGCAGCCAAGACTCTCTGGCATCAGAGTGCTGCAGAATGAAAGTCATATCTAAATATATGTGAGCAGAAAGAAAGTCAGTTAAAAAAAGACTTTGTTATGGAAAGCTACTACAAACCAAATCCACGGTGGCCTGGAGTTCCTCATCACACCCAGGCTGATCTAGTTTTCCACTTTCAAGGTACTCTTCCCAAAGCAGCTGCTGACACTCGTGGAGGAGCTGCACAAAGCCAGCTCAGCTCGTTGCAGCCCCTTTCTGCCTCCTCTATGGTGACTAAACAGACTTAAAGGGTTTATCTGATAAAGCACAGGATATTTATCACCATCCTAGCAAACAACAGTACAAGAGCTTTTGTTTCATACCCATGTAGTTCTGGCAGTGCCAGCATTGATGCTCAGAGCCAGTCCTTGGCCAGGTAACCTGGGAAGGAGGTGGGCAGTGCCTGGCCCCAGGTGCCACCCTGAGCACCATCCTTGAGTTTGGTTTCAGTGTCTGCAGTGCTCTGGACTGGGCAGAAAAAGGGTGCAGAGAATGAGAGTGAAAGAAATGGAAACACCCCAGGTTGCTGGGGTGCCTCTCCCAGCTCTGCTCCAAGTGCCTGAGACACAACCCCTCTAAACTCAGGTCAGGGAGTCTGGGCCTGCAGAAGAGTCCAAGGGCTGCCCACAGGGACTGGCTGAAGCCTAGTGGGGCAGGAGGACAAGGGCATGAAACTGTTCCTGAAGGTGCCCTTTCTTCTTCCAGTCCGTGTGTAGGCAGGGTTTGCACCTGTCTTAGAATCCTCTGATGAAAAACGTGGTGACTAAATACAAAATCCATCAAGCAAACAGGAAATCATGCTCCAGAGCAAAATTTGCTCTTTGTCTTGCTGTTGCAGTCAACAGCCCAGGATGAGAAAGCCCATGTGTGTCCTGCAAATACCACACCATTTCCTGGTTCGTGGAAAAGGTGCCTCCAAAACTTGACTCATTGACTCCCAGTAGATTCAAACAGGGGTCAAATGGATTAAATAACTGAAAACACCACAAAAGGCACCCATCAGCCTTAAAACTCTTCCCTTCAGCTCGCTTTAGGGCAGCCTTTGGCAGCTGTTTCTGCAGGAGAAGGTGTCATTTGTGGTGTAATTCTCCTAGTGCTGAAGTGAGCTCAGCACCTCGTGGTGCTTTGAGATGTGAAGGATCTGAAGTCCTACCTAAGGACTTTAAAACATCCCTGTAGGGGCTCTTTAGGGAATGCTTGCTCTCTGCTACACCCACACACGTAGCACGGTGGATTTACTGCAGGGTGTAGCTCATTCTGGGGAGGTCATCATCCTCTCAGGCTGTTTTCTCTTAGCTGAGCAGGGATTATTTGAGTTCCACGAGTGTGACCTCACAGACTTGGTGCATTTCTCAGCCCAAAGCAGGTCTGTAACAGGTCTGGTCCTTCAGGGATGCTTTGGCCAGGGCCATATGACAGGATGATGACAGAGGTCCGAGCCGTGGAGTCCCCCCATTCCCCTCCAGGTCACGCTTTTTCCTGCCAGTTTTGAGGCAGTTGTTATGTAGTGGCTGTTGATCTTTTCTGGAAGTACATTGACAATAATGAAAGTGCTTAGAGAATCCTTAGCATTTCTGAGGTGGTGTCACAGACAGATTTGTGTTTTGAGTACTTCCTTCCTGCTAGTTTTGATCTACAATGTGTTTAGGGCATTGAATTTTTTTTAGCAGAAATGCTATCTTTATTTTCTGCTCTTTTCTTGCAGGCACACCCAGCTTCCTGTTACACATTTTGGGTAGGACAGTACCAGAGATACCAATTGTTTGATTTTTGCACCTCGCTCTGGCACTGTACTGAAATACAAGGGAAGGATATTTAAATGTCAGGAGTGCAATCCAGATCCTGTAAATCCAGAGCAGCTCAGATATTGATTTCAGTTGGGATGGGCTTTAGCCAAAAAATATGCATTTTATTTAGATTCTGTTTTCCATCAGATATCTGTATTATGTTGCTGAATACGTGGAAAGATGCCAGTGGGTTTGGAGTCTATTGACAACTCTTACAGCAAAAATGCATCCTGGGACTTGAGTTGCCACTTAGTTTGAGGTCAGCAACTTCTTCCCGGAGTTTGCTTAATTAACAGAGATGACCTGATTGCTGTTGGGCTGAGGGTGTTGAAAAGGTTCATAGTTCACAGAGACTCCATGGGTTACAAGCAGGACAAGGCAGAAAAGGTGCAGGGTGCATCTCCTGGCATTATTTCAGTGAGGAGGAAGCCCTGGTTTTGATGTGTAATTAAAACTTTACAGCTGAGAACATCTCAGTAGTTTTATGTCCCCATTTTCCAGAAAAAAAAGCCTTTAATTGCTGTTGATTTATAAAACAACTCCACAGGCTCCCAGTACTTTTCCCCAGCAGTTTGTTGGGTTTGGGCTCCTTGTGCCTGCTGCACCCAAACTGGTATTTCCCAGTCAATGAGTTGCTGTGCTCTCGTATGCAAAAGCTGATTTTCCAGGATGCAGAATATAAAATAGGCTGTGTACTGAGTGGGAGGTTCCAGGGTATGATACGTGGCTGCACAATCCTTGGGAGCCAAGGAAAATACTTCTTTGCTATATATAGTCACCTGAAATCCAGCAGCAAAGACACTTCTGAATCTTGCACTCAAAACTCAGTTTTTAAGAAGCACTTTTTGCTCCTTAATATTGTAATTCTTTTCTTTTTTTCATTTCCACGTGGTTTTGCAGAAGTGTCAAAGGCTTTCACAGTGAATTCAAAAGAAATCTTAAAAGATTAGGAGATTTAAAAAAAGAAAGGCAGAAAGTTTTAAATACTGCCTTTTCCTGAGATAAATAATTCACCTTATTTGTGTTTGAAGCAAAGTCTGTAACATTCATAATTTCTTTGCCCAGATCTTTCCTGTTCTGTACAATTAAGGCAAAGTCTGATTTTCACAGCCACTGTGGTTGGATCTCTCAGTTAAAAGGGACTGACTTTGGATCTGCCATAAATGTGTTGTATCTTACTGGGGCACTGAGGTGACGATAGAAGTGAATTTTGCAAAAGGCAGTGACAAGTCTTTGACCTGACTCGCAAGTCACAGGGACCTCCTGTGCCTCTGGAGTCTCAGATCTAATTATCAGCTTTTCACGTTTTGTCACCAATTTAGGAGTGTAAGTTTTTGAATATTCATTTTTAGATAATATCAGTTGAGAAAAGAGGGGGAAAAAAGTAAAATCTAGTGCTGAATCTGAGTAGAAACAGAAAGGTCAGTGGTTAAGTTCTGCCTTATGTGTTGTATATGCTGAAATGTCCTTTTATTAAATTAACCCACAAAGTGAAGGAGTAGCTGAAAACTGTAACACTTGGCCATGCAACATAGGTCAAATGTTACCTTTTTTTCTCAAAAATGGTTTTGCAAATCTTTTTCAGAGCTGATAGATACACACCTTAGCTGGATACAAAACATTATATGAGAATGAATGACTGTGATCTTTGATCCAAGCAATCAAAAAGAAAGGTAATTGGTATTTTTCTGCCTTTTCTCCAGCTGTGTGTTTCTCTTAACCTTTATTTACCTATTTTTTCAATTAAAAAGTCATGCCCCTTTTTATTTGGCTTAGAGGGTTTAAAATACTTGATTTATTTAATTTAATTTTTTTTTCGTTGTTTTTCTTCCCCACTTGCGTAGCACAGAGCTGCCGTGAGGTGGCTGGGGCCTGCTGGGCAGGGAAGGAGAGGGGGCTGTGCATGCTGGGCTGGAGCGGCCCGTCCTTCCCGGGCGGCTCAGGGCCGTGCCCGGCCGGCTCTGAGGGCACCCGGCAAGCCCCGGGCCGCCTTCCCTCCCCGGGCCTGCGGCTCCGGCAGCTCCTGCCCCGGCTTTGCTCTGCGCGCCACGGTTCCTCATGGGCACGGCAGTGTACTCCCAGCAGTAACGCAGGGAGGAGCCGCCGGGCTGAGCTTCTCCTTCCCTGAGGGGCCCTGGCTGCTGTAGGGTCCCCAGAGGGGCAGTGCCTCGGGTGCGGGGCTGCGGCAGCGCCCCCGGCACCGCTGTTGTCCCGGGGTGTCCGTGGGGCGGCCCGGGCGGAGCTGTCCTGGCCGTGAGGGCAGCTCCCTCACGGGGTGACGCTGCCAGCTCGGACAGGGCCTCCCTTCGTCTCGGGGTGCTTGGGACACGGCCCGGTGTCACCCCACGGAACACACTCCGCATTTCCCGCCGAGAGGGTGGGAGGGAGTCGTGATTGTCTGTGGGGCCTGGAGCCTGGGACAGGCTCTGCCCATCAGGGGCACACAGACTCCCCCGTAATTCCAGCAGCCTCTGGGCCACCTCCCTGGGCATCTCCAGGGCCCCGTCCCACTCCTGCAACAGCAGGATGTGAGAGGACACACTGAAGGGCTTCAGGCCCAACCAGGCATTTCCTTGGCCTGGATGGCTGATGGCCACTGTATTTCAATATCCTTTTTTATGATTTAATATTTCATTATCTCTGCACATGTGCTCGTGGCCCCATTTAATCAGTTTTCTCCCATTAAATGGATCAATAGCAGTGTGCTCCAGAGCAGGCAGAGCCAGGCTCCTTAAATAACAATGTTTTATTTATTAATCACATAATCTCCATTTCCTCTCAGCTAGAAATGAACAAATAATGAGCACTGATACTTGAGATACATTTTAACCACACTACCAAAAAAAGATAGCTGCGAGTTCAGAGGAGCAAGTTCAGCACACGCTCTCGGCTTCCTCTGAGGTTCAGACAGGGCTCTGCTGATTTTTTTCAACCTTCTGCTGAAACCCAGGGCTCTTGGGTTACACCTGGATCTGGGTCCGCACCCTCCCAAATCTGGAGCAGATCCCCAAAGATGTGTGGTTTTACTAGGCTTGGTCTAGAGGTGATTTCAAGCTGGGAGAGCAGTCCTTGCCTTGGGATCCATTCCTGTTAATTGACATATTCACTGGGCTTAGGGGTTCTGGTTGTAGATCAGGACTTTTAGTGCTGGGACAAGCACTGGCACACATTAGTGATGCCCAGCTTAACCTGCACCTAACATTCCCCTCACCTCTTGGATTTAGGTGAAATTCGGGGTGACTACGGGACACTGAGGCCAGCTGGTAACAGGGAGCTCTTGTCATGTGCTTACCAAAAGCCCCAGTTTTCCACGTGGAGGAGCTGGCAGGGAGCCATGCCAGCTGTACCCATCCATGGGGTTAATGCCTCAGACTGTTCCCTGCAGCTTTTTAGCCCTATTCAGGCTTCAGCCCCCCGTAACCTCAGCCCACAGAACCCACTGCTGACCTCACACGAGCGAAAGTGAAGTTTGCAGGCTGAGTCAGCACTTCACCACAGCATCCAACCTGCCCAGAGCCGGCCCCGGGCAGGGAACAACCAAATCTGGACCCCTCAAAGCCTCTTCAGTGAACTCCATTCAATTATCTGCTCACGTTTCACTTCATTAACCCTTCCTAGATGCAGATGACTGTTGGCTCTGATATTTCCATGATTGCATTAGATAAAAGGAAGCTCGTCTATGGTATTTTTGGTATGCTGGCAGCCCAAACAAATGTGTCGATAAATGAATTGCCTGCAGCCTCTGCCCACTTGTTTCTCGAAAGGAAATGACCCTGTAGGAGTGGGTGCCCACTTCTTTTACCTCACTGCTATTTTTAGCTGAGGCTGTGAAAAATTTCCATTGAAGACCTGCTCCTGTCATTTCCTGGGTAGAGCAAACAGGAAGCTCTGAGTGAGCGGGAGGAGGTTCTGGCCCCAGAGTGGACCAACCTCCCCTCCCTCTGGTTGCTCCCCTGCACTGCAGAGCAGCGCACACCGAGCACCCCCACGGGCTTTGTTTGCCACAGTTCACCCCAAAGCCAGCAGGTGACAGTGGCAGGTAGGATGCTGGGCAGCAGGAGAGGGCAGGAGCTCTGCTTTCCTTTGCCCAGATCATCTCCAGGAGGCACCAGTCTGGCTGAAATCAGGCAGTTCCTAGCTGGAGTTAGAAAGAGCTAAGCCATGGGCTGTTAATGGTGGGATTTTTGAGCATGGAGTTCCTGGAGTACAGCCCCCCACAGGCAGTAACAACATGGAGCTTTGAAAAACACACGTTTTACTTTCTCAGAGACAAATCCCAGCATGCAGAGAGGAGGGAGGTTTCAAACCATGAATCATAATTATTAAAAACTAATTCATGTGTTCCCCTTCCCAGAGACTTGCCAGAGATTGGACACCAGGTTTTTTTAGACAGGGGGAAGTGGTGAAATCCTATGTTGATTAATACTATGTTAATTAATGCTTTTCATAAACATTTATTAGAAATGGGATAGAGTATAGAGGAGTCTTACAGGTGCAAACCTGAGGATTAATCAGTCTTGGGTGAGGGTCTGCTTTGATTTGAGTTAGTCCCTGTTTCAGCCCTCAAATATCAACAGGGAGAAATCATTAGCCACTGGGGTCTGAAACCTAGAAAAATTGGCTTTCTGGTTTTAAGGCAACTTTGTCAAAGTAACTAAACAGTTTCCACACCATAATGAATACAGCACCAAGGAGCTGCAGGTGAAATGGAGCCCCCAAAAAGGCACTTCTGGAGTTCTGCACCAAAATGCTCATGGTTTAGGTCTGTCCTAATTAAAGTTCAGAGATTTCTGCACTTAAATTCCAGAGAGAGAATTGTTCCAGGAGGTGCCAAAAGGTGCCTTAGCCAAGTGAAAAGTTGTCAGGAGACATTGGCTTTTGTAAATAAAGTGATTTTGTTCTGACTTTTGAAACAGACAGCAAAGTTGTTCAGTGGCTTCTCTTGAGCTTTATTAACAAGCCTGTCCCAGCCTCTCACAGTGCCCTGGTGGTGCATGGAAGCTGCTTGTGCTGCAGTCTGCAAACACGTGATAATAAAAATGTAAAGCAGGTAGAGCCTAGAGTGGGATTAAAAAATACCAAACGTAAACCACCCAAATGCAAACTTTTTCACCTGAATTGCAGTCTCTGTGTTTTCATCACTGTCCACTATATTTCCTCCAAACCTGGCCTTTTTCTCTTCAAAATACTTTCAGCCTAGTGAAAATGTGAAAATGCTTAGATACTCGGAGATGTTTCTTTGTTTTTTTCCCTGGGGTGAGGGCAGTGCCTGTGACAGAGGGAGGTGTGTGTGTGAGGGATGTGGCCGGTCCTGGGCACGTGCTGCAGCCTCTCTGGGTTTTATGGCACTTGGAGCACAGGGAAACCCCCTCTCTCCACTCCTTGCCTTCCAAAAATGTGTAGTCTGGGCAAACAGGACCTTTTAGGTTTTAATAAAATTAAGTTATGAGTGCAGAGGGGATGTTTTCAGCTTGACTGCCCAGGCATTGCTTTTACTTTTTACTTGTTGTGATGTTGAAAGTGCTTTAATGTTTCCTCCTCTTTCTTTTATTTCCCAGTTAACGAAATTATCAGGAAGGAATTTTCTGGACTCCCTGCCAGAAGTCAGACATAGAAGAAGAGATTTGTGAGACAACTTTTACCAAATCCTTCCATAAGTGACCTCTTAGATCCTTCCAGTGCCCCTGCAACCTCCGGCTTCCTTTGCACTTCATCTCCAGGCAGCGACTCAGTGCGAGGAACAATGAATTGGCACCAAGTGACAGCCTTGACTGAGCAGCTCGCCACCTCTCTCTGTAAACACCACGAAGGACACCCTTCCTTTCATCCAGAGATCACATTGTTCTCCTGGAACAGAGCATCTGTCTGAGGAAACACTTCAAGCCTGCTGCAAACCATCTGCCTGCGCATCCATCCATCGCCGGGAGACGGGACCCGTCCCCCCGAGCAGGGCACAGAGCCTGGGGGTGGGCACCGGGGGTGGGGACAGGGGAACAAAGAGTAATATATTCCATGAAAGAGTAACACCAGCCTGCAGGTCACTAGCAATGGTTTGCCCTCCAGGTTTCAAAGCCCTCCTGAGAAATTCTATTATTGTAGGAAACGGGGGCAGCCCAAGCTCGCTCAGCCTTCATCCGACCTGGGATCAAAAGCCAGTTTTCTCTGAGCACTGTGATTGGTATTTCAGACAGGAGATGTCAGCTGAATCCAGGAGTTTTCTTCATTTTTCTCGTCAGACTGGATAGGAATTTGAAGGAGAGGGATTCTCATAAACAACCAGTGAAAAGAGCAGTTCAGCAGTTGCAACGCCTGTCCCAAGGTAAAATAAACCCAGGTAAAACAGAGATTAATATATAGGAGTCACAGTAAATCCAAAGATTTTATGATTGATCCTTATTAATATTTAGGCAGTGTAGGAACACATCTTAGATATTTTCTTTCTAACAAATTGTTGCTGTTTCTTTTCATGTAGAACCTGCTCTTGGCTCATAACTTGTCTCATTTAGCAGCTGAAACATTTACTCACCCAAGCTGCAGAGGAACATAATTGCATCTTACAGAAGCCATACATTCCAGAGAAAAGATACACTTATTTATATTCACCTTGCCTCTTCAGCTTTGCAAAGCTACCAGCAATTCCTGGAAAGGTTAAATTTCCATGTGAGTTAGTATTTTGTTATGTTTTGCTTCGTGTGTTAGAATATCCTGTCCTGACTCCTGCTTAGCACATTCCAGGTAACCACTGCCACCTGCAGTTGTACAGCTACAAGTCAGAACACTCAGGAGAGTCAGTGCCTCCTCAGGGGGATAAAAAGGCTTCCTGAGTGGGTGATCAGTGTACAGTAACAGATAACCGTAATATTTTAGGAATTGCATAGTAATCTTTCCTGGTTTTATAAATAAGGAATGCTGATATTTTCAGGAATGCAGAGCCTGAGCTCTGCTCTAGAAAGCACAGTGAAACGAATCCAGTTTTCAGCTGTGTCACAGTAAACTTTGCAGAATACCAGCGTGTCCACTGCTCACAGCAGGAATTAGGTGATGGGAATACAGCAGAGCAGCCCCAAAATTGGTTCCCCAATGTCTCAAGAAAGATTTTGCACAATCCCTGCAGAGCACATGCTTGGTCCAACAAAAATCTCTTTGGGACTATCAGGAAGAATATATTTTCTGCCACTAGAAACTGGTGCTTAAACTCTGCAAGGTCTTGGGGTTTAGAGTGGGAGACAGAGGCATTCGGTTCTTCAGAACACCTGACCTCGGTCTCAGCTAAAATTTAGCTCCTGAACAGAAATCTGAATTTCACAAGAGCAGCTCTGGACTCCAGAATCAGCCCAGCTCAGATCCAGAACCAGAGCAGAGCCCTGCACATCCCAGGCTGGCATTAATGGCACACCCTGGCTTCTATTTCTGCTTTGTGAGATTCAAATCTTTCGTCCCAAGATGAGTCACCTGTATCCCAACACCCAGAACTCCTGGGATGCCTCATTCTGGTGCTCTCGTTGTGAGCTCTGCCCTGGTGCCATGGCCAAGCCCCAGCCTGTACCTGCAGAGGTGAAAACAGCCTTTTTTTAATTGCTGACTTTTACAGAAACAAAACTGAGGCCCAGATTTGTGAACAGGGGAATTCCTGTTAGCACTCGGCAGGACTCTGACTGGCTCACACGCCTCAAAAAGCTATTTTGGATTGTTGAAAACTGTCAGTGGGCCAGAATCTGACACATATTAAGGGATTTCCATGCAGTCTGATGAATTAGACAATTTTGACATATTCTAAAGACCAGAAGTTGCCTGTCAGAAGTTCTTTGCTGCAGCTGAGCAGAAGAACAGACCAAATGCATCTCCCAGTTTCACACTTGGATGTATCAAATGTTTTCCATCATCCAACCTGTTAAGTATAGGAGACATTTAAAAAACAACCCAAAAACCCATCCAGAGGGAAAAAAACCCTCAAATTACTGGCAGAACCTTCTCTTTTGCTGGATTTTAAATAGAAGCTCAAAGAAGCCCAGGAAGGTCTTTTCAGATCTGTGATGTGCTGCTCTGCTCTGGTGATTGTCTGCAGTAACTACTCATCAATTTAGGAGTATAATTTTTTGCATATTTATTTTAAAATAATACCAGTTTAGAAAAGAGAGGGGGAAACGAAACCCTGGTGCTGGATCTGAGCAAGGAGAAAGGTCAGTGTTTAAGTTCTGCCTTATGGATTGTAGATGCTGAAATGTCCTTTTAATAACTTAAACCCCAAAAGCAAAGAGTAGCTGAAACCTGTAACATTTGGCTTTGGATGTGGAGCAAAAGCTGTTCAGGGCCCAGAGGGACCCAGGCAGAGCCCTGCAGTGCTGCATGGAACTGCTCTGCAGGCTGCACCCAGACACCTTCTGCAACCAAAATACACAAGATTTCCACTGTGCTGATGTGTTCTTCAGGCACTTAGCTGTAAAGAGGGAAGAGAGGCTTGGGTTCTGATGAATTAGACAATTTTTTTGGTGATCTTTTTTTGTTTGGTTTGGTTTTTGTTTGGGTGGTTTTGTTTTGTTTTGGTTTGGTTTTTTTGTTTTTGTTTGGGTTTTTTTAGTTTTTTGGGGCTGATTTTTTTTTGGGGTCTTTTGGGGTGTTTTTTTTTGGGGGGGGGAGGAGTTTTTTTATGTGCTACAGGTGCTCTAGTCACGCTTGCATTGACTGTATTCCTTCCTCATCTTTAATGCATAGGTATTAATCTGTTAGTGTACAATGTAATTTATATAATACACTCACACAGAGAGGGGCTATTTACTGGGCCAGTAGTGACAGGGCAAGGGGGGATGGCTTCAAACTGACAGAGAGTAGCTTTAAATCAGAAATTGGGATAAAAATCATCCCTGTGTGGGTGGGCAGGCCCTGGCACAGGGTGCCCAGAGCAGCTGTGGCTGCCCCTGGATCCCTGGCAGTGCCCAAGGCCAGGCTGGATGGAGCTTGGAACAGCCTGGGACAGTGGGAGGTGTCCTTGCCATGGCAGGGGTGGCACTGGGTGATGTTTAAGGTCCCTGCCAGCCCAGGCCATGCCCTGATCTCTGTGGGTGTATTTTATATCTATGATTAGAAATGAACACCCCATACAGAGCTGGGTCACTCCTGTGCTGGCTCCCAGCACCTGAGCAGCTCAGGGTGGAGGGTTCACCCCATGTATTCTCTAGACAACATTTTAGGGTTCAGTCACAGCTGCACGAGCTCGGGCTGTGCTGCCCCATCTGCTTTTCCATGCAACAGTAGTTCAATAATTCAGCTTCAACCAAGTTTATTTCTGGAGAAAAGGAGCATCCTCAGACATAGTGTTGTGCATTGTCTCTTTAAAAAGGAAACTGATATGTTAAAATTATATAGCTAGGCTGAAGAATTTCAATATATACAGTACTAAATTATTTCCTGTTCTTGCTGAGCAGTGTTTTTCCAGTATTAATATTTTTGTTACTTAATACAGCTTTCTCTCTGTAGAAGCACAAGCTTAACCCTGGAAGAGTTAAATAGCATTTTGTGAGCAATTTGTTCTCACTTTATCTGGAAGATAGCCATATTTGCACATGAGGAAGTTCTGTCTTTCCTCAGTTATCTGAATGTTTCACCACAGTGCCTTCCTGCCATTGTACCAAAGGCCTACAAATATCTTGTCTGCAGGGTGAACAACTCTAATGCATTTTCCATCAAAGTTGCACCATGTGAAGTTCATGGGGCTCATTGGAACTCAAAAAGTTCATCTCTTTATTTGTGGTGTGTGTGTGTGTGTGTGTATTTTTTTTTTTTTACTTCCATTTTTCCATCCGAGCTTTGGCTGCGAATACAGGATGAGCTTCTACAAACTCCTGCATCAAAGGAACGTAGAATAAAAATCATCATTCATGATATGTAAACAGTCTGAGAGTGGAATGGGAGTGGGCAGATACCAGGAAGATTTTTTTTGTCAGTTACGAGTGTTGGAAGTCGAGTTTGTCAGGAGAGCAATTGCTTGTGAAGATACTTGCAATGAAATACAAAGTTCTGGTTTTGTTTTTCTCCATGAGAATGAGCAAAATCTGAGAGTAACATCTGAGCAACAGCAATGGAGTGAAAGTGTCTCATGTATGTTGTTTTTATTGGTAGAAAGAATGTAGGAGAGTCATGGGTTTTGCACTTGCTTTGTTTGTATCCATGTAAATATGTATCCCTTCCATTCTCCCTGTAGGAATACAGCATTTCCTGAATGTAGAGTATTTCCAAAACCAGCACTATGTTATTCTCTATTGTATAAAAAGCTGCTGCTTCATAACATATCTAAACCAGTTCTCAAAGTAGCTCGCATGTTTTTTAAAGTGTATTTTGTAATCCATATCTTTACCAAAAAAAAGAGTGAGTCTGCTTTTTGTCTGACCAAATATCCAACAACTTTTGGATTAAGGTTTGTATTTATAAAGGATCAATTTTCATTTTCTGAATGCCTTACTTTTCTATGCAATTGTTGTTGAATTGTTGTTGTCCTAAAAAAGATGTATTTGATAAATTTCCCAAAGACTTCAAACAGAGCTTTAAACGCTTGAGAAATATGTTTCTAAATATTTCAATCTGACTTCTTCCCCGGCATTTCTTTCCAAATTGCTACTTAATAGGGAACAATTATCTGCCAGATGGGACTCAAGAAAATGACTATCTTAATTTCAAATCTTAAACTGATTCAGATCCTCATAATTTTTGCACCACTTAAAATCATCTGGTGTTCCAGTTTAGCTGCAATTCCGAGTGTTTGTTATTTATGTTCCATATTCCTGTGCAATAGGAAGAGATGCCACTGCTGGGTCTCGATGGGGTGAATTGTAAAATTCTCCAGAAATCAACTCTTTTCCTCATCATTTACATTGCAGTGGTTTCTTACCTGTGGGGCAACACTCTGCCATCACACGTGGAAGGTTGTAATTCTTTATTCATCTCAGTTCAGAATGAATCATCCACCTTTGGGAACGTTTGACATAAGATTGGCATCTGTGTCTGTAACATCTGCTGTGTTATAACTGCAGGGGTGACAGCTGGTACCAACTTCTGTAACTACCAGCCAGTATCCAACCCACTCTGGTCTCTTCAAGGTTTGTTTGGCCATTTTCATTGTTCTGGGGGCACAAAAATATAAATTAGTACCTGCCCATTGCAATAAACTTCACCTGAAGGTGCTGATGCTGTAAAGGATGATCTTACCTGGGGTTACCTGGGGAAAAGGAGGGGGCTGAGTTTCCTCCTGTAACTCATAAAATAGCAACATCGGCTAGAAAGCTCCAGAAGGACTGAGTCTCAGAAATGAATCGTGTTTTTAAAAGCCAGGAATCCCCAGCTGTGCTGTTGGGATCAGCAGTCACTGCAGGATTGCCCCTGCTCTGAGCAGGGACTGCTGTGGTGTGCTGCTGACACCCGGGCACAGAGAGGCTGAACGGTGCTGGCCTGCCTGGCACTCACATTTTTGTTTGTGTGATTATGAAGTGATTCCCCCCAAAGTCCAGCCCTCCCTGCCCTGGATGTTCAGGTAAAGCCATATTTTCATAGACCCATGAGTGAGCACTTGTCACTCACATCATCCCAACAGATGTCTTTTGAATCAAATTGCTTGTTCAAAACCCTAACTCACAATTGAAAAGGGGTTTGTATCATTCACATTCCTACAACAACGTTGTTAACCTCCAATGTAATGATTTTTTGCTATCTGTAAAGTATTTTTATATATTGCCTGTACTATGGTAGATTAGCAATAAATGAAAGGGCATCATCTGCTGCAAGAGTGTTTGGTCTGTTCTTGAATACCTTTACTGCCTTTGATAAATTAATATCAAGGGGCTGAGTCACCCACTTGTCTTCTTGTCCTTGTCACCCTCCTGATGGGATGTGCAGAAGGACTGCAGAGCACAGAGCATTTCATCATTGGTGAGCTGCTCAGCTTCCCTTTCCTTCAGGATCCCCCCCAGGTTCTGTGCGTGAGACTGAGTCACACAGAGACTCCTTCATTTTCTCTTACTGTCTGTTTTCCCACTTCTAATTTTCTATTCCCACCATCCCAATAAAAAGCCTCAAACAATCCACACCAACCTGAACTGCAGAGCCTTGACGTTAATAAAGCAATAATTCCCATCTATGTAAATGTCCTTCTGCATCAGTGGATGCTTTTTTAAAGACTGGGGATTGACTCCATTTCACTTTTTTTTCATCTAAATCTTCATTCTGCATTTCTCTACTGGAGACACTACAAGAGACATTTTCATTCTGCTGTGCTGGAGGGGTGCCCAGAGCCCGTTATGGCCCAGTGAGAGTCGAGTTTATACAGCGTTCAATTAAAGACATTTACCTTAACAAAATCAATATTATCCTTTGCATTTAAAACCAGAGAATTCAAACCATATTCCATGCATTTGTTGGCCGTGGAGCGAGTGCTTTGCTTTGCTTATTCACAAAAGCCTCAGAGCAGGGGCCATGTGGAAGTTCTTAACTCCCAAACCCTGTACAAAGGCTGGGAGCCTCACAAACCAGACAGGCCTCGCCAACAAAGAAGCTGTTACTGGCTAGGAGAGAACATTTTATGATGAGCAAATATATGGCACACAGGGTTTTAGCTTTATTCAGCAACAGGAAAATTTAAGTAACTTAACCTGGAAATTCCACAGCTACGGTCTGAGAACTTGAGCACCTGACCTGATTCTCTGGCTTTAATTTATGTCTTGGGGCTGAATTAAAGGACTACAACAGTACCCCAGATTCTTCGTCTTAACGGGAAATTTCCTGGATTTTGTAGACTTAACTCGCTCTTTTGTAACCCTTCAACATAGCTGACTTTTTTCCCAGTTTCAGGGTAGCAGCAAGGAAGAAAAATCCATGTTTCTAATGAACATCTGGGTCTCGTATGAGCACTCGCGTGCTCCGCTGTGTAAATATGCCATTTACAGCTTCTTTTTCTTTTTAGAAATACAAATGTAATTTATTCAATTTAAGAAGCTGCCTTCCAGCTTCAGAGCAGATTCTTTTCTAAATACATCACCACTGGCTTGCTCAGGTGGCCATGTTCAACTGGGCTGCTCCAAGGGAGCTTCACAGGGAAGAGGAGCTCCCACCCAACACCATCCTCATCCTCCCTGTCCCTGTGCCTCACTTGGACTGACTGCTCCTCTGAACTCATCATCTCAGTGAACTCAGGGGCTTGAATTAATTTTATTTAGACAAGGCAAAGCCACAGCAGAGGATTTGAGCTCCTACTGAGCTCCTGTTGACCCAAAGGGCAAAACTGCACAGCGAAATTGCTGAGGTTGAGAGGGATCACTCACCCTAAAACCTGGGAGAGGGAGGTGGGAGAGGCTGGCAGGAGCTCCCTGCACAGAGTGGCCACAGCCAGGCACCAGAGGTGACTGCAGCACACAGGCACCACTTTATTCCCCAGACCAAGGCACAGCCAAGTCCAGGAGGGCACGGGGGCAGCCACTAAAATAAAACCATGATCTATTGCTCAGACACACACACAGACAGTAAAAGGCTGTATTTTTCTGAGCTTTGCAGGCTGCCAGCTCTCTAACTACCTGCGAGAGCTCGGCTCTGCCCAGGGATTTTGGATGCAATGGATTTCAGGCCAGGGATGGGGTGTGGGGAGCAGCCAACGTTCACCGAGCCAGCCTTGTTTTCTTCAGGGACCCTTCCTCTGCCAGCAGCATCATTTCTGCACAGCTCTGGGGTTGAATGCCATTAAAGAAGTTATTTCTAGGTGTTATTAACTGCTCTAAGGGCTGGGCTGCACCTTGGGCACCAGAGAGTAAGAAACCAGCAGTAAAAAACTGCAGTTTGACTCCTCACACCCCTGGGCTTGTCCTGCAGGTTTAGGTTGGCCTAAATGTATTTTTCACGGACCCTTTATACAACATTATTGAAAGACAAGCAGTGCCATGAACGCCTCCTTAGCTGCCTGATTCCACCAGCACAAGCAGACCACTGACATCAAAGCCCAACTGATGTTTAATTTCCAAACTTTTCCATGATGGGCTTCACTAAAGGAAACGCAGGGGGAAAACCTGAGACCTTTCTCTTTTCATTCCCCAGTGACCAGCTCAGTCAGGAGCACCTTTCTTTCCTTACCTTCATGCTTTTCCCCAGTTCCAAACTCAACCAGTTCCATAAATCAGGATGTGTGTTGGCTTCTATAAAGGGCTCTTACAAGAAACCACATTGGCTCCATCCACCTTTATAAAGGCCAAACAGCAGAAGGAATAAATGTACAGGGGCTGTGACCGTGTATCTCTCACTGGCAGTGTCACAGTAACAGTTGGACTCACTGATCCTAAAGGTCTTTTCCAGCCTAAATGATTGTCTGATTTTCTAGGCTTTGCTCCGGGATTGGTCTCACTTTGCCTCAGAACGCCACTGCTCCCTCTCAGCTGCAGGCTGGGGCCACAGCAAAGCTGACAGAAAATGTGCTCTCTACGCTGCCGGGAGGGCTGAGTGGTTTTGTTTCCCCGAGCAAGGAGAAAGCCCGGGGGAGCTGCGGGGCAGGTCCTGCAGCGCAGGATGGCAGTGCCATCTGCAGGGAGCCGAGCTCAGCGCCGCTCCCAGCCACAGCCCCGCTGGGAGCCCACCTGGGGGAGCGGGGGTGGCCCGGCCATGGCAACCCCCGGGGCAGCAGCTGGCACTGGCCTTGGCTGGGTGAGCCCCCGGCACCTGCCCTGGCACTGGTGCAGAGCCAGCGGGGACCTGGGGCCATCACTGGCCCACGAGATCCCTTCTGTGTCCGGGGCGGGTTTAGGCACTGAAACTGCAGATTTGGAAGGATCCGGGGCTTCTTCGGAAAGGCATCGGAGTCACCTGAGAGCCTCACACAAGGTCTGCAAAGAGCAGCCCCCGAGGCACTCCCTGGCTCTCAGGAGGAGGAGCAGAACCCCCTGAAGGTGATGAAGAGAACAATTCACTGCATCAGTCTCATCTGTTGGCTGTTCTATAAACAACAGAGCTGGAGGGGCCCTGCAAGGAGCTGAAAACCAGATGTGCCCACTCACCAGCCACGGCTTTACCCAGAGCAGTTGCAGCAGCAGAAATACAAAGCACTGAAATGGTGTTGTTGCCTCACCAGGGAGAGCGTGGCTGCAGGTGAAGAGGTTTCCTCTGAGGAATCACAGCCAGACACAGGCTCAGGACAGCTTAACAGGACAGTCCCTCTGGTTCCACTTCAGACATGGTGCTTTGCTGTCCAACACATTCCTGCCCGTGCCACTGCATCCAGCTTTCCACCTGGGACTGGAGCCAGAGGACCCCTTACATTCACTGTCAGGCACAGAGGAATCCAAACATTCCAAAACTTAAACATGTAAAAATTACAAAATTCCTTGGGGTTATCCAGTGTGTTTTTTCACCCCCACAGCACAAATTTCTCAAGGAAACGTTATGACCTTGTTTGTACAGATGGTGAAACTGAGGCATGGGGAAGGGACTCATCCAAAGTCCCAGCTCCAGCAATGATAACTGGGGACAAATCCCTGTTATCAGCAGTCTGAGCCCAGATCAATGTCCACGCTCCTGCTCCCCCTCATTCATGAATCTGAGGTGGCTGCAGCTTCTCCTCCCAAGGGATGACCCCGAGGTGCTGCCCATGAGCTCTGTGGGATCCTCTGGCATGGGAACCACAGGACACCTGGACATTGTTGCTGTTGGCACAGGATTCCTGGTGCTCCAGGAGGAGAAACACCAGCCTGTTGTTCTGCTGTCCTTTGTTTCTGATTTATGGATCTCTCTGAAGCAGAAATGAAAGGTATTCACTTCATTTCTGGTATGTGGTAGAAAGTGGCCAAGAATGGTCAAAATCCTGCTGCAAAGACAGCAAATTCCATATTTATTCCCACTTTAGTGGGTACAACATGTGTATACCAATCAGGCAGTCAGTGAGAAGTTGTTATGGGCAGAAATACGAGGTATATCTTCTACCCTGTAATAAAAAGGGTTTATTAACCCCTGTTCAAAGCCAGACCTCTCTGGTTTGGAGACTGGGGTTACCCTCTGTGTGTTTGCCATCATACCTGGGCCGTTGAGCTGCTTCCCCTGTGTTCCCCTCTGTCAGAAGCCTGGGTGGCAGGAGCAGTGCCACCCCGAAGGGGCAGTCCTGGCACCGTGTGCCTGCAGAAGCTCTCACCTGGCAGCGGGTCCGGGTGCAAACCTGCCAGCACTGGAGGCAAACTGGATTTCGTCCCCCTTGGGATCAGGGGCTGGGTGCAGCTGTGCTCCCTGCGGGAGGAGAGGAGGGGGCTGGGGCGGGGTGACCCCACAGAGGTATTCACTGGCACTGGCAGTGGCACTGGCAGTGCCAGCAGGGCCCTGCCGCATGCGCGGGACACGGCAGCCGTGCCAGGCTCTGCCCTGCCCTAAGGAAGCCCCTGGCACACCCAGGTGCCAGCCAAACCTCCCTCCCTCTGTCCCAGGGACCCTCGCTGGGCTCTGCTCGCCTGCAGTGCTGTGAAAGCCTGGTTCCCTCAGTGCCCATTGCTGCCATTCATCTCTGTGCCACTTGAAATACCCGAGCCCCCGAGCTGCACAGGCCGGGCTGGCAGTGAACAACCCTCACTCGAGGGGCTGCACATCACAGACACAGCCACAGAGAGTGTCAGGCCAGTGCTTTCCCAAACCTTCTTTTTTTTTAAATTTAGCTGTTAAACGACAAAAGGGGGAATAGGGAGAGGAGTTCATCCCACAAAGTGTATTTCTTGGTTGCTGAGAGACTTCAAGTCTCCCTAATGAATAAACACAGCACACTTAATTTTGTTTATGAAAACAGACTTATTGTGATGGCAAAAAGCATGAGTCAGTGCCCTGGGTGAGGGGAGAGCAGCAGCTGGAGACACTCACCGAGAAGCAACGCCTCGGAAACCAGAGCAGCTCTCCTCTCCACCAGTGCCAGGAGATGCAATTTCTCCTCTAACACAAACCACCAGCACACAGGGAGTGGGAGAAGGCTTCCTCATGACCTGGCACTTGGCTGCTGAGCAAGCATTGCCATGGAAAGCTGCGGATCTGTGAAGGAGCTGCAGACACTGCACACCCTGAGCCCAGCTCAGCCAGCCCCAGGATGCTCCTGCTGGAGCTGGCCCGAGCCTGGCCTGGATTTGGGCTCCTGGGTAACAACCAGAGCTGCTGCTGGTCCCTCACTGAAACCCAGCAGAGTCACAAGGGAAGCTGAAGACCTGAGCCCCTCAAGGAGGAGGAATTGCTGACTCCACAAAGCACATTCCCCATTCATCCCTGCATCCCCTCTGATGCATTTGGCATTTATTTTGCTTGGGCAAAAGGAGCCAAGAGGGATCTGAAACTTCCCGTGGCTTCCTGGCCTGGTGAAGGTCCTGAGCCTTCACATCAGCAGGTGCAGCAGGAGCATTATTTCCTTTAACTGATTTTACTGTCTAAGAAATGTCTCACCATTGGGCTCCCTTCCCACGTCCCATCTTCCACAGGGGACTCCAGTGTCCAAAACACCTGAGGAGCCCTGAGCTGTCACGGTGACGTGTCACCTGCCACCAGCACCCTGCAGAGCTGGGCTGTCAGATCTTCATCAATAACCCCAGCCCTTCCTCACACCATGAGCCTGCTGTTCCCCTTCCTCAGTGTCACTGGTGTAAATCTGCACGAGGGATGAAGGATCCTGAATAAGG
The DNA here is from genome assembly GCA_013397975.1 of Machaerirhynchus nigripectus. Classification (NCBI taxonomy): domain Eukaryota; kingdom Metazoa; phylum Chordata; class Aves; order Passeriformes; family Dicruridae; genus Machaerirhynchus; species Machaerirhynchus nigripectus. Next base: position 1,234,352 of record VZRQ01008095.1, on the reverse strand, counting down.
ACCCTCCCAGCCAACTCTCCCTGGACAGAGCCCCTTTGTGTGCTGGGGCTAACACACAGGGCTCTGTTCAAACACAACGGGCCAGGCACAAGCTCAATGCTTTTCCTTCCTTCCTTAAAAAAGAATTGAAGAAAGGAACCCATTTTCGGAATGCCAAGCATGGAGGAAGGAAAGAAGTTTCAATCAAAAACCTTAAATTTAAATTTAGAACCTTAAATTGCAATTAAGAACCCTAAATTTCAGTTAAGAACCTTAAAAAGCTAAAACTGCTCATCTTACATTAGTAACGCCACCACATACACCACAGGAGACAGGCCAAGCTATCCCAGCTCCCTAAAAATGTCCCACAAAGAGACTGAAACCAGTAGAGATGTAAAATTCTGTGTGTTCCCCTCTCCACGTAAGGCAGAGAAGAGCCTGTCCCTGCAGTTCCAATCTCTGATAGCAAAAAGACAACAAACCAGACAGGAATTAGAGATTTTAGCTTGGGCTGTCCATTATTAAGGGGCCTTTCAAGCAAGGCTGGGGCTCATGGATTTTCATCACTAAAGCTTGCACCTTTAGCCAAAAAATCACCAGCTACAGAAAATATCAATCACCAGCTATACAACAAAAATAATAATTTTAAAAAGGAGTGTTACTTCACAGTCTGAAAGGTCACATTTGTCCAGGGTAAAGGTGGGATCCCAGGAAGTACCCAGGGCTGTGTGGGTACAGGGTGTGCAATACACAACCAGGGTGACCAAGGGGGATTTTCACACTGGTTTTGCACTAACTCACATTAAAATACAGGCACAAAGCCCTGAGGTGTGACTGGGAATGGTTCACAGTGCGACTGTTGTGCTCCACGGGCTGGTTTTACCCTTTCTGTTACTTCTTTGTCAGTGTGGTTGCTGTGCCCCCTGCCTCCCCCTGCCAGGGCTCCCCACGCTCAGAGGAAGCTGTTGTTCCAGGGCTGATTGGCTCAGCAATTTTCAGCAGTGAAGTGAGCATATGCTCCACTTAAAGAATTATTTTCAAATGGCATTTCATATCAAATGAAGCCTTGGGTAAATAAAGGGCAGCAAGCAACAGCAGAAGTCCTTCAGTCGCCTGTGTTAGGTACGGGCCAGCGCTTTCTGTTACTGCAGTCACAGAGAAATTGCCATAAAAGAGTGAAACTCTGTGATCCAAGACCTTCTGTTCTTTTTCTTTTTGGTACCAGACTTGTCCCCTAAAGCTTAAGATGGCTGAATCACAGATGGAACCTTTTCCAGCTCCTTTGAAGTTCCTGATTAAACAGTGACTTTTCATGGATCTTCAGTACAAAGCCAATTCCTCATCTGCCACAACAGCACAAATGGAAGAGGATGTGACACCAGCCCGAACAAAGTGCCAGAAGTTTCATATAAAACCTGTGACAATTCCTCCTCTGGTTCTCACAGAAGTCAAACTTTTCAGGTTCCCTGGCTCCAGAGGATGGAGAAGAGGCACCACGTCCCCAGCAGCATCCCTGGTACCACGAGGGCATTTGGATTTCCCATTTTGCTGCGCTCTGTGTGCCCTGGTACAGGAAGGTCTTGGCCCTACTGAACATACAGATACTACTACAAATAATGGAGAACAATCATTTCCCCATAGGATCCGTGTGAAATTCTCTATATCCAAAAGTACTTATCATTCAGGGGGAAAAAATGTATTAAAAACTAATTCTGTGGTACTGAAGTTGGCTCGAACCAGCCCCTTTAAAACAAACCAAAAACCCTCCCTGAGCACTGCAGATTAGTTGGCTTTTCACCAGCCAAGCCTGATTGGAAATGAAACGCAGATGTGAGGAGAGGAGCAGCAGCCGCAGCTCTGCCAGCAGCGCCGCTCCCGGCGCGCTCCCGAAGCGCTCCCGGCGCGCTCCCGAAGCGCTCCCGGCGCGCTCCCGAAGCTCTCCCGGCGCGCTCCCGAAGCTCTCCCGGCGCGCTCCCGAAGCGCTCCCGAAGCTCTCCCGGCGCGCTCCCGAAGCGCTCCCGGCGCGCTCGGCCCCGCTGCTGCCCTGCTCACCCACAGAGCTCGCTGCACCCCAGGGAGCAGGTTCAGGCAAAGGACCCCTTTAAGGAAGGCTCAGTTCCCTAAAGTCTGAGGGGTCCACGGGATTCATCCCTGCCTTGTCCTGGAGGATGGGGGGAGTCCTCCTGCTCAGGGCAGAGGGGCTCCATTGATGCCTTTTCCTGGTCTTAAAGTCAAGAGGCGAGCACGGTTAGAAGGGGAAAAGGGCATTACCTTGGTATTTATTGTAAGGATCCTTAGGTGCACCACGACCAGGTCGAATACACCTCCATGCACCCCGGCAATGGCCACCCCAATCCCCNAAAAGCACCAAGAATACAGAAGTTGCAAAAAGGTGTAACAGGGGTATAAAAGAAAAGACAAAAATCATCATGGCATCACCATCACCCCAAAGGGGAGCCAGCAACCAGAGAACTGCAACAGGCCGGGCAAGACAAGAGCACTGAGCAGCTTTAAACTCCTTTAAAAAAGAGCTGAAGAAGAAAGAGAGAGTGTGATGATAAAAGAGGTTTTGTGCTGTGCTGGCAGAGGAGCAGAATTGATGAAGTGATGAGTCAGTTCCCTCTCCAGCATTAACAACCCTCAACATCCCTCTTCCAAAAGCAGCCTCTGTTCGAGGTCCCTGGCTCCAACATCATCCTTGGGACAAGGATCTGTCTTCTCTCAAACTTGACTCTTCCTCTGGGGGAAGACAAAACCACCACGGCACCACGACAAACGTGGGCTGAGGGGCTGCCTGGGAGCTGCCTGGCCCCTGGGCAAGAGAGAACATTTTGTGTCAAAATACATCTCATGTGAATGATCCTATTTACAGCACAAGTTTCAGCCTACTCTAGCTTGCCCTACCCAGAAATTTTAGAATTAAACTTGAAGACTGAAAATCAGATCCACTTCCACATGCAGAGCTGAACTTTGCAGGATTCTTTTTATTTTTTTTTATGTTGGAAGTTCATGCCACTGGGTGCACTCCCAAACACTCCCTGCCTGCAGGATGCCTGCAGTGCCTATCACACTAACGACACTTTGTCTCTTGGCAAAAGATGTGCAAAATGAGACTTGGCTCAGAGACCTGCTCACCAACAGCAGTAAAAATTCCCCTTGAAGTGTCCCACAAAAGCAGAGTGAGGAGGCAACCCTCTCTCTCAATTAATTCTCTCTGGAATATCTCTGCGATGCTGGGCAGCAGTGCATGAGCCTGTAATAACAGTGAGCCTCAGAAGCAGTTTTATCCATTTTGTCCTTTTCTCTATAACAAAACAATCTGAGAATGGCAATGCCACTGAAGTAGAGAAGGTGGAAATAAGATCCTTGCTAAGAAACCATTCACCAGCATGGCCACAGATAAAAGATCAGCTCTGCTTCATGACTCATCTCTGAATCTATAACTATTTAAATACTCCAGTACTTTGAATTCTATGTGGTCACAATAAATAGCAGCAGGCAATGGAATTCACGTCCTCAATGTGCAATGCTTGCTTAAGGGAAGCTCTCCACCTCACCATCTGCTGTCTCTTCCCCCTTTCTCTTATTCCTGCATCATCATGGATTTCTACCTCCCTTTTCCCCCAGGAGAGCACAGAACCCTGAAAAGCACTCCCAACATTGCAGAACCATCTTGGAAGAAACCAGGAAATAGTCCATGAATTTTTACAGGAGCAGCTTTCCTACTCTTTACACTCTTTCCCCTGCACTCTTTCAGACTCTTTTCACCTGCAGACTCTGGGCACTGCAGGCAGGGCCTCGGTGCAGCACAGTCCACGTTGGTCCTTCTTCCAGCAAGGAAATACCCTGGCTTCACTCAATAGCAACAATAAATAACAAATAAATAATACAAATAACTGGTCTAACATTGCACAATGAGCACAATCCATGCTGGGAGATGGAGGCCCTGCACACACAGCCCTGCGTTTGTCTCACGGAGCCCGGCCTGGCTCTGCACAAAGACACCCATTTTGCTCCAGCCCTTCCCTCCAGACAGAGCTGGACTCCAGCCCAGCAGAGCCCTCATGGGAACCAGCTGCTCACGGGCAGTCTGGGCTGGAAATGGACTTGGGCACACGGTCCATCAACGGCTCAGCACATCCCAAAACCTGGGGGATGTGTCTCTCCCGAGCCTGGTGGCTGCTGACCCTGAAACCTAAGGAACAGCCATCATTTCAGTGGCAAGAACTTCAGCAGAGCCACCAGCTGCTCTGAGCTGGGTTCTCTGCCTTTCTCCTGTTGCCAGAAAGGGCTTCAGTGCTAAACTCAAAGCCTCCCAGCTCCTTTGTTGTGGAGCTCTGTCTGCACTGGGCCTGCCCGAGCCAGGAACCACTTGCCAGCTCCTCCTGCACGGCTGGGGCCCCACCCAGGGCACTGAGGTCCTTTTCTGCAGCATCACCCGTTCTTACCTGTTTTCTTTGGGGCTCTGAGTACCCATCAAGCTCCACATCTCCACTACTTACCTCCCACACGTCCAAGTGTGCCTCCAGACGGAAGCACCTGCAGCATTCCCGGTCCCGAGGTCACTGTGGGAGAACATATGGGGGACTTTGGATCAGACAGGGGCTGTGTCAGCATTAGGCCTTATCAGTGACAACCTCCCGGGTTCCATCCCTGCCTCAGAGAGGGACACAACGTGCACGTTGTTCCCCGTGCTGTTCTCCGAGGGATTCGGGACATCTGCAGCACGTTACAGCCTTCTCAAAGAAATGCTGTCTACATTAAGTACAAGTATTTAATTAGCACTTCATTTAGAGCATGTGGTACAGCTCACAGCTCCAATTTGGGCCAGAGATGATTTTCAGGGGTGGGTGGAAGCAGGGGGTGATGCCAGGAGAGCAGAGCAGCTCCCAGCAGCCGCTCAGGGCTCACAAGTCCGCAGGGAACCTGCCCCGACCTGGACCCGGAGAGAAAACAACTCACAGGAACCTCTGGTACCAGTGTCAGGTGGGACACGACATCCCTTTCCCGTCTGTCACCTGCGGGTGCCCCCGGCCCGTGGGAGGGAGGCTGTGGCTGTTCCTGAGGTCCGGGGAGCTGGAAGCTGATCCCGTCCATCCCTGCCCGGACACGCGGCAGGGCCCCGAGCCCAGTCCTGCCTCGCCCCGGGGAAGCCCCGATGATTCAGACACCCTGTGAGTCACCCTCCATCCCTCCCTCCATCCCTCCCTCCATCCCTCCCTCCCCGGGGAGAGGCTGATGCGCTGCTGGCCAAGGCCAGCACCATGTGGGCTGTGCAGTGTCCCCGGCCCAGCAGGAGCTCCCCTCCCAGGCACACGGGCTCCCTGCTCTCCCTCCATCCCACTGCACCTCTTGTTCTAAAGCAAACCTCCCCACTAACATTCCGTGGAACTCGCCCATGGTTCTATTGGTTCCTCAGGGACTGGGAGATTCCAGTGTCCGTGCTGGCCTAAATATTCCCCCCTGGAAGGAGAGCCAAAGCCTTAAATGTGAGTTTCTTGCCAAGGTTGAGAGCAAGTCAAAAGGCATCTCACAGGCAGACGAGCAGAATCACTGCCCCACAGCTGCTGCAGGGATCCAGCTCTGGATTTCACACCTCTCAAGCTGAAGTCTTGATCTGGCCAACCTCGGATTTTTGCATCTGCTCGAATCCCCAAATCCAGCTACTTTTGTAGTACCTACAAAAAACACAGACAGACAAATATCCCTTAGTTGGTACAGCAAATACACTGTATCAGAATAAATCTCTACCAGACAGACCAAGAAGCTGTGGTTTTGTGGGGTTTTATGCACAAATGCACACACATCTATCTACTCATATACACAGAGATCTATAAATACAGCTATTTATATTTATATGATAAAAACTCTCCTTGCCAGTACCTAAAACTGCCATTGAAGTCAACGTGACTGTGGGGAATAGACACATAAAATCAATGATTGTCACTTTTCTAGTTTATGTGCAGTGTCTCCACACCTTCCATACTGCAGCCATATCCTGTGCTATCTCTTTGCAAGAGTTCTCCCCGCTGCAAGGGGCACCAGGAATCTATTTTTCACATTTCATTCCATTAATGTATTTCTTCCAAGTGTCACACTCCACCAGAAGATGGCCATTATCCTCCAGTTATCACTGGGGACAGCAAAGGACACAGCTCAGGGACAAACAGCACTGCTGTGGTTTGAGGTGAGAGACTCACACAAAACTGAAACGTTGCGTGGATGGAAGACAACACACATCTCTGGAGATGTCTGAGTGCCAAAATACTGTCCTGTCACTCCTGGCCCCTGTCCATAGTCTCTCTCCACCTCTTTTGTGGGTACTGGAAGGTCACAGTTGGGTCACCCCAGAGCTTCTCCTCTCCAGGCTGAACAATCCCACTTCTCCAGGACAGCTCTCCCGGGCTCTCGTTGAAAATTAAAAGGTTGGTCCCAGTTTGACAAAATGCAAATGCAAAAGGTGCTTGTCCTGCTCTCTGCAGTGCCTGTGATACGTGTCTGCCACAGTCACAGCAGCTGGAAAAGGCTGAAGTTGCTCTTTAGCATGAGCTGATTCCCACCGTGCGCGCCCTGGGGAGCTCGCAGAGCTCGGAGCTGGGGCTGAGCTGCAGCAGATGCAGGAGCAGCACTGCAGCACTGAGCACCTCTGGCTGCTCCCCTGCAGCTCTGCAGCACTGAGCACCTCTGGCTGCTCCCCTGCAGCTCTGCAGCACTGAGCACCTCCCCTGCTGCTCCCCTGCAGCACTGCAGCACTGAGCACCTCCCCTGCTGCTCCCCTGCAGCTCGCAGAGCTCGGAGCTGGGGCTGAGCTGCAGCAGATGCAGGAGCAGCACTGCAGCACTGAGCACCTCTGGCTGCTCCCCTGCAGCTCTGCAGCACTGAGCACCTCTGGCTGCTCCCCTGCAGCTCTGCAGCACTGAGCACCTCTGGCTGCTCCCCTGCAGCTCTGCAGCACTGAGCACCTCCCCTGCTGCTCCCCTGCAGCACTGCAGCACTGAGCACCTCTGGCTGCTCCCCTGCAACTGCAGGGCACGGGGGAGCCCAGTGCTGGGAGGGCAGCACGTGGAGCCTCTTCTGGGGGAAGCAAAGACGAGGAGAGTGAACAGGAGGAGCAGGGTCTCGGGGGAACAAACTCTGATTTACATTGTCCAAAGGAACGGAAACGGGACGTAACGAGGAGACAGGACAGACATCTTGGGCTTTGATTCTGCTGGCTCCCCTTCTCCCCTCTGCATATTCCTTGGAAGTTTTCCTTGTGGCACAAACTGCTTCATGTGCATCTTGTTTGCTTTTGGCCTGGATCACTTCCTTTGGAGCCAGCCCAGCCCCTGTTGGGAACATCAGATAAATCTGGATCCATTGAAACTCCCTTTTGGAAGAGGCAGGGTTGTCCTTGTCAACATGTCAGATTAGGAATGCTCCATTTGGTTTAATGGGGCTGGCTTTTGGTTTAATCCAAAAGACTCCATAAACTTCCATTGTAATTTATGCTCCAAAGCTTACAGTCTTCAGAGCTCAGATTCCCCCCTCCTTTCCTTTCTGTGGTTTTTTGGAGGTAGTGGCTCCCTTTCTAGCTTGTGTTCCTTCGCTGGACATCAGATCAGTTGTATCCAACAGAGAGGCTCCGTTTATTCTGGTGTGAGGAAGGGTTTTTATCAGTCTGAAAACAATACCATTTTTATGATCTGCAATGTTTAAAAATGCATCAAAGAATGAAGGGAAACCAAGGAACAGAATATTACAGGAGGGTACCTGAAATCACGACAGTATCCAGTGGGATCAGATTTATTTCTCCTAACACAGATTTCTCAGCTGTTACTGGCAAGTGATTTCGGATATGCTGGAACAGCAGCTTCTGAAAAGTCTCTGTAGTTGTTATTTTGCTGTTCTCTTACCTCACAGATGGATGAACTCCTCCATTCCTAAAGGAGAAAAACAGGACAGTAAAAGGCATCTTTTACATTAGTAAGTGTAGAGTTCTCCAAGGTATCTCTCTATGGCAGGCTAAGTGTTTGAAACACTGAATGAATCAGAAAGGTTCTTAGATTTTTGAGAGGATGGATGGCTATGAACTTAGTGCTGAGCTGGCACTCGGGACATCTGGGTTTAAATCCCATCTCTGGCATCTCCAGCATCTGGCACCCACACATCTATTGTGTGACTTTGAATGAGTAACTGCCTGCCATTCCCAGCCCATGGAACGGGGATAATGACACTTCCTCACGCTCCCCTTTGGTCTGTCTGATCCACTTAGGTGAAAAATTAATCAGCTCACAGCCTGTCCTTCCACAGCCGCTGGAGCTGGTCAGCCTGGGACTGGGAGCCAGGGGGATTTGGCCAACAGAAAATGTTTTTCAGAGATGGTTCAACCCTTTTGGAGGAGCTCAGAGGTTGGAAGGCACTTCATTCCAACCCCTTGCCATGGACAGATCCTCTAGATCAGGTTGCTCCAAGCCCTGTCCAACCTGGCCTTGGACACTTCCAGGGATGGGGCAGAAACGACGCTGAGAGAGCTCAGCACACTGAGGAAAACATTCCCCCATAACCCTCAGAGCTGGCACAAATAGAGCTGTCAGACATTTTTTATATTTCTCAGCTATTTAAAATGTGAATATTCATCATTCTTGCAAACCAGAGCCTAATTAGATTCATAAATTATTGCTTCAATGTATAGGAGAACAGCAGTTTGTGCTCTGAAGCTCATTTCACCCAGAGGAGCCCCAGTTACACCTCGTGTGTCCCCGAGCACAGCAGTGAGGCACCAAGCACACCTCAGGTTTTACCCTTTAAAAAGCACTAAGGGGTAGCTGCAAATTTCCAAGCTGGATGGCTCAAATACATCTTCTTACCCCCAAAAAGGCTTTTGAAGAGGATGCTGAGCAGCAGCAGCAGGTGGGGAGGGTGTCTGTGTGCCAGCATGGCTCTCTCCTCAACCTCCCACATGCCCAAAGGCTGCTGGTTTGCACTTCCAGTGGGGATCTGAGAACTCTGCAAGTTGTTTCTTAAACAATTCAACTTCTTAGAATGACAGAATGATTTGGGTTGGAAAAGCCCTCCCAGCCCATCGAGCCCAAGCTGTGCCCAATCCCCACCCTGTCCCCAGCCCAGAGCCCTGAGTGCCACCTCCAGCCCTTCCCTGGACACCTCCAGGGATGGGGACTCCAAACCTCCCTGGGCAGCCCCTGCCAAGGCCTGAGCACCCTTTCCATGGGGAAATTCCTCCTGAAATCTTTACCAGGGTGGCAGGGGATGAGCACAGGAGCTTCCCAGCTCTCTGTGGTGCCCTTCCCTCCCCGTGGGGTGTTCGCTGAGCTGGGGCAGAAGGGCCCTCTGTGGAGTTTGTTAATCAGGAGGGAGAACAAACCCTGGCTGCTCTGGGTTGTGGCTGCATCTCCTGAGCAGCCCCCAGAGAGCTGAGGACACGCACAGTGCACGTGGGCTGAACCCAGCAAACACACCTGGAGGCACTGCCAGCCCCAAAGGCCGCAGATTTCTCCTGCTGGCAAATGCAGAGGCACACTCAGCTCCCCGGGGGCACTGCCCCGGGCAGGTCCCTCAGCCCCGGGGAAACCAAACTGGTGTTGATGGGACCGAGCACAGAACGTGGCCCAAGACAGGGCACAAACCCAGAGCCAGGCCAGGTTCTCGTCAGCTCCGAGATCTGATACTCACAGAGTGCTGGGAATTCCTCTGTTCCTGCTCTGGCTCCAAGATAATTCCATTTCCATCCCATTTTCAGGTCTTTCTGAACAGATCTGCTCAACATAAGGAAAAATGACAGGGTTTAGTTCCACAAGGTAATAATTAAAAATGAACAGTTCTACTGGACGTGTCAAATTATTGGGCCTATTACATCCCATTTTAAACAATAGCAGCAGTAGTAGTAGTAGTAGTAGTAATAATAATAATAATAATAATAATAATAATAATAATAATAATAATTTGAGCACAATAAGTTTTCCTCAATAGAAAAATCTAGAAATCAAAAAGACATTGCTTATATTTGGATTTTCATTAGATAAAAGACTTCCCATTTTAGCCTGATTTTAGTATAAAAATAGCACCAAGCTAAGAACCAAAATCTAAATCTGTTCTATTTGTGTTAACAACAGTTCTAATTTCAGGTTGCCTCTTTCCTGCACTACATTTTTCTGTATTTCCTTTTGAGAGTTGTCCAAGATCGTAGCCTTGAATCCAAAACTTTTACCATTGCCTTGTAGGTCCAGCATCAAATCCCAAGGATCAAATTATTTCCTGGAATGTAAGTGTCTCTACAATAGATTGAATACATATTTAAGCAAAAGCTTCAGATTATTTAATGTGTGCATTTCTTTTAAGAAAAGGCAAATTTAAAGAGGAAATGTGAAATAGTAACAACTTAGAGTGAGGCATAAATTGAACACCAGCTATTTTAAATTTTATATAAACTATTTATATGTTCTCAAATAGTGCATCACTGCTGCTGATACTGTGAAGGAAGCCGAGGGAGTAACTCTCCAAGGAGCTGGACAGTTAAATGAGTAAATGAGCTTTACTTGGAGTAGGAACAGGGAGAAAAGGAAATTCAGTGTATTTGAGCTTCAGTACATCTGTGCTCAATGAAAGGTCCTGCAGCACTGAGAAACCAACAAGGAGCTGAAAAAGCCAGAAAACTTCTCTTCTTCTTCCCATTTGCCCACACAGATGAGGTGTGAGAGGCTGAGTCCGTGAGCTCCAAACCTCTGAGAGACACACTGATGAGAAACAAGCACTTGGGTTTACTGACTTGGGGGAAAACTCCCCTTAGTCCATAAAAGCCTAATTCTAATTGTGACTCATGCCTGTGTGAGCTTATGGCCTCTCTTCCTGATGCATCCAAAGTATTTCAGGACAGCTTTTTAACTAATAATTTTAAGCTGCTGTTTTTATGGCTTTTAAATTGAATTTCAGGTTTTATTCAAAAGCAGTTTCACACCAACTGGAAGTGAAACCAGGTGTCCCGTAAATAACAGATGCTTTTCAGCATTTCTAACCCAATAAAAGTAGAAAACCTGCTCACCTGAATGGATGCCTTCTGATTTACAGAATGGGCTGAACATTTATCTATCAGGTCTCTCTGAGAGCAGACTTTATAGAGCAAAATAAATCCAACACATGAAAGTCAACATTTACTAAGAGAGTATTTTAAAAGAGCAAATGCAAAACAGCTTTAAACCTGCTCTTCACCTCTAACGTTTCTGACTGTTGATACAGATCATGACTTTTAGTTGTCATTTAAATAACTTCAGTCAATTCCCCTCAAACATTTCCCTCTCCCTGAAGCAAACACGGCAGAGGCTGCTAAACCCCTGCTGCAGCACAGCTGGCAGAGCTCCGGGCTGGGCTGCAGGACGACTGGAATTCTATAACTTATTTATGTTTCTCCCCAGCTCAGGGAGTGGAGAATACAGTGCAGAAAATGCCATTTTCCTTCGCAGCCACGAGAGGGGAGCCTTTTCCTTCTGTAACTCGGGGAAAGTCTCTTAAACTGCTCAGCACATGGAAAACATTGGGAGAGGGAAAGTCAGCCCCTTGGATTTAGCAGGGAAGTTTGGCATCATTTTCAAAGTCAGTAAGTACATACATCCAGTAAATTAAAAACAATCCAGCCAGCTTATAACCACACTAATTATTCGTGTGTGTGCAGAAGACTCTTTGTTCCAGGGCTCTGACATGAAATACGGATTTCTATAGGAGCCCTCGGTGCTTCTCCTCCCTCACACGAGGCCTGTGTGGAACCAGGATTGATTCCCTGGGAATCCCGGGGCTCCTGCTGAAAGGCCACAGAGTCCCAAGTCAAAGCTCCAGTGACAAAGGACAGGCTTGCTCTAGGCTGGGAGCTCATTAATTGTGGGCTCAAATGTCACATCTGCTATGAAGGCTCAGCAGTTTCTCGTGTTCTCATTCACGTGGCCAGGTCCTTTACCTGGTGATGGGGTTGGCACCTGGGGCACGAGCAGGGGTGTTTCTCCTGCCGGGGTTAGGGAGCCGGGGCCAGGTCTGCAGCCAGCAGGTCAGAGAAATCCCAAGACCTGGCACCCCTGCAGGAGGCCCTGGCGCTGCTTCTGGGGGCATTAACCAGCAAATCCCCACCCTGGAGCCCGGGACGATGCTGAGGTGGCTCAGGAGAGGAGCTGGGTGGCACAGGAAGGCTGATGTCCATCCCCAAACACGGGCTTCTCTCTCCTCCGCTCCCCTCGCTCCCCAGGCTGCGCACTCAGCAGCTCTGATACCACAACCTTTGGTAAGCTCGGTGAAAAGCAGAGAACCCACAGTCCCAGAGGGGACACGGTGAAAAGCAGAGACCCCACAGTCCCAGAGGGGACACGGTGGAAAGCAGAGACCCCACAGTCCCAGAGGGGACACGGTGAAAAGCAGACACCCCACAGTCCCAGAGGGGACACGGTGAAAAGCAGAGAACCCACAGTCCCAGAGGGGACACGGTGGGATTGTCACCTGCGGCTCTGCTTTGCCAAGGCTGCTGTCCCCCAGCACGGATCCAGCACCACGAGGGTCTCCACAAGAGCCCGACTGAAGCCGGGAGAGGTTTCAGGTGCTGCTGCCAGGGCTGGCTGACCCAGAGCCCATCCCCTGCTGGCAAACCCTTGCTGCAGAGCCCCGGGCACGGCTGCTGCCGTGGTGACACAGCTCAGACCTCGGGTTCGCCCTGGCTCAGAGCTCAGGAGCATTAAAGCTCACCCAAGGGAAGGAGCACTTCTTACTGTCAACATATTTTGTTTTCAGAGAAGAAACTGCGTGTAATAAAAAATCTTCACTTGAAATTTGAAGAGCGAAATAATTGAGATCATGCTCTGTATTTATGGCCAGAAAGGGATGAGGTTTTAAAGCTGTTTTGTTCTTCTTTACAGTTGCTGTCAGTTCTGACCTTTCCGTGTAACTCATCAGCAGTCTCTTACTGCTCCTTCTTTATATAAAGGGAAAGAAGTGATGAATTTTAACAATTCCTATGCCTCAGCGATGCTCAGAAGGCTGAGTTAAAGTAGCACCAAGAGAACCCAAAGAGCTTCAAACTGTTTGAAAAAGAGTTCTCACCCTCACCATTGATCAGCCTTTACTTGCACAGTATTTCTTGCTTCATTACCCACAGGTTCTCCAGTCATCCGGGTAGAAAGGACCTGGTATAAAAGTGAAAGAGAAGATGGTCCAGTTCCATATATTTAAATTCCCATAATAAGTTGGGTAGACAAGGAAAACTTTATATTTGTCTCTCCTACCCAAGCAAAGCAACCCCAGAACTTCAGCTTGTGGAAATACCCACAAGCAAAGCTGCCTCTCCCTCTTTGGTCACCTCGAGAAAGAAAAATCCCATTAAGGGTTCTGGTTTGTCACTTTTACTGTCAGGTCAGAAATTCCTGTTTCTAACGATATTTCACTGTATTTACCAGTTCCTGCCTGCAGCTCTCACTGGAACCAGGCACAAAATAAACAAAACTCTTTGGCACTTGAAGAGATTTGTGGGGTGGGGGAAACTGCCCACCCTCAGAGAGAAACAAAGGAAATCTCATAATATCCATGTCTGCAGGGAGGCAGAGGGTTCTGTTTCTTTGGATTTAGTCATTCATCTGTTTTTATGACTTTCATTAGTATTGTCATCCATGCTTTTGCTGCTTTATACTTTACCAAGTTAATTAATTAAGATTAATAAATATTAAAATGCAGCTGCCTAAAACATCCTACCAGGACTCAAGCTGAAAAAACCCCAGAATTCTAGAAATAAAGTTTTATGAAAGAACCAGCTCTGAAAGAACTGGTTGAGCAACTCTCTTGGCTGTCAGGAGCTGATCATCAGCAAGGTCTGGGATCTCACCTCATTCTGAGGCAGATTAGGAAAAACAAAGAAAAAACAAAGCTCCTTTTCTGCTCAAAACAACCATCAAAACTGTTTTAATAACGTTTGCAATGTCCCAAAGTTGGAGATCTCCGTGCAATGAATGGTAAGGCAGCAAATATTTTGGGGCTTCTGAAAGCTCATAAAAACAAAGGTTTACAATCTTAATACTGAAATCTCAGCCTTCAGAGATCAAAAATGGTGAGATGAAGTGGTTAAATGAGGATAAACCTCTATACTGCACTTAAAAACCAGTTGTACACCTGGGAAGAGCTGGATGAGAATTTATGAGGCTGCTCTGGAAGAACTCGCCAGGCGTTTGAGCTGCCACTGAAACGCAACAACCCGGAGCTGCTCGAGGGCATGGGGGGAAGAAGAAGAAAAAGAAAATTAAAAATGCTGGGGGGAGTGCTAAATGCATAAATTGGCATATTTGCACCTATTTCCATTCTTTTCATATTTCTGAATTAATTTGGTCTTCATAAAAAAATAACGGCAGCCTCGGAGGGAGCTGCAGAGCATTTCAGGCCATGGCACAGAGCAGTCACGGAATGGTTGGGGCTGGAAGGAACATGAAACAACACCCAGTGCCACCCCTGCCATGGGCAGGGACACCTCCCACTGTCCCAGGCTGCTCCAAGCCCCAGTGTCCAGCCTGGCCTTGGGCGCTGCCAGGGATCCAGGGGCAGCCACAGCTGCTCTGGGCACCCTGTGCCAGGGCCTGGCCACCCTCCCAGGGCACAATTCCCTCCTAATCTCTGAGCTAAACCTCCTCTCTCAGACTGAAGCCATTCCCCTTGTCCTGTCACTGTGCTTCCTCAGCTTATCATTCCAAGCACGTTGGAGGGGCAGGGAGCTGTGGGTGGACTCTGGAGCCCGGCTGGCAGCGGGGCCTCTTCATTAGGAGAAGAGGGATGTGTAACGTCTCAGAGTACTTAACTCCAATTAACTGATTAGCTGGAGGTAAAATCCGAGCAAACACAAGGCTGTTTGACGTCTGGAAGTCAGAGGCTGCCAGCTGTCTCTGTTTGGAGTACAGAGACCGTCTGGGCTTTCATTTCGGTGTTGAATTTGGGGTGGCAGAGGAGGAACTCCTGTGCTCAGCCTGGCCAGGGCACCACGTGCTCTGGAGCGGGGCCAGGGAAGCTGCTGCACAAAGTGCCAGCAGATCTGGGGTGCCAGACCTCCAGCTTGGGGTGCCCTGTGTGCCCGAGGGGGCTACGTGACTGGGGGAGAAGAGCTGGAAAAGGCAAACACGAGGCTGTCGGTGATAACTGACGGTGAGGGATCCCTCTGGCAGGTAACTGATACCAATAAACACAACACCAGCTCCCTGCTCTGAGAGGAGGCTTTTCATCCACAGCTCTCCCAGCTCCACGCACTGCTCCCAGTTATTATGGATACTTCCAAGGAGCAGGACATTTCACAGCTCCATGGAATCACCTGCCTGTCAGGCTGCCAGCAGGAGCTACGCGCAGAGCCCCAGCCTGGCACTACCAAGGCACTGCCCTCCTCTGCGGGCTGGACCCGCTGTGAGGGCACACCTGGGCTGCCTGGTGCTGCTCCTGGCAGTGGTTTTCCTCCTCTCTCTCCTTTCTTACCTTCCCCTCTTGCTGCTGCCCAAATTATAGGGTTGAGTCAGTGATCCCAGAGGTCTTTTCCAGTTGATGGAGTGAGGCCATCGGGGAGTTTGGGGAGGGGCAGCCAGGTGAGCCCACGGGGGTGGCAGCAAGGGGCAGTGCCAGGCACCAGGGACTGCCACCTCCTGCACAGGATGCGGGGGAAGGTGTGTCTGGCTGCCACGGGAGCTCTGTTCTCAGAGCTTGGCACCACACCCGAGCAATGTTCTGAGCAGAGAGCCTGGGCCTGCCAGCACACGGGGCACTCCGAGGGCTCGGGACTGCCAAGGGATTTCCTTCCCCTCACTGCCTCCTCTCACTCCGCTGTGATCTGTGTCCTGCAGCAGGTTTCAGCTGTTCTGATTAAATACTTAAACTCTCCGTGTCTGCACCAGAAGCGAGGCCTTGGCTGAGGCTGGGACTGTCAATTCTGATTCCTGCATTTTTTCTATTAAATTTACTGTCTTGTTTCACTGCTTTACCTCATATGACACTTTTGCTTTTCTTTCCCAGGGTTCTTTTAACAACATCTTTTAACAGTGCTATTGATTCAAAAGGATGCAATAAATCGTTTTCAAAGGAACACGTTCCTGTTTAAGATCAAATCAGAACTCTGAGCCAAGTTAATTGTCTTAAAAGGTGTGCTTAGGATCAGTAGAGAAAAGTTTCTTTATTGGATCAGATTCTGATCACAGATTTAATGAGACTTGCATGGTATAAGACAGGACAAATCTGGCCTTTAATATTTACAGTTCTCCAATAACTCTTAGCAATTAGGTTTTAAATAGAAGCAGCAATATGCACACTATTACTTACTGTGAAAGCTTCAAACATTTAACACAGGATAGTTTTCCTATAAAAATAACTTTTAAACTTTGATAGACGAAGACATAAATAAAATACTAAAAGTATCTTCCTATGGAGAACATAAATGTTGTTTATCCCAAGCCATCCTGTGTCCAAACCACATCATCAGAGTCAGACAATTCCCATGGATATTTCAGGGTTATATACAGGCTGCATTCGATTGCTGGGATGACAGGGATCCAACACAACCCTGTTACAGAACAAAGGCCAGAAGAGAGCCTGTCCTGCCTCTGAGCAAATAACTGATACCAGGCAACACCCACTGCAGCGGTGCAGCAAACACTGCTGGCAGGGAAAGGGACAACAATCCCAGGAAGATAAACAGTTCCCAAAACATCCTGCTTAGCTGGGAAGCAAACCCATTCAGAGCTCAGAAAATGATGTTCTGACAACAAATGCAACCTGTAAAACAGGGGCACTGCAAACTCAGCAAGTGCTGTAGTGTTCAACACCCAGTGCCAGGACAGCTCCTCGCTTTCCCTCTGACAGTCCCCGGAGGAAAGGGTCAGGGTTCAGGAAAGTCAGGGGTCAGAAAAATTGGTTTGGAGAACGTTCTTTTTGGCCAAAGCCATGAAACTTGCAAAAACCTGCCAGCACAGCCTCTGTCAAACAGTTCCAGTAGCACTTCCTTCACTAAATACCTCTTCAAGCACAGAATAATTCACATTACACCCCCCTCGCCCCACACCAGGCCAGCACTGCAGTAACTCGGTGCAGTATTCCAGAATTAGGAGGCTGATCTGCTGCCAGCTGAAGGCCCCTGGGAAGGCAGGTGTGCAAGACCTGTGTAACACATTTTGCTCTGTGCTAATGCTCCTGCAGCCGTGGGAATCCCTCAGCATTCCCTGGGCAGGGACACAGAGCTCTCTGTCTGCCACCTGCTTCTCAAACGAGCAGGATTTGGGGAAATCTCACTCACAAAAAGTGCTGCTCCTCCAAGGTTCCCCAGTGGCTGGGAGGTGCCCAGAAGGAAAGGAGGAATCTGATTTCCTAATTCAAAGAAAAAGCTTCTTACCAACTGCAGACCAGGCGCCCCTGGTACCCCGGGCTGCACTGATGCACTGCCCTTGGAGCCACCCCTGCAGGGAGCACAGCACGCTGCCCTCGGCCTGGAAACACAAACCTCTATTTCTCATCTGAGGGAGACAGAGGGTAAAGGGTGTTCGGAGAAAATATTCTCCCCTGCACTGGCAGTTCAGTTCCCTGGCACCCTGGTAAGGGAGGCACGGGGAGGGTGGGGTGCAGGGAGATCCTTCTCCTTCCCCAGGCCTTCTTCACGCCCACCCCAGGGGGGCTGAACTACAAAATCTGCCATTTGTTATAAATTTCTACCTCCTGGTTTCTCTGTGCCTCTCTGTAGTGCACAGGAGCATTTTAATGTGTGCAATCCTTAAATGTCAGTGTAATGGGAAGCAGATGAGTCTTTTATGACAGCAATTTTTCTCTCGTTTTTCCTGCTAAAACTATGCAGTGGGAATAAAAAAAGATTTAGATGGTGAAAAGTGTGGTTTAGATCAGACATCACAATAATTCTGCCTTCAGCCACGTGAGGCACATCAGTGCATTAAGGCACCAGGCTCCTTCCAGAGCGCTCTGATGCAAACTGAACTCGTGGAGCTGAATGAGAATTCCTCGTTAGTGCTGCCCAGCCCTTCTGCTAATCAGGCTTTGCTGTGGACTCAGCTTTGGGCTGCTGCAGCTGCCTCAGCTCTCCTGGGCACTGCACGGGACACCAGAGCTGAGGGACAGTGCCTGCCCAGACAGCAGCACGTCCCAGGCTGCAGCAGTGGGGAGGAAAAGCCATTTTTATCCTGTTCCTCCTCCTACCTTGCTTCCAGAATTTTGTACGTGGCACTTGCAGAGCCTGCAGAAGGAGCCAGGGATTTAATGAGCATTTGAAAGTTAAATAATTTGTAGATGTGACTGTTCTGAAGCCTCTGTTTGCAGAGAGCCAAAAAAAGCAATGTCTCTGTATGCAGAGGAAGTTGAACCACTCTACACTTATCAAAAAATCTCTTCAGAAAGTCCTGGAAATGCCAATTGAGCCGGACAGGCACCAGTTTGGGAAGGTCACAGACTCAGGACATGTTCTTGTTACAGCTGCTAAGGGATGGAGGCATCTGAAATCAACTGATACCAACTCCCTCCTGCACAAGCACACGAAATAGGTTTTCTTTGCACCCTTTTGAAAACAACTTTTCAAGCATTTATCACACTGTTATTCAGCTGTATCATAGTAAAGCCTTTATGTGTTTCTCCTGTCAGGCTGAGGCAGCACAGAACTCACACTCTAAAGCAAAGTTGTAAGTAATAGCATTAAAAGGAAAAAAAACCATAGAAGTAGTAGGAAAAAAATGCAGACAACATTTCAGCAGGCCGTGCTGACTTGTGAGATCACCTGGGATGCTTTTCTGCTGTCTGGACTGAGGATCCACTCCTCTGGTGAAGAGGGGAACAGCTCCCAGTGCCGAGGGCCACTGAAGGGAGCTCCAGCTGTGCCCTTCTGCCCATCTCAGCAGGTGAGGTGCAGAAGGTGGAGCTGTCACCATTTTAGCACCTGAACTCACATCCCTCTTCCAAAAGCTCATGAAATATGCCTGGAACAGTGACATTCCTTATCAGGAAAAGTGGGAACTGGCTCCTAAACCCTCAGCAACCCTTTCAAACTCAACTCCCAGACTAAGAGAAAAGTGCCCCCAGGGATCTGCCTTGCTGGCCCTCAGTGGTTCCCCAGCTGCTGAACACCACCCCAGGGTTCTGGCTGCTCCAGAGCAAGGCAGCTTTGGCCAAGGACCACGAGCTCAGACTGGATGTGAACGTGGGGATGTTGAACGCCCGACCCAGCCTGGTGATGAGCTGCTCGGGCCTTGTCCTTCTGGAGCTCATCTGGGTTGACCAAAGGATCCCAGACTGCTGTCGGGAGATGGCTGAGCTGAGAAACACGGAGGCGACCAGCTCTGACCCAAGTGTGCCTCCCGGCTCTGCCGCTGGGGAGAGGCATCTCCCCAGGATTCCCAGGGACACCTGGAAGTCCCACGGGAGGGCTGGGTTGGCTGCTCTTCCGACCAGGTCACACCCACCACTGCTGTTTGGGCAAGAAACCTCCCACACAGGGCTTCTGCTCCAGAACTCACCACTGCCACGCCAACACGGCATGCAGACAGATCCATAAACGCCCAGAAAATGCCATCTTCACACTTCCAACGTGTTTGACATAAAAGCAACAGGATCAGGATTTGATCCCGGGTGTCCATCCTGACTTTCTCCCATGCACACCTGAGATTTTGCCACACAGAAAATTTCTGTTTCCAAGGCTCACTGCCTGTTCAGCAACGTGAGGTGAAATGATCCAATAATTACCCTTAGCTTTTCTACGTGCCCAGAAAGAAATTTGTCGTGAAATTACAGCTTCTGAGAAGGAGCAGACAGGACCTGCGTTGTCCATACACTGCAGGAGGGAGAACCTGCTCAGAGCCTCAGCCTGGCAAAAACTCACCCTTTCTTATGCTCTGTCTCCTCAAGAGAGCTCAGGAACCACTTTCGGAGTTGGTTTGACCCCTCAGGTAATCACTAAAGTACTTGTAATTAAAAATCTGCCTGGAACTGAACAAATCAGCATCAATCCTTCAGACTCTGAGTGAGAACAGGACTCCTCTACAGCTTGATAATTTGAGGATGGCTGATAGAGAAAAGTCACGAAGTTGAATAGATGATCTGTTCAACATAGCTTATTTTTAATTTCCCCTGCCTTGTTTGTGACTAAGATCTTCACAGTGCTGAGCCACCTAAGCCACAGCATTATTCACATGCACAATTGGAACAAAGCAGCAAACAGTTCAAATTAATTCTGTATAAAGCCAGAACAAATTGTATCATCTGCAATGCAAATGGGATTTCAAGCTTCATTAACATCTTCTTTAGGATCTGGTGCCCCAGTAGTAGGATAGAGTGATGCTTCCCCAGCTCCAAGACACGTGCCAAGCACCTGCCACCCCTTGGTTCCTTCTGCCGGGGAAGGAAAGGGGAACACAACAAGCAACAAAAGCCACCGGTGGTAAGAGAACTTGCTTTGCTCCCGTTTGGAAAGTTAACTTTCATTTTAGTGGAGTAAGTTCCTGGTGCACCCAAACATTGCCATTTCTTCTGCCTTTGCTTAAATAACTTCAGATCACAGCAGTGAACGGGGATGAAAATGGGAATTAATTTCCTCAAAAACAACCCAGACCCACGTGAGCTTCCTTTTACTCTCAGGCCTGAAAATGAAATCAGATTGTGAGATAAAACCTTTGTACAAATGGAGATGTGAGATAAGAGCTCCAGGATTTGGCTGTTCTGCTTCCTCCTGTGCATCCCTGGTGCTTCCAGCAGAATCCAACTCCTGCTCCATCGTGTGGGACAGCAGCAGTGAGCAGGGGACAATGGAACACCCAGATTTTGTGGCAGGAACAAGCTGTGTCCATGGCAGGGTCACCAGCACAGGCCCAGCCCTCTCAGAGCACACAGGTGGCTCCGTGGGAGGTCACTGCTGGCTGTGTGATGCTTAATATTGAGTAATTACAGTTAATGGAAGATATGGGAACAAACAGTGATGGACAGTTTGGAAACACAGCATCAGAGAGACTGAAAGGCTGCTTACAGAGGAAACTCCACTGGTTGAGTTGGTTTGTGGGTTCAGGCTGATGCAATTACACCAGAGCAGCTTCTCTCAAGGGTAACTGATGTATAAATCTGTGTAACACGGATATTTTCATGCACTTTTTACACTTTTTAAACTTTGTGCACTTTAATTTGCATAACTGGAGAAGTCTTCCCTTGCAAGCAAACCCCAGGGGAGGCTGAGTGGGGTCTGGGAATGCCAGATTTTGATGGAGTGGCCACGAGGGGTCCTGCTCAACTCAAAATGGTCCGAACCTCCCTCAGCTAAATGTGACAAAATGCAAATGAAAACATGCACACAGGCTGGGTACATAGATGCACACGCTAAATTTAGGGAATGCAAATATTCATCTGATTCATCTGCCCAGGGAGTGCCAGGGCAGGGATAAATCAGTTAATTGGCTCAGGCCACAGCAGCCCTGGGTTAGCCCAAAGAGCGCCCGTGCCCAGCCACAGCAGCTGGGGCTCAGCCCAACAAACTGAGCTGCACAAACCCTGATCCAGCCGGGCTCTGCACTGCTGAGACAAAGCCGAGCTCCTGTGCCCAGCCAGACCCTGCCCTGGGCTCACGGCACGCCAGGGCTGGGAGAGCCCCTGTGGGGAGCCAGGCTCTGCCAGCACAGAGGGGCACAGACCCAGCCCTGCTGGCAGTGCCAGGGCACCTGGGGGCAGCAGAACGGTGCCAGCAGCTGCCCAGCTGTGGCAGAAGGCAGCTCCATGGTGGCACCTGCACTGAGGCTGAGGCACTCCAATGAAACCCAGCTGGGTGTGCAGCCCGCCAGGAGCACTTCTGGGAGAACGCAATTCTGAGTGGGGGAACAAACCCCAGGTTCTGTGCACAGATAAACTTCTGCCTTTTCACCTGTTGGACTCGGAGCAGCAGGGCTGGAGTTCAGGCACTTTAGGAGCTGATGTGCCCCCTTTAACCATCCACTTTCCCAAAACGTGACCCATGGTTTTTCTCTCACAGTGAAAACTGTCAAGAGCCAAGCAGGCTGCGGGGGGATGAGCGGCAGAGCCCTGGCTGTGAGGGCGCTGTGAAGGCCCAGCACTCACTCCCTGCTCCCTCCCAGCCCACCTGAAATCCTGCTCTGACAGGTAGAGCAGAACAGCCTAACTCAGCTCCTGTTTTGCTCCTTGAGTCATCTCTCTTTATTTTCCTGACAAATGCAGCTTTTCCACCTTCTCAGCATGCAGAACCAGCCCGGGGAGCAGATCCCCCTGCCTGCATCGCCGAGATGCAGCACAGCTCTCTCTGCCAGAAGCTGCTTCTGAAGAACGGCAGATGCAGACAAATAAGAACCAGCTGGGAGAAAAATAAAGTCCTGATGTCTCATCTGAGACTCGACCTTTACCTTCTCATTTGAGAGGTCTCCTTTAAATCAACACGAGGCCTTCCCAAATGCATGCATGCCATTGCTCTAAAAACTTCTATAATCATATCTTGTGAACAAACATGAGTCATGAACAAAACTCCAAAAGCAAAAAAGGCTTCAAAATTAATCTACGGAATCATCACATTACCCTCAGTGCTGTCTAAATTCTTCCTATAACTCACTTTGGCATTTTACAGACGAAGATAAGGGACACAAAGAGGCCAAGTGGCCAGGCTGCCTCAGGCTATGGGGAGATTATGGAAGGAGAAAAACAAACCATTACTGAGGGTCAGCTCAAAATGATCCAGTGACCTGCGGGCAGGGAGAGGTGGAGAAAGCAGGGAAAGCAGGGGAAACTGAATCCAGTTTTTTTCCCCTACGAAAATGTTTGAAACTGAAGCATCCAGACCCGGGGGCTGCGGGAGGTGGGGCTGTGGGGAACCCAAAGTTCTGCCCCTGCCATTTATTTGTCCAAGGAAGCCCAGGGTCTACAGGCAGGAGACAAGGAAAGGATGGGGAATTGTTAATGCTGGAACCACAGCCCCCAGAGGTGAGAGGGTGCAAGGCCTGCAGTGAACAGGGGAGAAATCTGAGATTCAGGAGACGCTGCTGCAGCACAGACACCTTGCAGTGCTGTTCTGATAGAACACAAGGCCCCTCATCCATCACTTCTGACTTCCACAAAGTACCAGTGTGAGCACTCTCCAGTCCCCACGAAGTCCCATGCAAACAGGTCACCACTCTTTTGTCAGATTATACCTAAAAGGCATTATACATATATTTATTTCCATCTGTTTTATAGCCTTCATCACCATAGTAACTTATCCTCCTGTCAACGCTGCACGGTATCGTCCCGCACTCAGGAGAGGTAAAATACACTTTCCCCTATCAGCACTCAAGGTTACTGCACCATTTTCACAAGTGATTCCAGGAGCACATCCTGGCTTGCCAAATCCTGTGCTGCTGGAGGTGCCTGCTGATTACCTGGGCCTGGGGCAGGCAGAGGAAGCTCTCCCGTGCCAGGGCATCAGAAATGGGGCTGCACTGGAGCACAGAAAAAGCACTGTTAATGCTTGCTCTCAGTTCCCTCTCATGCCAAGTCAACTGCTCTGAATATTGGATTCTTTTCTGATGCTTAAACTAAAAAAAAAAAAGGCAATACAGAGAGTATGAGTCCAAAAAGAGGCTGCAGGCACCGGTTGCTGCATATAATCACTGAAAGCCATAGCACTGTGAATATATTTCTGATTATGTTTCGGTTTTTCATTATTAAAAATGGGCTGCAGTTGATTCATAGCTTTGCTGCAATCAGCTGAAAGCCAATTACCATCACAGCACAAACCACTTCTGAGGCAGACTCTCAGGCTGCCAGGGAGAAATACCACTGTATTCCCAGAGCACTCCTTCTCCCCGGTGGCAAACAGCTCATTTGTTTGGGAATTTTCTACAAAACTTTGTACAGAGGAAAATCTGCATCGTCTGGGCTACTCCACGGAGCTGGGTTTTTCCTTCCCAGAGGACTTGGCCGCTGCCCATGGCCCTGTATCCCAGCGTCAGCAGAGCACTAATCCATCCCGGCGGGAGGCAGCTTTTCCTGGGCTCCTGCAGAACCACCCACGGCCCTGCCCACACCCCACCGAGCCAAATCCTCCTCTCTCCTGCTTTTCTCTCCTCTTTCAAGTCAAACCTGTTCTCAACAAGCTCACCAATTTTCATTGGGAACACCGTGGGGTATCAGCAGGGCGGGGAACGACGTTTATATTTTTGCCAGCCGTTCAGCAGGAGCAGCAGGAGCAATAATGGCTTGTCACTCTGCCCATCCCTTCTCCCTTCCCTCCCTCCAACCTGTCACTTTGGGATTGCCCACGCAAAGAACCAGGAAATTACGTCCATTTTCCCTGAATATTAGACAATTTATCCGTGCTTGTACCTTTGGTGGATTCTTCCTACAGAATTACAGCCCAGAGGGTGTTGGTAAAGTTGTAAAAAGAGTGTGGCAAGAATCCACAACTCATGACACCAGTCGTGTGCTCTAGCTCTAATTAGAGGCAACTTGCATCTGCTACATGTTTATATCCATGCCAAAATGCAGCTCAGGTTCAGAAAGAAGATAGATGTGTGCATCAGTTCAAGTTCAGGATGCAGCAGGGGGAAGAGGGAAGAGCAGAGGGGGCTCAGCAGGGAAGGGGCAGGAGAGAAATAGAGCCACACTTCATGTCCCCGTCCTTCTTCGGAGGTTGTCAGTGAAGTCACATCTCCATTGGCAACATCACAATCGTCTCCACAGCAACAAATGTGATGCTGCAGATCACTGAAATATCTATTTTTGAAAAGGTAGGAGGAAAACACAAATGTGGAGCACGTAGGGGTTGAACAGCCACACAAGCCTAATGACTATAATGGGAGGTGCACGAAAATACTGAGAGAGGAGCTGAGCAAAATCACCCTCTGAAAACTTCTTCCTGGACCCCTCTTAACATCTCACAGGCAAAGACAGCAAAGAACTGCCAGAGGCAGCCAAATGCCCCACGGTCCCCATGGTATCCCTGTCTCTCTGCCGGATGCTCCTGGTCCCAGCAAGCCAAGGGAGGCAGGGCAGGAGAGGAGCTGGGAACAGGATCCCTGTGTGACCCTCAGGGTGACAGGGACCAGCTGAGCAAAGGACAAGCCAGGGGTTTACACTGTGTTAAAGTGAAATTACCCCTGAGAAAAAGGACCTTAAAAGGACCTAAAAAGGATTTGCATCCATAAAACATAAGGGGATTGAAGTGAAAGGAAATTTATTTTCCAAGTCTAATCTAGATGTAGCCCAAGGCTGTAAGCAGCACTGCCCTCAGGTTCCTTTGGCTGTTGCTAAAACTCCTAGGAAGTTTCTGCTATGATTTGTGCCATCCAAGGTTAAAAAACGCCTTCAGCTTAGCAGTTCTTGGAAATGTTTCTGACATTTTGGACAGAACCTTAAAGAACTCTTCAAGTGCAAGGGGGTGTGAATCCAGAATCTCTTTGACAGGCCTTGTGCTAAACCTTCCTGCTCAGGTCAGGGCTGTGAGCAGCTGAGATCCCATCAGCTTCTCCTTAGAGCAGGACACTGCTGCCAGTGTTTGAGAGGAAAGTTCCCTTCTCTGCACCCTCGAGGAAAGGGCCTCATTCCGAACAGGAGCTGCCGGGGCCACGAGCGAGCGTCGGGGTCGTGCAGGCTGGGGGAGCTGGGGCTGGGCTGCAATTAATTCTTCATTGCTGAGACAATTCTCTCAAAAAGCCATTTCCTCACGAGAGGCAGGAGGGCTTCCCTTGAAGGGGGAGGGGGACGCACCCTCTGCTCCTCCGTGCTCCCCTCTGCCATTCCTGGGCTCGGAGCTCCAGGAGTGTTTGGACAACGCCCTGGGGCACAGGGTGGCATTGCTGGGGTGTCTGTGCAGGGCCAGGGCTGGATCAATGACCCCTGGGGGGTCCCTTCCAACTGGGATATTCTGTGATCCTGTGGTATTTACCAAGGTCCCCAAATGCTTGGAAAGGGAGTGTGAGGTAAGAACAGACTTGGGCAAATGAACAGACCTGCGATGCTTCCAAATCCCTTCCAGCACATTCCAGCCATCACTGCTACTCCCTGCCTTTGTGAACTGCAAACTGTAATCAAATTTATGCAAAACAGAACCCTAAGAAGATGAAAAAGCTGTGTTTAAACTTCACATAGGAAGTACAGTGCTGTAAATATTTTTAATTGGTGCTGTGAGTTATGTTTTATGCTGCTTTTGCTGTGCCCTGCGTATGGTTTGAGATCAGTAGTTTATCACCAGAGCTGGCTGATGGTTTCCACTGAATGCACACTAACAAGAACCAGGATATGAGAGCACCATAAATAGTGCAGAATAAATGGGAATACTTTTCTCTCCACAAATAATATATCTTTCTTCAAAACGAGTCTCTCTCCTCTGGCCTGACAACAGAATTTGATTGTCTTCGGTCTGTTTGGAAAAAAACCCAACCCTCAGAAAATGCCAGTTTCTCAAAAAACAGAGTAATGTATCAATTTTTGAAAAGGGATCACCCGGAAACATTTTAGACCCTGGGAGGGCTTTCAGAGAATTTCGGGATTGTGGCACATCTGCTCTGCTGCCCAGGGGTGTCTGGACCCAGATCTAGACTCCCTCTCTCTCTGGATCAGCCCGGAGGGGTGCCCTCACGCTGGGAAGGTGCCTTTGGCAGAGCAGCTGGGTCTCCCTCAAAGCTTTGAAAGGCTTCAGCCTCACCTACAGCACAGCCCAAACATTTTTTATGCCACAGCGAGAATATTTTTTTGGGATGGGAAATCAATTTCCTTCCCAACTCCATTTTTAAAGAGCAAGTCAGAACAAACCCACCTACTGTTTCCTTCGTGCTCTTAGAGGCTTCTC
This sequence comes from Machaerirhynchus nigripectus, assembly GCA_013397975.1. NCBI lineage: Eukaryota > Metazoa > Chordata > Aves > Passeriformes > Dicruridae > Machaerirhynchus > Machaerirhynchus nigripectus. The sequence continues at coordinate 1,207,594 of VZRQ01008095.1, read as the reverse complement.
TTCCTCTGCATCTTGTAAGAGCTGCGATTCAGAGATGAGCAAAAACTGGGATGTGCCAAGGACTGGCTCAGGACTGCTCTGCTCTCTCAGCTGTGCCTGCATGGGGAGAGGAGGGCAGCAGGGAGAGCTGAACCACCCCAGTGCCCTCACAGAGAGCCCCCAGCAGCATTAACCCCTCCCAGCCCAGGCCCACGGGCACCCACGGGGGTGATCTCTGCTCGCAGAGCTCTGCATCACATCCTGGAAAACCTGCAAGCAGGAACGTGGGGTCACCCCCTCAGTCAGCCCAGGGTGCAGAGATTCTCCCTTCCTGACAACAGATAGAGATCTACATCCCTCCTGGCATCATTATTTTATCTCTTGTTTTTACACTGATAACAGAACATTAGCATGCACAAGTGCAATTAATATTTCATTATTTTCCTATCTCATAAAATATAGAAATTTAAATCACCAAGGAATTAGAGGAATGAAAGGAGCATTATGTTTAAGCAGCTTTATCGTGTGGTTTGCATCATGTAACAGGACACGTTTAATGCAGTTTTACACAGCAGCCTTTCATCACTTACATTTGCCTCTGGCTTAATAAACGGTGCCATCCTGTTTAGGTTTGTTACAGTGGGATGTAAACATTTCCCAGGCAGCATTCCATGAATCACACCTGGAACATGGAAACTGGCAATCTGCATTTTCATCCATCACTTCCCATGCTTCTGCCTCTCAGCCTTAAGGTTTAGGGTTTTATTTAGGAGTGTGCCAAGTGCTTCCATGAGAATGGCCAGGCAGGACAGCAGAGTGGGAGCTGCTGGGAGGTTTCAGCATCACTCTTGGTCCAGAAGTCCTCATGCTGGGAGCACACAGGGGCTCTGACATGGACCCCGTTGTTACTAAAACATCTCAGTGTCTTTGTCTAAAGCTAGTGAAGTCAAAGACTCCAACAGAGCTGGGAACTCACCCCCAGCGCTCCAGGGACTTTGAGCACGGACAGCAGCAAAGAGCAGAGCTCCTGGAGATGGCTCAGCCGGGAGGTCACAGCTCCCAGGGAACCCTTCCCTCTGGGCAGGGCCCTCCAGGGCTGAGGAACCCCCAAAGAGCCACATCTGAGCGTCCGTCGGAGCAGTTTCTCCTGGAGACGAGCAGGAGCTCAGCCCACGCTCGGCTCTGTTGACTCAATGTGTATTTTTAAGCCTACAACCACGGGAAGATTTCGCAAGACAGGAATTTGCTGCGCAGATTAGGAAGCTGTCAGGGAGCAGCCACCTTCAGAGGGCCGCTGCCCCTGGGACGGCGGGGCCGTCGGGAGGGCCAGAGCTGGGAGCCGGGCGTGTGGGGATCCTGCGCGGCCCTTCCCGAGCCCTTCCAGCGCCACTGGCTCCGGGGTTTCCAGCACAGGCACCCCGATTTGGTGCCCAGCAGCCGAGGAACGGGGACAGCCAAGAAAGAGGCAGGAGCCTGGAGCTTCCCAGCCCCAAGGCGGGCCCAAGGCGGGGCCGTCGGGAGGGCCAGAGCTGGGAGCCGGGCGTGTGGGAATGCTGCGCGGCCCTTCCCGAGCCCTTCCAGCGCCCTTCCAGCGCCACTGGCTCTGGGATTTCCAGCACAGGCACCCCGATTTGGTGCCCAGCAGCCGAGGAACAGGGACAGCCAGGAAAGAGGCAGGAGCCTGGAGCTTCCCAGCCCCAAGGCGGGCCCAAGGCGGGGCCGTCGGGTGGGCCAGAGCCGGGAGCAGGGCGTGTGGGGAATGCTGTGCGGCCCTTCCCGAGCCCTTCCAGCGCCACTGGCTCTGGGATTTCCAGCACAGGCACCCCGATTTGGTGCCCAGCAGCCGAGGAACGGGGACAGCCAAGAAAGAGGCAGGAGCCTGGAGCTTCCCAGCCCCAAGGCCTGGAAGGGAGGGAGGTGCTGGGGAGGTTCCGTGAGGGACAGGCAGGGCCAGGGCTCTTCCCAGGGCATCACTAGCACCACTGATGGGGCAGCAAGGACCAAACAAACACTGCTTTTCCCAGCCTCCAAGAGAGGAAAATACGTCTGTACACATTTCTGTGCCCCAGTTTGGCTTCTCTGCTTCTTCAAACCACGAGGGGTTTAAAGGCTCCCTGCAGCTTGGGGCCCGGCTGGAATGTGTGCAGCTGCAGGTGCTCTGTGGGACCCCTGAGCAGCACCTCAGCCACAGGGCTCAGACACAAAGCACACCCAGGCACTGCTGCTCCAGCAGGGGAACAGCACGCTGACCTGCCCACAGCGCGGCAGGGACAGCCACAAATGAAGAGAGATGCCTCGAAAACCTCTGTTTTCCACTGTAAACATGAAATCAAGAGCATGCAGGGAGTATTCGGTTTAGTATGCAATAAAACAAGAATAAGCTTTATGGGGATTTCTTTAAAAATCACCTTTCACAGGCATTTTTATGCAGGCAGAATTTCTGATGCACAGAGGTTCAATTTAAGAGATTGCAAGTACAGAGATCTCTGATCTCTTTCATCTTTTTTCATTAAAAATCAGCAGTTGTGCAGGGTTGAAAGTTCCCCGAGATTTTATTAAATTGGGCAACACCAGAGGAGAAATAACAAATAGTGTTCACAAGGATAAAGTTTTGCTCTCATTATAAACTTCACATTCTCCTCTCAATGCTGGGTTTTCATTCTGCCCCTCTGGCACTTTCTGGCTCCTGTTCATTTTGATGTTCTTAGTGTTAATTTAAATCTAGATGCAGTGCAATCTTTGCTAGGCCATATCACATACAAATCTTGTTTGCGAGTTGATTTTTTTCAATAGGCATGCCAAGGCATGGCTTTCATAAAATCTACCTAAAACGTTCTTCACACTTAAATAACAGAGTTACGATGTCAGCATAATGGTAGCAAAAGAGGGTGAAAGGGAGGAAGAAAAAAAAGGAAATTAAACAGGTAATAAAGAGATTTTCAGATGAGATTTGGAATCAAAAGCAGTGCCAGGAAGGCATTTCAATGGAAGGGAACTACCCCGTGTGTCAGGCACTGCAGAGGAGGAGGCTCTGGTATAAATCTGACGGCAGAGGAGAGGTGTGCAGGCAAATAATCACAAGCTCTACAGAAAAGCAGCGGGGCCAGGGTGGTTTGGGGGTGAAAAAAGAGCCCAGAGAAGGATGTGGCTGCACCCCTGTGGCACGTCCATAATGGAAGGGGCATGGGGAGTGTGTGAAGAGAGGTCTGAGTTCTCAATCAGGCACCAAAACTCACAGGCAGTGACCTTGGATACAACTAAATCTCCACCCAGGACGTTATGGAGATGGACATTCAGGACAGGGGAATTTCAGACGGAGCACTCCCGGCCAAGGAAAGGAGAGAAGTCAAGAATGGCAGCAGGAGATGGGCAGACATAAAACTGCTTTTAGTTGTCACCCTCTGAAGGAGATTGCACTCAGCAGCTGCAGGCATGGCTCCCGTTTGCAGCAAAGCTCATTTCATTCCACATAGCCACAGAAGATAAACCCCAGCTGCAGCACCAACACAGGCACAGCTTCTCAGGGCAGGAGAGGGAGGAGGCCAGAGAAAAGCTGGTACTTGTGCAACACTCCTGCAATCACTGCAGTTAATCCCCAGCCCCTTCATCAAAACTCATCAAGAAAACAGAGTTGATGAAATCAGAAGAAATATTGCCTGAGTAACTCTTGAGATGGGCTTGGAGATTTTTGCAGCATTATTAAAAATGTTCAGGGCAAATCCTGATCAGCTTCTAATAATATCGGATATAATAATCCACATCATTTTAGTCCTCACAAAAAACAACTTTTCAGCAGGTGTAGGATTAAATATTTCTACAAAGGAAGAAGAAAATGGACACTGGCCCTACACAGAGCAGAATCCTCTGGGGAACAAACTTTCTTATCAAGTTTTATGAATTTTCTGCTTCCAGACACATTGGGAGCACAGGCTTTTCTATGGTAAGAGAATCTCTACTTCCAGCCTGGGTAGGAACCAGGATTTACAGAGAAACGTGGAAATAATTAAAGTAGGGGGAAAAGCTACTCATGTTTTAATTTCATGCTTAGGTTCATTCAGAGTTTAAGATGAAGGGATGAGTCACCAGTTCTTATTTTATTCAAACCCAGCCACTGGAGAGGGTTGGATTACACGGAGTTACAGCCTGTGCTCTGGCAAGAACCAGTTTGGGATGCTGGCTGCCATTTTTCTGATCCCTCATCTTTGAGATTTAGCCCAAAATGCAGCAGCCCCAAGCAGAGGCTGAGCCAGACTCAGCCCCTGCCAGTCACACCCTGCACAAAGAAGGGCTCCAGAGGCTCCCAGCTCTGTCTGGGACACGCAGGGCTGTGCAGGGCTGCTCACAGAGCTCAGCCTTTAGGGTCACTGGTTGTGACAACCTATAGGAAACACTTCCAGCAGCACTCGATGGAAAAAGAAAGAGCTGCTTGTCTGCCTCACCAGCCCCTTCCCCTCCCTTGGTGACGCCAGGGCCTCAGGGGAAGGAGAAAACTGCTGGATGTTGCTTAGAACAGGATTAACCACAACTTCTGAAGTTCAGAGAGTGACCTTTCCTAAAATCCACGATCTTCTGACAAAAGCACTTGTAAACGAGTAGGGGCTTGGCTGTGTTTAAAGGTTTTGGGCGGGGGGGACAGTGGCCTTTTCCCTCGCTCTGCCTCAGCAGCTGCAGCAGCATTTCCCCAGTGCTGGGCAGGAGCTCTGTTCCTGTGCACAGGCTCCTGCAAGCCTCCTCTCTTTTCCTTTCATATGCTCCTAAAAGAGATTGTTTTTAAAATGCACTGCAACCTGGGATCAGAAGACAGGAGAACAAAGCCAAAATCCCCACTTTCGGTACCTTTCACACCCCACTTGGAGCTTGTGGCTGTCCTTTAAGAATGTGACTGGTTTTACACCATTGCCCTCAACAAACACCCTCCTGATGGTGGTGTGGGACCTTGTACCTCTCTGACTTCTTCAGACTTCCAGAACCTTTATTCCTAATGTTTTAGCAATTCAAAATGATACATTGCATAGACTCCATGCTTGATTTGTCTCTAACTTTGGTTAAAAAAGGAATGGCCTGACTCACTGCCTTGGCCAAGTCACTCCATCCTCACAATAAAATGAAGACTTAAAAGTCACAGCCTGTTTATTCCAGTCATTTAACCAAATTAGGGGAAGCAGAAGAAGAGCAAACAAAAGAAGAAGCTGAGAAAGAACAAATACATGTTAAAAAAAAAGCTCACACCTTGATTGTGGCTTTGTCAGCTCAGAAAGCAGCTGGGTTCTGGGTGCCCTGAGCCCTGGCCCTGCTAAAGCAGTGTCACCACTGCTGCCTGCCTGTGCTCCGTGCAGGGAATCCCAGCAGCTCCTCCTCAGCTCCCCTCTCACCCAGCAGCACAGACAGCCCAGAGCATCAATCCCCAGCCCCAGCCGGGCTCCAACCACTCATCACTGCACCAGAATCCGGAGCTGACCCTGCAGCCCTGTTCTTCCCATGCAGCCCGTCCATGAGATTCCTAAATGCCTTTTAGAACAGAGCTCTGAGGACAGCTCTGCTAATTACAAGAAACCAACCACTTTGAGGGGTAATTTGTGGTGGCTTTTGGGAAGGACTTGTGCTCTCTGTTGTGCTCCTGAGCCTTTTGAAGCCTCTGTTGAATAAGAACTCTAAATAATCCCTCGCAGAAGCACAGCCCTCTCAGCCCACACAAAACCTGGCAATTACACAGCTGCAGACAACAGGAAAAGCCTTTAAAAAATTGCACATCCACCTCAACAGCACCTCTGCCTCTCTCGGTGTCACACCAGGCGCTGCTTGCAAGGCTCTGTTCCTGTGGGGCCAGGGCCAGGGAATGCCATGGGAGCCGGGAGGGATGGCCGGCACCAGGCGAGGGTGGCCGGGCTGCCCCTGCCCCAGAACCCCTTCCCTTCCCTTCCCTGGGGACCACAGTGAAGCCACAGAAGGTCCAGGAACCTGGGAGTGGCTTTGTGACGCTAGGGAAGCTGACAGAACCTTGGGGACCACTGTGAAACCAGAGCAGCTCAGTGAACCCAGGAGAGGCTTTGTGACGCCGTGGAACTGCACACAACCCTGGCCCCACTGTGACTCCAGAGAAGCTCAGGGAGCCCAGGAGATCCTTTGTGATGCCAGGGAGGCGGATGGAACCCTGGCTCCACTGTGACTCCAGAGAAGCTCAGGGAGCCCAGGAGATCTTTTGTGATGCTGTGGAACTATACTGAACCTTGGTTGCACTGTGACTCCTGAGAAGATCAGGGAACCAAGGAGAGCCTTTGTGACCCTGTGGAACCACACGCAACCCTGGCTTCCCTGTGACTCCACAGAAGCTCTGGGAGCCCAGGAGATCCTTTGTGATGCTGTGGAACCACACGCAACCCTGGCCCCACTGTGACTCCACAGAAGCTCTGGGAACCCAGGAGACCCTTTGTCCCTTCCCTTCCCGCAGAAACCCAACCGTGGAGCCCCAGCAGCAGGGCGCTGGGAGCCGCAGTTACGGCTCGGGATCTGCCTTGGCACCGGGCTCACCGCGCCCGCAGCTCTGCCCAGCCCCAGGGGCCGCGGCACTCCCGGGTTCCGAGGCACAGAGCGGGATGTCACTGTCCACTGAGCTGGGTGAGACAACTCGGGGCCACTGTGGCACTTCTGCCAGGCCTGACAGATGGCTCTGCTCGCCCCGTGCCGTCCCTTTTTCCAGCAGTACAAAAAGCACCCAAGAAATTCGTGTTTCACTTGGTTTTTTCCTCTCTTAGGCTCTTTTCCCCACTTCTCCCAGCTAGACATTCACATTCCCTCCTCCTTCCCAGTGTGTTCGCACATGAAATTGTCCCATAATGACTTCCCAACCCCAGCCTGCCATTCAGCAGAGACACTCTGCCTCTCCAGTTTAAAATCAGAAGCACAATAAAACAGGAATTAATGTTTCCTAGAGGCCCTTGCCACTATTTTTGAGGTCATGGAATCATAGAATGGTTGGGGTTGAAAGGGACCTTAAGGATCATCTACTTCTGCCCCCAAATATCTTCTTTCCCTTTATTCTTCCACTTGACTGAGAGCCTTTAAGTTGTTTAATTCTTCAGTGCTGGACAGAGCTTTACCCTTAAACAGCAGAGTATTTTCTTCTGCTCAGCTTGAAAGGATAGTTTTAACTGATTAACTCAGACATGCTCCAGAAAGAGGGTTTTTTAATTCAATTTTTACATGAACATCGTGTTCACATTAGAAGCATCAATAACGGGAAAAAAAAGGATGATTTCTCAATAATTATTAAAAAGACAAGAATTTCAATTACATTCATGACCAGTAAGAGGAAGGGTAAGAGAATCCAATTACAGCAACTCTTTCTTCCATAAGATGCTCCACAGGGATAAAAATGACCACATGTGTGAGCAGGAAGTGCAATCTGAGATCCCACACTGGGATGTTGGCTCTGAACTGCAGCAAGCAGCTTTGATTTTCTGCCACTTTCCCTGACAAGCAATGTGCTTCCCCCCTAACTCACACAAAGTCAGTATTTATCAACAAGGGTTCCTTTGGGTTAAGAGAGACAAGAACCCATTACAAGCATTTTGTTCTCCATCCTCCCAGCGTGCATCAGGGATCTGTGGATCTGCCATCAGCTCAGCTAGATCGTGATAAGTGGCAGCAGAATTGTGCCAGCCACTCTATAAATGGAATTTTCAAGACAGGAAAGGAAAAAACCAACATGAAATGAACCAAACCAAAACAACAACTAAATCTGTGCTGTTTAATAGGAGGAGAGATGGAGAAAATTCTCGGCTGTCAGAACAGCTGTCGTCATTGTGGGGAGAAAAAGGATGGCTGTGCCCCGTGTCCCTTAGGCCCAGAAACAAAGAAGAAAATGAATATTTCCCTTTCATATTTGTCTCACTGCAGGGGAATCATCTCAGCACCACAACTGGGGAGTGACATCTGGGTTGCGAGCGGAGCCCCTTGCAGAGGGGAGCACGCACAGCACCGAGCAGTCCCGGCTGCGCGGTGACATTTACCTTCTGATCCTGCCCAGGCAAGCAGGAAAGGCCAGACTAAGAGAACTCCTACAAAATGAAAAGGGTGAAGTTGAAGAGGTTACAGCTGGAGAAGCAGCTGCAATATGAATTTGTAAGGCCAGTTTTCTGCAGCTTGCACCTTTCGTGCTCTCACCTACACTTCTCTGCCTTGGTAAGCTCCAACTCTTGCAGACACGAGAGCACTTGGAAAAAATTCCTCAGGACTCAAATATCTGAGCTGGGACTCTTTATCACCCAACTGGGCTACTCTGCTTCCTTTGCTGGTGCTCCCCAAGCCGAGACCTGCAGAGGGGTGACCTGGCCTGGAGACGCTGCTACAAGAGCGTCAGGGCAGTTTGTCCCAGCCCCCCCAGGTCCCCTCCACTGTGGGGTTCAGGTGACCCAGCCTCCATCCCAGCCTCAGGGGTGGCAGCTGGGAGCCCCCAGCACCCCACACATCACACAGCTGCAGAGACCAGCAGGGCTGGTGCTGCTGCCCTGCAGGACCTGGGAGGTTCCACACGAGGCGACAGCCAAGAGCGATCCCCTTTTCTGAGCTGTTTGAAGTCCCACTGTTCAACTCCCAGGTGCTAAAATAGCATCACTATTAAAGCCTAAATGCTGGAACACCGAGAAGAACCTTTTTTCTGCAGGAAAACATAGAGGAATATTAACTAGACAGAATGGGTTCACTCTGGAATTTTACCACGATAAGATTGACGCTCTGTGCAAAAACAGCCGCCCCTCCCCTCACAGAGGCTTCACCTGCAAGGCCCACACTGGATTTCCTGTGCAGAGATTACGGACACACTCCTGAAATGGCACCTTCTGAATGCTACACTTCCAATATGACAAAAACTTAATTCACCCTTTATTCATAAAAAAGTCCAGCAACTTTCTGAGAATGTGGCTCCACTGAAATAATAGTGCAATTACACTCATTTTTAATTTATGATGAAAGCCAAAAAAGCCACTCTTACTCCTTGAATTTCCAGTACTTCTGTGACTTGCTGTAAGCCAAGCCACAGAGAGACAGGGATTGGTTTTTTCTGTTTCAGAAAGTAACATAATCAACCAACTAAACTCCAGTATTAGAGCTCACCCCGCATGTGACAGCAGTGACACATCTCAGCACTGACTGGAAAAGAAAAGCCACTGACCACAAAAAACAAAAGCCTTTTTTTTAAAAAAAAAAGAAGGAAATATTTGTTTCTTAATAAGGACTGGTCATTTCATATAAAAGAATAGGAGAAAATTATTAATTTTGTTTGACCCCAAATGACCCCATGCAGATACAACAAGACCTCAGTGGAATTTAAAGCATCAGGCAGAGCCCTTTTACCTCCAGCCCAATGGAAGTAACTGAGCATAAGCAACACAAATAGAGAGGCTCAGATGTTCCTGTCCTCACTTTAACTCAGCACACGCTGTCAGAGGGAGAACATGCTTTTGGAAATGGTGGGGGGTTTCCCAAGGACAAGCAAACTTCAAAGGAAAATATGTAGTGCTTTTTTTAAGTATTAAAATGGATTTTTAGACAAATAATGGCGCTGCACAATTACTGTCCTCATTTTCCCCTAGAGGTTCTCCCACTGATGCTAGGGCTCGGAAAATGAATAGCTGGAGAAAGGAGTCACAAATCAGCAGTGGAAGGAAAGGGAGATAGCAGAAAACTATTACCTGACAGCAGATAGCTACAGAGCTCAGCATTTTTATCAGTGCTTGAGTAATGGAACTTTCCAAACTGGGCACAGCAGGGAGGGAAGCAGGTCAAGGCCAAACACTGACACTGAAAAGGATGCTGTGACAAACCACGGAGCTGCCAGACCCTCGTGGCCCCCAGACACTCAGGAGCGCCTGGCTGGGGCACCTGGCTGCTCTCAGTGCCACCCAGGGCCTGGTCAAAATTCAGAGAAACCAAACCAAAATTCATGTTGTGCTTTGATATACAAAACACACACCCAGGTTTTAGTCTCTTCTCCAAGAACCAGCAACACTTATGGTTATTAAGTGCCTGGTTGGTTTTATGCAGAATAACAACCCTGACCATCAGAGGAGCAAGCCCAGGGGTGACAGTGATGGGACAGCTCCTCAGGAGCCTGGGAACCACTGACAGAGGCAGCACAAGGCAGCTGTGGGCCAGCAGGGCAAGTTTGGGCATGTGAGAAACAATATTTTCTATTCTTAAACCAGATCAATCCAAGTGCTGTGGTAGCACTGCTAAATAACCTCTTACCCAGCACCATTCCCCTCCTGGGCTCTCCATCCCTAAATTGGTATGGCTGGGGAGTTTGGGATGCTTCTGAAATGCTTTGATTGTCTTTAGTTTTCCATTTTCCTCCCTCATGCAGCTCTTCCCTCTTACTGAGTCAATAGAATAATGAGGATGCTGTTCTTAGGTTTAAAGCTGAGTAAGTGACATTTCTATCCATTATTTATTTGCCTTGAAATTCTCATGAATACCACCAGTGATAATCACCTAATTTCTATCAATTTAGATCACCATCACACACAAAGTGTGCTGCAGGTAGCAGCTCAATCCAATATTTATGAAGTGATTTTTCTTTCAATGAATGTAGAGAGCCTCAGCGTGGTTACAACCACAGCTGTTCTTTGAAATTCCAGGCTGGGGATGCACTGAACAGAAGCACAGCTCAGCTCGCTGGCACTCACAGCCGCTGGGACACGTCAGAGCCCTCTGAGAGAGCTGCAGTGGATGTACTCACGCTGTGCCACGCTGAGTTAGCTCTGCGTAAACGTTACTCCCTCTGCTAAGCTCTGCTGTTCTGCTGAGCAGCACCAAGCGTCGCTGGGGGCTCCGTGACCTCTCTGACAGCCCCAGGCAAGGATTTCAGGGGGCACTGCAAAGAGCTGGAGCAGCCTGTGCTGCTGGTGGCCAAGCACGGGCAGTGCCCAGCCTCTGGTGGGATCAGACCCTGCTGGGAGCTCTGCTGTGGGCAGCACAGGGCACGTCCCTGCTGCTCCCACAGCGCTGCAGGCACAGGGTGTTCACCCACAGCACTGCAGCAAAAGCCTGGGGAATCCCTGCAATTCAGGGGTTTGAAAGCTTCCAGCAAAAATTAGGAAGACAGGGATGTCCATGCTGGATTTTGTTGGACATCCTGGATAACTCCATCACGTTCAGCAAGTTTGAACCATAGAACTTCGTGGCCTTCGTGTTGTTTTTTCACATGACTTTGTCACAGGTCGTTGAACAACCACACACAGTTTGGGATGTCTTGGTAAAACGCAGGGCAGTAATCATGACTGACATTTTGGAATGCAGTTACTGCTAAAGGATGATAATGAATGAATAAAATACAACTCTTTGGTATGGATAACATGGGAAAAAATGGTGCAAAGCCAAACAAAAAGCAGCATTTAATGACTGCCATGACAACAAGCCATACATTTTGCTCAAACCAAAGACATGCAATTGCATATGACTGCAGATTGAAAACCAAATTATATTTCTCACTAGAGCCTCTGCCAATTCCATGGGTCTGTATAAGCCATAACTTCTTTCACATTTTAAGAACCATCACAGATTTCTGAAGGAGGTTGGAGGTCACAGTGCACCTCCCTATCCTGGCTCCTGTCAGAAACCTCAAAGCCTTTCGCTTCCAAGCAGGGGCCAAAGCCAAGGCCTTTGAAATCTGCTGGATTTCTTAGGATGTTTTGACTTGCAGCCTTTGATACCAACATCATTCATGATCCAGCTCCACCATCCATCCAAACCCCACGGTTTTCATCTTCTCAATCTGCGCGGCCAAAAGAACCTCGTTAGGACAGGTGACTAAAGGATTTCAGGGCAGCCCACGCTGAAATTGTGCAAGAGGATTTATGAGGTTTTAGTGCCACCTGATTGGAACTGGGCCTCAGAGGCGAGGCAAAGGCCGATGTGTGTCTGAGTGCCAGCAGCTCTCCCTGCGAGGTACCTGCCCTCTGCCTGTCCCTGCTCTTCCCAGCCATTCCTGAGCCATCCCCCAGCAGCAGCCGGCAGCAGGCCCAGGCAGTTGTGAGTTATTTTCCTCGGAATCTGACAAACTTCACTCTGACTCAGCCTGATCTCCATTCCAAAATAGGGAAGAGGAATGCAGCCAGGCTGAGGAGAGGAGGAGTAGGAAAGGGAGGAGCAGGCAGTTGATCTGTTTTTAGAAAGAAGAGCACAAGGAGGCTCAGATGTCCCTGAATCCCAAGCAGAAGTAGTATTCCATTTTTGATCTTTTCTTCCCCGTTGAATTCAAGACTCACACGGGCCTTGGGATCAGAGTGGAGCAGAAGGAATGGGCACAGCAGTCCACTGGCATGGATGCAGAAGCAGTGGGTAATTACACTAAAGATGTTTTTGGCGCACACAACCACCACCCATGAAGAGGATGATCAGAAATCCTGGCAAATGGCACAGGGAAAGATCTGAAGGGGAAAATTTCACACTAAGGATGCCCCAGCCTGTGTCAGGATCAAACAGGAGAGACATTGCAGTCCTCATTTGATCATTTGCTCTTTTCTCTCCCCCTCTGAGCACATTACAAGAGTAAATCCTCCCTCCCTCAGACTCATTTGTAGAAGAAAATCTCCGTGCCCAGCTCTGCAGTCCCTCGGCATCAAAACCTGGGACTGCTGTGAGCTGGCTCTCGGACTGGCTGGAATCTGGGATCTACCAGCAGGAGAAATTAACCAGAAAATATCCATAATAAGCACGTCACCGAAAATAACACATCAAGATGAGAATCCATCCATCCCCACAGGAAGGCAGCCAGGAAACACGGTGTGTGCTCCTCCAAAACCCCGCAGCAGGCACAGGGCTTGCTCCCTGGAGTTCTCCTGCATTCAGGGAATGTCAGGAAAACACAGCAAAGGTTTGGAGTTTGGCTCTTGTTTCACTCCCACCACTCACTCCCCCTGTGCCTGCACAGACACCGACCAGGCCCTTTACAAAACCCTTTAAGGACTCAAAGCACATTTTTCTTGTCTAAATGCCAAAGCTACTGCTCGTGTTCAGCACCTGCTTCCTTAGGACCAGCTCTTCCAGGGACCAGGTGCCCTCAGCCTTTCCAGGGCTGTTTCATTCCATAAAAGGGGCATGGAAAAGTCTCCCTTGTCCCCTTTCTCCTTGTGGGACCACGGGAAGCGTTTGTGAGGCAGCTGAGACCTTCCTTTCCAGGGAAAGCTGTTCCCAGCAGAGCTCTGCAAATTCACCTGTGAAGGTCTGGTGGTGCCGGGGCCAGCAGCTGAGTGGGGGGATTGGATGTGGGATCAGCGCTTTCCAGAGGGATGGATGGTGGAAAACAACTGGACAGAGGAGGGGAAAGTGAAGAAAGGACTATGAGAGGAAAGTGCCTGGGCAGAGCACAGAGTCAGGGAGGCGATGCTGAGATGGAGGAGCACAGAGCAACATCGCTGCAGACCTTGGAAGCGGTGGTGGGAGGCGAGGCCGTGGTAAGGAGCTGGAGATGGATCTCAGGAGAGCACCAAAAATTACATTTCCTACTCCTCAAGTGTGTAAGAACCAAGTAAGCCCCACTCAAACACAGTTCATGCCCAAAGGCCCCAAACCCTGCTGCACACCAGAGCCTGACCCCAACACTCCCCACGGCCACAGAGGATGTGGGGGAGCAGGGGGGCACACGGGGAGGGCACCCCCATCCCCACAGCGCCCCACAGACCACTCGCTGCAGGCCTGTTGCCATAACAACCACAAGAAATGGCCACAAAGAGACTCTCTCCTGCCAGCAGGGCAGCTCACCAGCACGGATCTAGCTCCAGCTCCCTCCTGCAGCCCTGCTCCTGGCACTTACGGACGCAGGAATGCCCAGGCAGAGCTCGCCCAGGTGGGCACAGACACTCACAGGAGCTGCAGGCAGAGCCCCCCGAGCTCTGGGACCACCCCAGCTGTGAGAACAGCCCCTCTGAGCTGGGTCTCACACCCTCTGCCTCTCCTCTCTGCTGAGGAAGGCGCTTGCTCGAGGTCTCTTGTTAAGGTCTGTGGCCTCGGAGCCCTGCACAGCCCTGTCAGCTCCGTCCAGAGAGACCCCCCAAAGCTTCTGGTGCCCCTCGTGTTCAAGCAGCAAAAAAGATAAAGGGCCCACTTATTTGAAAAGAGAGTCAAAAAATGATGGAACTGCCCAGATAAGAAAGCAATTTTCTGCAGGAAAGAAGCCGGGGATTCTTGGCAGTGCTTGCAGGTGCCAGAGCCCACCAGGGAGGTTCTTTCTCAGACCACAGCACTGCTTTACCCACTGCTCCCATTTCCCCCATATCCTAACTGGGACTGGCATGATCCCTGCCATGACCAAGAACTCTCTCACCTTCACCAGACACCACAGAGAGAAATGCAGATAATAAAAAAGCTTCCCGAGGACCCGATTATGTCCCTAATATTTACTCCTGGACTCCTGCAGCTGCTTTAATCCTATTGATGCTGGGCTAAACTTCAAAATAAACAACACGGTGCATTTCCCACCACCATTAGATGCAATTAATGGATACAATTAGTCAGCCAAAGATAAAATCCTCTGGCAGAAAGTCCATAGCAATGTAAATTTTAGTCTAGTTTTTGAAAGTATTTTATTTACTTGGCACCTTTGGCTTTGTTTTTCATTCATCATAATCCTTTTATCCCCTGAAATCTATATTGATTCCATTTCAAACTCTGCTCTTAATCTCATTTAATACACGTAGATTTAGACCATTTCGTATTCCAGTTGCCTGGGAAGTTGACAAAACCAGCTTTTTACAATCTCATTTTTCATTTAAATATTTCTCAAATTCTGTTTTCAGCACCCTGACTCATCTGGCTGTCTTTATCTGAGCCTAAATAAATGTGCATCATGACAAACACCTGTGATTCTAGGGCAGTAAATACTCCACTTCCACCTGCAAAGAGCTGATTCCCAGATTTGTGGGCCCGCTTTGGGACCCCTCAGCCTCCACATGAGGGTGCAGCACTGGCACACGATGAGGCACCTCCTTTGTGTGCCCAGTGCCTCTGCACTAATGGCTTTTCCTTTCCACCCACAGCACCAGCACTTGTGCATTCATTGCCATTAACTCCTCTTGTCCACTAGGCCGGGAATTATGTGAGTGTTTTACTGAAAAATGGCAGGAGAAATCAGAGTACAGGTGTGTGAGCAGGGAAGGCTGATCTGGAAAAGCTGAACCCTCGTTCTTCAAGCAGCTGCAAGTTCCACTGGTGCTAAAAGCCAACTGAAGTCAAGCATGTAAAGCAACAGCAAAGTCATTTCTCTATACATTCAAGAGCTTTTCCTAGATACATAATGAGAGATAAATCAATAGATCTCCAAAGAGAGAATACTTCTGGGCTGGAATTTGATACATTTCTGTAGGAGAAACTTAGAAAGGATGGGCAGAATATGTTGTGCATTAAAATTGCAATGAAACGCAGTGCTGGGACATAGGGTTGATGTCACAGGTCTCTCAAAAGGCACTTGCATTGCCACGAGATCCTGGTAAGGTCTAGATAAAAATAAAACATCAGCTTTAAACAGCCAAAGGAGCTCGTTAGCAGAGCCCCACGTTCTCTGGTTACTGGGGACAACAACCCATGAGGGCACAGCCTCCACCCCCTGCTCTCCTCACCCACAGAAACCCTCCCCTGGGGCACAGGGCAGACAAAAACCTGAGCTGGGAGCTGGCTCTTGGGTGGGAAATGGGTAAATAATGGAAAGCAGTAGTCTTCCCCTTCATACAATGACATTTTTGTTACTGGATAATCCTTAAATTCTTCAAAATGGAAGTTTGCAGTTGAGGTTTGAAGAAACTCCAGTGGGACACAGCCAGCAAGTCCTGAGTGCACCAGTTCCCAGGGACCTTTCTGGGGAAGTGGATTTCCCCCCAAGTCCTCTCATGAGGAATAAGAAGCTTCAAGAAAAGGCCTCCTCAAAATAATATGGTCCAAACTTGCCCTCTGCAGTTAAGGTGCTGCAACAAACCCCTCCTCCCAAACTGACCCTGGCAGGGCCTTTCCCTGGAGAAATGAATCCCTGACCCAGTGCAGGGATGGATCCCTTTGCCTCCCTCAGACCCCCCGGGCTCGCTGGGAAGCTCCCACCTGGTTTCGGATCAGTCGAGACGAAAGGCAAAGTTCAAACCAGCTGCCTAAGGTCCATCTGTTGTACCCACCCAGTAAGGGGTTAAACAATGAATTTATAGAGAACAGGAACAAATCCTGGTCAAATGTTGTTATCATGGCAGGATCTGTTTTCCCTGAATAACAATAACTACAGGTCTGTGAACTGAACATGGTGTGGGCCAGGAACAGCTCAGAAACTTCAGGTCACAGCTTGGAGAAAAACAAAATCTTCCCCAGATCAATATCAGTAACGAGTAAAACCCAGGTCAGATTCTGATTTTGCAAAGCCACTGGTAATCAGACCAGGAGTTCTTCTCATCTCAGACCCAAGTTCAAAGGAATATTCTAATATTGATTTGGCTCTAAACATCTCCCTTGGAACAGAAACCCCAACAGAAGAAAGCCAGGCACATAACATCATAAAAATAAAGGAAAATCTTTAAAGAGAAAGTTTTCATTTTACCAAAAAGAAGAGAAAAAAAACCCAAACCCCCAACAAACCAACAAAAATCCCAACCCAACTCAGCTGTTACGTCCCTTTCCAAATGCTCTCTACACGTCTACTTTGAAGATATTTTTGCCTTGAAAGACATAATTTTAATGTAAAATCATTCCATAGCATTTGCAGTTGAAATCTGCCTCTGCAAGGACCACTCCATACTTCATTTTGAAGAGAGAGAATAAAATGCGAGGGAAATGTTTATTTCTGTAACACAAATCTGTAACATCAAAAGTCAGCTGTAATTTAATTAGCAGCTATGGCAGATTACAAGATTTGTGATTCCTCCAATAAAGACAGATTTTTTTAGGAGCAATTAACACAAGACCAGATGTGAAGCCTTGAAATTCAGAGAGAACAAAAGTGGGAGGTGGGGTTGACAATAAAAACGCAGGAAGTGGAAACAAATCAGTTGTTTTCTAATTTTTATCACTGTTGTCCTTGCTGGGGGAGACAGGTTGCTGTTACAGCAGATCAAATGACTGAAAGTGGTGCAGAGCTTCCTCGTGTGCAGAATGTAATTCCTGTTATTCCTGCCCCTCCACTCAGAGCAAAGCTGTTTATCCATTAAAAAAAAATTACTTGTACCAGCAATTTGGGGGTTCATGAACTTTTATTATTTGTTGCATTTAATAAGCACAGGGAAAGAAAAAGGTCATGCCTTGACTGGAATGGCTTGTAAGTGAATTTATCAGCAGAACACAGAAGCTGAAGATAAAGACAATCCATGCTTAGTTGCTGTATTTGATTGTTTTCCTTGTGGCTTAATAGTGTAAATTAAAAGAGAGCTTAAATGTTAGCACCACTGACAAGATGGCACATCCAAAATTATAAGGAAGCAAATAAAATGATTCATGTGGAATTTTGAAATATCTCAAAATATGTCAGCCACCAGATGTCACAAAACCTGCAGGGGATGATGCACTGCACCAAGAGAAGGGCAAGGCTCTGGCAAAGCACAGCATGGCAGGGAATTATCCTACCAGTCCCCATAAATCTGAGAGCCTGGGAATGAAAGGAATAAAACACAACAAAGACAAAACTAACTGAGATTTTCTCTGCCATCTTCTACCTCGTAGGAAAAGTGACGCATTCAAGACCAGCATCTTGAGCATGGCAGAAAATAAGACTGCCATAAACTAAGAAAGAGCATTCAAAAATACCTAGGGCCAGCCTGACCTTACCCAAACGTGGCAAGGTCAGCATCACTCACAAACCCTACAGACCAGGCAGTTACCTGAGCTGCCAACAGCACAAATCCCCAAATCTTGATTTTTATTCACACACAAAATACAACAAATCCCATGTGAAAGACACCATTCAGAACGACTGGAAAAGTGCTTTCCCCACTGGCTTTGCCAAATGCATTTCCATGTACTTATGGAAACGCAGGAAATGTGCATGAATTCATTTCTGTCCCAGCTTGGTGCTGATAGCAAATCCTCAGCCTAAGAAGTGATGCTCGGAAAGGAACTGGACAAAACCTGACCCAATTTAGCCAGAACTGAGGCAGCAAAGTGTGCAAACAAGCATTTATCCTGTGCAGGAAAGAGCCCCAGCAAATAAACTCTGGATTAAGACCCCTGAACCTTTCTAAAGGCCCTGTAAGATCATTATTCCTCCTGACTGCAGATTTACTCACTCGGATGGCAGGGACCAAGGGGCTCTGGCAAAGCATCACACCCAAACCAGGGCACCAGGGCAGGGATGCAGAGCCTTTGGCACGGGGGTGCAGCAGAGGGACTGCAGAGTTGGGGAGGAGTTGTGGGCTCAGATTAATTAATCTCATTAAATATCAACAGTAAGAAAGGCTCATAAAGAGAAAAACAGATTTTCAACTGCTTTGACCTTGAGTTGTTAATGAAGTGCAAATCCTCTCCCTAGGAAATGTGGTTGCCTGGTGGAAGCAAGGCAGTCTGCAAGTGAACCTGCAAACAGCCACAGCATCCTCCTATTTATCTCCCTCTGGTCAGGGATACAAACCAGGAAATATGGGGCTCCTAACTTGAAGCAGCTTGTGACATATAGAAAGGAAACAGAAGTGGTTTTTCAGTCAGATCACCCACTACGTCCAAAATAACAATCCACCCCATCCACTCTGACAAAATAACACATAATAGAACTAAAACTGTGCTGACAAAAATAGTCTGTTAAGCTTCCCATTCCTCCGAGGCCTGCAGTCTATTTTTGCTGCTGAGAGCTGAAGTTACACACGCCCCACCGAAGCTGCCTCGGCTCAGCCACTTGAAAGAAGCAGCCTGCAAAGCATTAATAATTCATCTGATTGAGTTTAGCTGGCACATTCAGCAACCAAACTGCACCAAACTCTGCTGTAAGGAGGGAGAGAGGAGCTGGTGCAGAAGGATATTTCCTGCTCTAAAGCACATTTCTTTAAAGTTTGTCTCTTCCCTGCATTTACTGGCAATGAAAAGCTGCCTCGGGCAGTCCCAGAGGAAAAGGTGCTCAGGTAGCACCAGGGTAGGAAAAGCAGAGACATCACAAGGATGCAATTTTCCGTGTCAACCACGATCCACCAATCCAATTTACTCCTGCTAGCTCTGCTCTCTGAGAGTCCTTTTGAGGAGAGACCCCTGGCACAGGGAGAGCAGCACAGACCTCTGCTGCCATCGCTCCTCTTTCCACTCTGCCTTAAAAATGAACAAAGCCGAGGTGCAGCTCACACGTGGAACACCCCCCTGGCCTGTATGGACACGAGGCACAAACAGGTCCCACAGGAAAGGCTCTGCTGCCACGCCAGCACATCCTCCACTGAGTCCTGCATTCACCTCCGTTCCTTTCACTTTCCAAATGTTTTCCAGAAAATGGGACTGAATGAAACCTCTGGCAGCCTCCAGGTTTATCCACTCCATCGATTGCTCTGGAGAGGAGTGGGAGTAATTATTTTGAGAAGGTTCATTCTCCAGAGTGAAGGTGGAGAGTGTTAAACGCGTTCAGAGTGGTGAAGGACAGCTGAGAGTGAGAGAAGGTGCAGCCGGGAATGACGGGGAAGGGAACGCACAAAGGACTGGGGTCTGCAACAGCAACCTTTGGTGACCACAGTGGCATAAAGGGGATGCTGAGAAGGCCCCAAAACAGAGATTTCTCTCTTCTGAGGGGAGATGGACAAGGCCCAGCTTTATTCCTCGGCAGACGTGTTCCCTGAGCCGTGAGACTGGAAGAGCTGCAGTTTTATTTTCACACACGGTGCCCTGGACACCGGAGCCTTGCCTGTGGCTGCACAGAGCTGGCACTATAGCAGCCAACACGCCCAGGGCAGCCCCAGCCCCAAAAACCTCCCACAGGAGAGAGGACAACAGCTTCAGGACTGGTGTGGTGAGGCAGGAAAGTGATTTATTATCTAAAAGGGTTTGTCCCAGTTGAGTTACAATGCTGGATTTTAGTGTTTTGCAACTCACACAGGTCCTGTGAGGCCCACGGGGACCTTTTCTGTCACTGTTAGAAGTGCAGGTGTCAGAACCTGAGAGAGGGGATAATCCATGGACATGAATTGTCCCAGCACCTGGGGACACAGAGCTCTGCAAAGCACAGCACACGATGTCTGGCAGAACACCTCCAAGAGAAACTCCATGGGCTGAGGTTTCATCGAGACGAGCTGCACCTCACAAATAACTTTGTGCTTTCAGCTCTCTGCTTATGTATAATTATATATATATATTTATATATATAAGCTATATCTTCTTAACAGATGGGAAAAATCCATAAATTAGGCCTCTCTGGCATTAACTTGTTGGTGATTTTTCATTTGCATGAAACCAACCTTAAGTCATTTGTGTTCAGCAGGAAAAAAAACCAAGATCTTTCACCTTATTGAACTTCACCCTCTCATGGAACAGGTCATTTATTGAATCATTATTGGATTATCTTTCACTAATTAAGTCTCTCCAGGATAGCAGTTATTCATTTCAGTAGGTCTTAAAATACCACAGCAAGAGAGCATTAGCAGCCACTTTTAGAAAAGTGATTCAGTCTAAAGAAAATGGAATGTCTGTCCTTCCCTGTGTGTTATTCTGGCCCCCCAAAAACCTCAGGTGCTCAGGGACTGCTGGATCAAACAGAGCAGCTCAGGAACACTTTCTCACCACACAGGAGACCTCCTCTATTTGCAGAAAATTCAGGGTTTAAGCAGGGTGCTCCTCTTCCTGGTTTCTACAGCTGCTTGTGCCCCACCGATAGAAAATGAGCAGCCAGATCTGTCACACCCATCTGTCACATCTGTCACAAAGTGGTCAGCACTTTGATGTGAGCAAATAAACCTCAGAGTGGGATTTTCCAACGTTTTTTCAGAATGTGTGGACCGAGCCATTTTTCTTAACAAGAAATCCAATACATTTTGACTGATTTACGCTTTTTCAACTGAAAAATGTGTCTGTGCAGGAAGAGAGGAATCTGATCGTTTCTCTGGGCATTCCCAGGCCTGCAGTGCTGCAAATCCAAGGGCTGCAGGCATCAGGAAGGCCCAGACAAGCTGCTGCTGAATGGGCTCAGTTTATCCAGCAGCACAGCACGTATTTGGTAAGGTAAAGCCAAAACCCAGTGAAACCACGAGCAGAGCTGTGCTCTCATCACTCATTTGCTGTCCCCGTGGCCACAGCCATTCTCTGCTCTGGGAGCAGCAGCCTCCAGAGCCACCAGCCCTGGGGTGCACAAGTGGCCCCATGGCCTCTTCCAGGGTGCTCCAAGAGGGTGATGCTCTCACAGGATGTGAGCAACTCATTGTTCAGAAGCAGATGATTGAACAGCTTTTACCTGCAAGCCAAGAATTCCAGCCCATAAAACCAAATTCTGCAGCCAGAGCAGAAATTTCATGCGTGGAAAGACGAAT
The DNA here is from genome assembly GCA_013397975.1 of Machaerirhynchus nigripectus. Classification (NCBI taxonomy): domain Eukaryota; kingdom Metazoa; phylum Chordata; class Aves; order Passeriformes; family Dicruridae; genus Machaerirhynchus; species Machaerirhynchus nigripectus. The sequence goes on along the minus strand of VZRQ01008095.1, from coordinate 1,186,169 downwards.
ATCAGAAAAGCTGGGAGCAGCTGCAGGTTTTGCAGAGCTCCCTGCAGGGTGGGCTGTGCTCTGGGCTGCCGGAATGGCACTCACAAGGCAGGGGCTGCCTGCAAAGATAGTCCTCCTCAGAGTTTGATTAGGAAGGGAAGCCAAGTAAAGCAGCATAAATTGCCCACTGACCCAGACGGAATCCCTGGGATAAGCAGAGGAGGCAGGTAAGATCAGTGATGGAGCTGTGTGCTCCCTGCCCTCCCTGCATCTCAGACACTGATGTGTCTCTCACTGCTGCCAAACAACTCTCATTGCTGGGCAGAAGTGGTTTATTGGGAAGGGAAAGTCACAGCTAACGCTGAGGGACTTACTTTGCTTTGCTGCTGGTAATCCAGGCTGCCTGGCTTTGCCTGTTCCTGCAGCTCCACATCTCTATGAGCTTGCAGTAAGGAGTTGCCTGGCACAAAGCCAGCATCATTTGCCTCCTCTTTGATGCCAAATGCTCTCGCTTTTTACATCTTCCAGGATCTCAGGCACAGCCCAGCAGCCATCTGCAGAGCTTTCCCCTCCTCCCCCCAATTTCAATTATTTTGCCATCTAAGCAGCAGTTACTCCAACACTGAGCTGCAACCCCCGGGGGACTGCAGCCCTCCTGCAATCTGACTGGAGTTCTAGCCAAGCTTCCTTCCCATTTTGTGGCATTATTCTAATCAGCTGAACACCACCAGTGTCATGTAACCTCCCAACTGCTGGACAAAGCCCTTTGGAGTCCTGTAGCTTATTTCCTTTGAGACTTATGAATAAATTACAGCTCCCAGCACCAAAAGATTTCATTAAACTGACAAACACTCAAAAGATTGGAGTTTTTTTTTCAACAGCTCTTTCCATCCCAAGAGAGACAGACTGCTCTGGGATCTGCACTGGCAGAGCTCTGCAGGGTGGCCTCCCCCCTGTCCTTTGTTTTCCCTTCTAATTTGCCCTCCAGTTTTGATGTCTCCAGCCTCCCTGCTCACACCTGTCCAGCAGAAGGGGTGCTGTGCAAGTATGGAAAGGTAAAACCAGCCTCAGTATTGTGATAAGCAAAAAATAGTATTTTTGAGGATGAGGAATTTTGCATTTTTGTGTTTATTTCAGTTATCTTTATTTTCTGGTCTGGCACTTCCCAGCTGAAGTTCACACCTGCAGTTATGACCTATCACACTGCAGAAAGTCACTACTACAGAAATCACCAGCTCCACATCGTGCCCGCCCACACAGAGCTGTGCAGACATGGATGGATTTTTGGGAACATATTTTAATCACCTTAACAAGGAAAAAAACTGGCCAACCTCTGCTGCACCTTGACTGGTGAGACCACAGGCACTCAGCTACGACCCTGCCAGCTCGGCGTGCGGGTGTGCCAGGGCATCACCCACAAACAGGCCACTGAAGCACCCAAAGCAGTGCCACGGAAAAGCCAACCCCAGCCCTCCCTGCTGCAGCTGCACCAGGATCTGCTCAGGGAATAAACACCTCTGAAATGTAACCTGGCACAGCAAAGCCAGTAGTGAACCCAGCTCATGTTCTGGATCTGCTGTGAGGCCCAGGACTGCAGAGGGAGGGCAGAGAGCAGCGTCCCCCCGTGCCACGCTCCCGGGGGCTGTGCCATGGGGTCCCTGCAGGGCCACCACAGGCTCTGGGGAAAGCTGGCAGGATCTGTTCAGTTCTGTGCATCAGCTTGGGAGAAGAAAAAGCAGGTTACTGCCACTTGAAATCTGCAAGGAGCTGTAGCATACAAGGGACTCTGATTACGGTGGCTTGGCTGGGAGGCAGACATGCCAAGGAGTCAGAGTATTGCTGTAGAGCCTTCCAGCCCGTGGGAAGAGGATCCCACAGCTTGGCATAGCCCTTCTGACTGCCAGGCAGCATCAAGACCATCACTTCCCCCAGCCATGAGTTAAGGAGAGATGTCCTTCTCTCCCCAGGAGCTCCCACCATGCCCACCCTCCCTGCAGCGGGGCCTCAGTGCTGGCACCGCAGTGTTGGCACCGCAGTGCCCCGCTGGCACTGGGGTTCCTTCCTGCCCCGCTCCACTGCCCCCACTGCCCCTTGCAGCTCCTTTTCCTGGGACAGGACAAAAGGAGAAGCAGGCCCTGGTTGTCACCAGGACAACAAGAGAACCTCCTGCCCTTCTGGGACGGCCCAGCACCTTCACCCCGAGAACAGCGAGTCCCACCACGAGCACACCACCTCTCATTCATTCCCTCATACTGAGCCACCAACCCAGTGAGAATTCAGGCCGTTTTTGCAGTCGTCCCTTCCATTTATTTGATCAGCTGTTGTACTTCCCTGGTTACTGCGCTGGGTTTTTCATTTATTCAGGTTTGGGGCTGGTGTTTGCTTTATTTTTAATTCAGTGACCTGACCTTGCTCCCCTGTCCCGTGACATCGCTGCAGGGGCGGCAGAGAGGACAGCACTGTGGTTATGAGAATGATCAAATGAGCAAACCCCCCCTGAGCCCTAATGACCATCGGGATCCTGGCACCTGGGAAATGCCCCTGGGTGCCAGTGGGAGCCGAGCCTGACCTTCCCCAGGCTCCTGGGCTCATTACAGAGATCAGAGCCGCAGCCTTGACTCCCTCCCTGTGCCAGGGGATCTGAGTGTTTGGATAATCCCCGTCTCTGCTGCACCAGTGAAGATGGGCTGATGGTAAATGAAAGGAACAGAGGGGAAAAAAAACCACTTTTCTTGCTGGCAGCTGTGTTGTACTAAACTGCTGAAGCGAGCTGGAAAGTGTTACCTTAAAAAAAATCCCAATTCAGACAACAAATAAACACAAACCAGTCCTTTGTCCATCCTACAGACCAGCTTGGACTGAAACCAGCATGTCTGGGAGCACAGACCCTGCAGTAATTAATCCTCTGGTGATGTGACTCAGGTGCAGCTATTAAAGTTTGTGCTGCCCATTACTGGAGTTCCCGTTCCCCTTCCTCCCAGCCTCCCTCCCTGCCCCTTCCTTCGTGCCAGCTGCCTGCCAGAGATGCCAGTAAACAGAAAGCAGCAGCTCCAGCACACGAGGGGGGTCTGTCAGCACAGGAAAGCTGCCAGCAGCACTCCCCAGCAGCAGGGCAGCCCCAGACCCTGCCTGCCCCACACCCAGGGCTGCAAAGCTGCTGGGAGCCCCCTTCACACGAGGGCTGCCAGCTGAACAGAAACCCGCGGGTGTTGGGGTCCAAGGCATGCCTCTGGCAGCCCTGTCAGGTCAGGGAGCCCCAGAGCCCCTGCAGCGGGTTCTGCAGGGCCACACAAACCCACGGGAGCTGCAGGAGCTGCCCACTCACTGTGGTGACACCTGCAGCTCCTGGCCAGCCTGGCAGTGCCCAGGTGTCACCCAGCAGGTGCAGGTTTTAAACTCCAAATTATGCCAAGTACATTTGCTTTCTTTCAAGTGCCTGTGAAGCCTTCATTCGTTCCCCCAGTTGTGATGCACAATAAGGTTTTTGCTTTAAAACAGGCTTTTTCTATTTCTCTACTGACTGAGGCAAATACTTAATATTTAGCATGTACTAGATAAATCCCTTCAAGGTGCAAAGAAATGCAAGTGTTCCTACATTGGAAATCTCATCAGAAAGGGAAAGCAGCAGTAAACACTGCTCTGAACGTGAGGTGGAGCAGAGCAGGACTGCAGAGAGGAGCTGAAGAGGCACTCCCTGCTCGTCACCCCCAGAGAAGGGGCTCCTGCCCCCCACACCCAGAGGTGCTGTCCCCTCAGTAACGGGGCAGTTTCCTTTTCCTCTGCCTTGCAAACCCCTCTTTCCTCAGAGTAAAACAACTTTACAGCCACCTGAAGGTACGGGAGGCTCTGGTATGTTTGTTTCTCAAGCTGTGTAGAGCACCTTTTCCAGACCACCTGTACCTGATCACAGCTGCAGGGTGGGCGCTGGGTGGATCCCGGGGGGCTCTCCCTGTCCTGAGCCCACCCTGGACCCACCCCTTCACCCCTGCCAAGCCGATCTATTGCAGCCTTCCCCACACCCCATCCCTCATGCCCGAGTCTCTCATCATCCTTTGCTCTACGAATGCTGCTGCAGACACACACACACAAGGATTGGTGCATTCGTGGTTCCTGAAAGAATTTCCCCCCTCATTTTCTTTTCTTGGCCAATTTATAAAGAATGAGAACATAAAGGGAGAATTAGAACAGGCAGAAGTCTCACACTTGAAATCAATTTCAATCAAACACCAGCCACCTTCTTACAAAGAGCCCACCCATCACAGAAACACAGATAACTATTATACATAGCCAGAGCTTTTCTGAGGCCAGAATAATGTGTCAAGCACTAGAATTTAATGCCCATTTCCAATATGTTTGGAAACTGAGCGCGTTTCCATTTCCACAGGCAAATGTTAGTTAGGTGCAGAGCCATATTATTTCCATGAGCATTTAGATTTCTAGTGATAACTGCAAAGAGAAAACCTGCTGCCTGCAAACCAGGAGCTGTTCTGCTGCTGTTCTCCTGCAGGCTCCTAAACCTGCATTACTGCATCCAGGGTTATACACAGTGTAGGAGGAGCGTGTCTGGTTTAACCCTGAAGGTCAGAACCAGCAGCAGCATCTCCTCAAACCTTAACTTCTTCTCTTCATTGCTATGGAGCTGCTTCCTAGGACAGAGATGTGGAAATTCAGACACTAAGCCCTGATTTGGATTTAATTTCCCAGCTGTGAACAGATCCCAACGTTTTCCTCTGGGTCATCTTTTAACTGACACAGGCACGTGTTTCACACCTGCACAAAAACCTGAACACACCAAATCCTTTCCTTCAGAGACTGAGGTTGCATGAAGCTGCACCCAAAAGAAAAGAAAAACTTCACAAAGTGTCACAAAAATTCTGTGGCTGATTAATCTCGAGCCTGAAACTGCATCTCCTTAAGAGGGAAGAGAGCAGGGACCTCGATGCTGGGATTTAACAGCTGCTGTGGAGAAGTGCAGGTAGTAAAGGCCACAGAATATGAAATACTGTAATGAATAAATGGAGAACTCAAGAAAACTCAGGCTGAAGTCCCTAAGCACTGTCATTTGAAGCTTGCAGTGAATGAGGGACAGAAGTTTTCTGGACTGAACATAAAAGTTTTACTGAAGTTTCTGTTCTATGTGTTGGTGATAAAATTTAGCACATAAACCCTCAGAGCTCAGAATATTATAGAGACATAAATTATTTATGGCTGAAAAAGCACAAAATACCAGCCCAAATTACAGAGAGCCCAGGGTATGCCAGATGTTTCACGACTGTATTTTCAGTCCCTAATTAAAAGAAGAAACAAGAACAAGAAGTCCCAAATCACAATCATTACAAAGCTTTGGAGGAAAAAAACTAAATCAAGTCTCTCATGATTCTCTAGGGACTTAAATTAAGTGCCCAATAAAGTGGGCAGTTAACCAGGTAAGAACAGATCTCTTCAGTGCTTTAATTAAATGTGACTCATCTAAGTCACAACTGTCTTGGAAACTTCAGGTTCTCTTCTCAAGGGAGAAAAACCCAGGCCATGCAACAGGAACAGAGCTGGAAGTTCACACTTTGGAGGTTAAAAGTGCCGAGAAATGGATGACAAGGACTAGATACAGAGAATTTGCAGGGTGTGCCATGCAGTGGACCTTTGCTTTTCCTGCCAAGGGAGGGTAACAGGAAGAAGCAGCACTTCCAGAGAATTGGAAATTACAATATACACAAGTGTACCCTGAACTCCAGCCCCCTCAGGAAAGGCTAATCCAGGCCTACTTCTCCACTGCAGTGGAGCAAGACTTTATTTTCCAGAAATTGGGAGTGGATCTTTGAGCCTCAGAGATGTTCTTTACTGAGCTCTTGCTTACAGGTGGGCAGAGAAATGTCCTGGCTCCTGCCCTCTGCAAGCCAGCCCAGACAGTTTGGAGGGATGACCAAGATGTGGCACCATTTTCACAGGAAATCAGGGCATTTTGGAACACAAAGCCTTCTGCTTATGCAGAGTTGTTAATTGCATGTTATATTCTAATCCCTCCAGGCCTCTCTGTAGCACAGGAAAGGGGCTGAACACTGGATTTACCAACCCTAAAACTCGTGTCACAGCAATGATGGCAATTAACTCCAGTTTTAGGTGGGAATTTAGATGTGAACTCGAGTTTTTAATTACAGCTAAGCAGTCCCTTGCCTGAATTTCTGCCTGCCCCCAGGGTGATGAAGCTGAGTCCCAGGACAGGGGCAGGGAAGTGACTGCAGTAAATAACTTGCAATCTAAACATCTCCAAACTGCCCACTTGTCTTAGATCCTGTTTTCAACCACCCATCCACGTCCTTTACAGCTCCTTTCCCTGCCAGAACCTTTATGTGTTACAGGATAAGGTAGGCAGCAGCACTAAGTAGGATTTGTGCAGCTGACACTTACCCCAGTGGTCATTTTGCCCCCGACTGAAGCACAGATTGTTCTTGCTGCAGAGTAAATCTGCAGAAAATGCTCTCTGAGCAGTTGGGGCTGCAGGAAAAGATCCATTTCACTCTGGAGACGTTAAACTGCACTTGAACTTTCAAAAACCTAATTTTCTTGGGGATCAATATGGTCAATACAGGTGTTAAGGGAAAAACAATTACATTTGCTGTACTTGTGCTCTGCCTGATGACCCTCGCACAGCTCTGGCTGCTGGCCCACAAAAGCTCTGCTCTCTCAGGAACCAAGAGGAAACTCTGGTGAGACACAGCTATGGGAGAGAGACCCTTGACAGTGGACACAGCCCTTGCAGGTGTTACAACCTGTAATTATTTCCTCCAGTGGCTTCAGTCCTGCTGCTCTCCCCTTGAGATTCACAACGAGTCAGGTGCTCTCCCCTCCCCACCTCTGTATTTGACAATTAATTTTCTGGCATATTAAAGCAATGATTATTAATGGTGCCACAGCTGTCTGTGTCAGTGATTGTGAGCAGCTCAAGTTCTCTTCAGCAGATAAATATTTTTCTGTAAACCTAGCAACGCTGGATTTATGGAGAAAAGTGTCAGCTTCTCAGTGAAGAAACTATATCTTCTCAAACATTTGTGCAGTGTGTAGTAAAACATAACCTTGATCCAAATATAAAAAGTGTTTAGGTAGGAGATGAAAGGGGTGGTTTCTTGAATTAGAAATAATATCCTAGCCAGGAGTTATTCATGAAAGGGGAGTCTTAATATTTACTTAGGCTTTCAGCAGCACTGATTTGCACTAGAATTTATTAACTTTTCAAATATTGCACAATGTACCTGGGTGCTGAAATGTTCCCCTCGAGAAGCTCACCAGAAATAGGGTCTGTCAGAACTGTGTCTATTTTAAGCATTCAGCAGGGCTTGGTTCTGCCTCACCTGGAGCCAAGGCTGAAAATGCCCATTTCCAGCTTCCAGAGCAGGGTTTGCTGGCAGACGAGAGGTGCAGGAAGGGCTCTCACACCCTGCACCAGCCCTGACCAGAAGGATCTGCTGGCAGCACCTGAACCCCCAGCTGCCCTGGATTCCTGTGCCAGGGACAGACTCACCCCCTCTGCCCTGGATTCCTGTGCCAGGGACAGACTCACCCCCTCTGCCCTGGATTCCTGTGCCAGGGACAGACTCACCCCCTCTGCCCTGGCCCAGCAGCTGGGAGCAGCTCAGAGCTCCCCGGGGTCTTCTGCAATGTCAGGACCCACTGAGACTCTTCCCAAAAACCCCCAGCACCCAACAGTGCCAAACCCAGAGGAGGATCTGAGAAGGCCTCAGTGAGCCGAGGCCAGGGGGAGGCAGCTTCACACGTGCACAAACACCACACCAGAAATCACCTGCTGGCACTTTTTCCTGCATGTCCAACAGCTCCTGATTCCAGTTGTTCACAGGATCCAAAACGATTCCCTGCCTGGCATTGTGTACAATCCTTACTGTATTTTACATTACAGTGATTGAAGCCCTGACAAGACATAAAACTCATCAATCAACTCATGGCACAGCACTAAAAAGTTTACTACAAGCCTTCTCTCTGCTCAGTTTGTGTGCAGAGTGTCTATTTTAATAAATTTGGTTCTGAAAACATGAATCTAGCTGAAGATTTCCTTAAAAAAAAATCAGATTTTATTTACACAACAAAAGCTGCCCATTTTTTTATGGCATCAGGCTCACAAACATGCTTGGAGAATTTGCAGTTGAATGGTGAAAGGGAAAATGAAATCAAGCACCAGAGATGTGAAAGTTTTTTAAATGGGAACAGGGATCTGGCCCATGGCCTTGGAAGAGCCAGAGCAGGTGCTCAAGAAGCACCAAGTTCTGCCTCGGAGGCACCAGGCTCATCAATAATGCATTCCTCAGCATTCAACTGCATTTCTTCCCCATTTAAAGTTTGATACAGCTTGTTCATTTTCAGGAGATATTTTTTCCCCCGAGGAGCCCCAACACTTTGTTGTCACAGCTCCTGGAACTTCTCTGCTGGCGCTTGGCCCAGGCAAGTTGTCACTGAGCACACGCCTTTATTACTGCTGAAAGACAGATTTGACAATTCTGATAATGAACAAGTGTTGGGTGCTCCAAGGGACACTGACTGCTCCCCACGCTCTAAATGCTTAAAATGATGCCTTGAACATCTACAGACCTCCAAGCTGAACTTGTCACAATGAGAACCTCAAGGCAAGGAATCCTCCCTCCTCTTCTGCTGGGTCTGTGACACCCACAGACCTCACACCAAGTATTGCAGAGGTGCAGAAAGCCCCAGGTATTCACCTGGGAATGGTCAGTGCTGATGCATTTGAATCAGTCTGGGTTGCTAGGAACCTAATTCCTGGGTTAGACTCTTGCCTGGTCACCTGTCCCAGCTCTAGGCTGGTTTCAGAGCTGGTGTTCAGGTTGTGCTGCCGATTCCTGCAGGTTCCCCGTTCACTGAGTTACACAGAGCCTCTCTCTGCTGTCACTTGGCTCAGTCCCACTGAGGGCTAACACCCCGAGATGACAGATCTCATCACAAATTTCCAGATAGCCCAAGCTCTCCTCATGAGGCTCGTCTGCACCAGAGGAGTTTGCCAACCAAAAACCATCTGGTTTTCCTTTGCATGCCTGGAGACCCCACTGCTTCCCTGAGCAGAGCGCTCCAAACAACATATGGGGATGCAATGGATACCCCTCCCAGCAGGCCAGAAACCCCCAGCAAGGAGACTCCATCCAGCTTCTTCAGATGCATCTCAGAACATTCTCCCACTACCGCCCTCTTGGGAATTCCAGAGTTCAGGGACATCATCACCAAAGCCTTGCCAGCAGCCACCTGCAGTGGCACTGATCCAGCTCAGAGCTGGTTTCAGACATGAATACAACATCCAGTTCTTTCCAATTCAGGTGGAAGCTCCTTATGTAAAATGAGAACAAGAAGTTAAGTTGCTGTGCCTTTATGTGCACCTTGAGAACTACAGGCAGCGCTCTGAGCTCCCAGCCAGCTCCTTCCTGAGCTTCATTATTTCTCTCCTGAATTACATTTACAGCCAGGAGCCACTCAGTGGAACATTCAGAGTCACTGCCCAGCAGTGGCCCTGCAGAGGGCTTTAGCACAGAGCTGCACCCCAAGATCCCCATCTGCTCCGTGCTGGAGATGCCAGAGAAACCCTTCCCTGCCACAGAGGGGGCACTGGCAGCACACTGTGCCACGTGTTGTAACACACCTAAAGGTTTCATGGCAGGGTTCAGCTTGTACCAATGGCAGGAAGGACTTGAGGGCCCTGAAGTGATGGGAGGCTCTGACACAGTGACAGAACCTCAAGCAGATGGATCTGAATGAAAACACAAATGCTGCTGGGAAGAGCTGGTGCCCTGAAACACAGCATTTATTCTGTGCTTGCAAATACACCCGGTGCCGAAGACAAACTTTTACTCATGTTATTGGTTCTGAGGTTTGTAAGCGTTTTTCAGCCAGAATCCTCTGTGGGAATGGTTTGATCTCTTCAGTGCTACTAAATTCCCAGAATCAAGTCAAATCAAATAACACGATGCAGCTTGAAAACAGAATATTTGTTTCTAACCCATTTCTGAACGATTTTCATTATTACTATTGAAGATGTATCAGACAGCCATTGTACCAAAGACTTCAGGGGTTTTCTGTAGAGCTTGGGAAATTGTGTAAGAGAAGAGCAGCAAGTGCACACTGCCAGCCCGACCCCAGGTCTGAAGTGTGTATCAGCAAGCAATAAACACAGCAAGCAGTAACATCAGCTCCTGCAGGGGGATGGGAGCCAGAACTGGGTGAGGGGCAGGCTCACAAACTCAGTGTTCCCCAAGCTGCAGGCAGAGGTGCTGGAGGAGTTAATGTGCAGTTCAGGCAGTGCCAAGCCAGCCTCGATGCCCATTTAACCTGTCAGAGGTGAGGAACATCCCCCAAGTGCTGCCTTTCGTCCATGCCTGGAGAAACCCCCTAACAGCCACGTGTAAAGGGCTCCCCTTCAGGGCCCACTGCACCAGGCTTTGCTCTTTCCATCCTCCTGCAAAGCCCACGAGTGAGAGCAGAGCTGGAATTCCTTCTGCCTGGAAGCTCCCCAGAGGTTTGGCCGCCCTTTAGGACATTCTCCTCCCCCAGCATCTCCCCTAGAGCAGCTCCTTTTCCAGAGCACACCCTGCGGTCCCAGGGCTCTGGCAGCACAGCAGAGGGGCAGGAGTCACTCCCCCAGCCCACCCAGGGTCTCCTGAACACGGCCTGGCCTGGCAGGGACGGGCAGGAGGTGAGGAGAACATTGCTGAAGGTGCTCCAACACCTAACTCTGACCTCAGGTTATCTGCAGAACACGTGAATCCAGGCCTGGGCTTTGGACCCAGCTCTATCCACAGCTGATCCTGCTTCAGATAGAACCCAGATGGGAAGTTAAATTAACCTGGGAGTGAGGTGTAGTAAAACCAGGCCAAACAAGCCCCAGCATCAGTGTTTAACTCTCACGTCACAATAACCAAAGTACAACACAGAGTAAGGAGATCTGGACCATCTTCATCTAAACTGCAACTCACTGCCTGCTTCATTAGGGGTTATGAAATGCATGATTTGGTACAAATCAAAAAGGTGCTCTTGAGAATGCCCAAGTGGCTTCTCAGTTTTATTAAAAAGAGTTTGAGGGTGGAAGTTCTTGTCATGAAATGTATCTTCTAATACAACCCAGCTCTTGTCTAGACAGATCAAAATCAACAATTTTATAGCCAGTGTTGGACAAACTGCTTTTCTTGAGCCATGACAGATGTGTGTTTAGCAGGTGCTTTCCAAACTTCTTTATGTAAACATTATTTTTAAAAAATCCCGTGGTACAGAGTCACCTCATGCTACCAGAGGGACAGAAAGCTCAGTACCTCTTAATCAGCAGGGAAATAATTTCAAAACCCCACATGCACCACACCTTATCCGGGCACTGATGTTCAGTGCAGCTCTAAGTCTTTACACAATTAACTCCCCTATCAAAAAACTGCAAAAAGCATTAATGATTGTAATGTCTCATTAATTCGTAGTAAATACAGGTGAATCAATTGGACCAGCCAACTCAGAACTTCTAGTGCTCACAGCATGTTAATATGTTGTTAATTAAGACCATCAGCATTCCCTTTAATTAATATATTGGCTTGCTTCAGATTTAATTGAAGTTTTACCAGCCCTCGTTTTTCCAGTTCAGAACATGCACCAGGCAAAGACTATAAAAAAGGAAAGATGAAGCTATTCCCTTCATGTTTGTGGAGATCAGTTCAGCGTTTTAGCTCCCAGCTCGTTCCACCTTGCAGCTTAGGGTGGGAATGTGTGAGAAACCCAAGGAGAAGGTTTGGGAATGTGTGAGAAGCCCAAGGAGAAGGTTTGGGAATGTGTGCTCAGGTTCACGCTCGGTTGCAGCTCCCTTTGGGTGGGAGGGGAGCTGTTTCTGGCTCTGCAGGTGACACACAGACACCAGATCCAGAGGAACGAAAGGTTCTTGTGTCATTTGGTGCCTCTGAACCCAGGGGCTGAGATTCACTGACATCCACAGAGCTCTGTGTGCAGAACCCCAGGTTTGGGAACAAACCCTCGGGGGACAGGATTCCTTCAGTCTCTGTCTCATGGAGTGTAAAGTTCCAGACTAAACGGGTGAATCACTAGTTTAAGTATCTATCTCCAAAGGCAAAATGAGAACTATTCCTACTGTATCACTGCATTTTTTAAAAACAAAAAGCACTCAGTGTATCCTCCCATCTGCTTTCTTCTGTGCCTGAATCACTTCAAACCCCACAGAGCTTCTGAACGAGTTGTGTGCTTAACACGAATACCCTGAAGAGCTGTTGAATTGAGATTCAGAAAGTGTCAGATAGAACCTCCAGAGAATTTACCTAGAGGCAGAAGAGGGAGATGAGAAACAAAACTATTTCCACTTTCCCTTGCTAGAAATATTCCAAAACATTAGAAAAATACCTAAGTGTTTTGTGTATATTAAAACTGAACAGGGAAATGCATTTAAACTGCACAGAACCTTCAGTTTCACAAAGTTACAGAGCAGTTCCTCAATCCTTACATCATATTCCCATTCCCACTTTAATTCCCTCTCTACAATACTGGTTTCCTTTGAGACTGAGCATTTCCAGGAACAAGAGATTTCCAGGGAATGTAAGAGGTGCATCTGAGACCTTCTGCCACGAGTTGGCAGTGGGTCCTTCCCAGGGACCACATGGGAACACAAAATCCCCAATTCCCTGGGGTCAGCCCACGGCCTCTCACTGCCACAGAAAGTTCTGGTGACTGAGCCACTCCTCACTGGGGTCACAAATAAAGCCCTCCCTGCCTCTCCTGTCACGGAGGATGGGGCTCAGCACAATCCACCTGCACAGGAGTCCAGCTGCTCTTTGCCATCTCCTGCAGTCTGCTTGGGAACGTGGGATCCCTGCCTTAAAACTGCATTAAATTATCTTGAGAACAACACACACAGAGTTCATTTCCCCCAGCAGTGAGGCAGAATGAGAGGGAATTGCTCTGTGTGTGGCTGCAGGCACTGGGGTTTGCACCAGGCGAGAGCTGTACCCACACAGGTATGTCCCAGAACCCCTTCCCAAAACAATTCTCCTCGTGCCACATTCCCAGGGAAAGAGAAATTCTCCCCAAAGAGCAAAGGATCTCTAGAACCTGACCCACTTAACCTTCTAAAAAGAAAACAGCAAAAATTCTTCAGCCATTATGTTTCTTTGCAGGGTAATTATGGACACCCCAGGACTGTAATCCCTCCCAGTGTGGGATTCCTTGAAGGGCTGAAATCCAAATAAGAATGTGCCTGGGAGGGAGAATGGAGGGGGAAGGATAGAAATAGAGGCATTAAGAAGGACAAATATTCTGTTGGTAGGCAGGCTCATGATGGAAGGGGGATTATGATTAAAGAAATTTCAAGAAGACAACTTTAAAACAAAGAGAAGAACTGCCCATGTTACAGGACCCAAACCCAAACAGAGCTGTTCTGGCAGAGGAGGCTGCATCTCCTCTGGGCCCCTTACATGGCAAATCCCCGTGGAATCCCAGCCCTTTGTTTGGATTTCATGTTGCTTGTCAAGGCAGCACGAGTGCTCTGTACATCTTCGGGGTCTGCTCACATCTCCCGTTTATCTTAGGCAGTTTCACGTTTATTTTCAAGGCCTTTTTTGGGGGCAGAAGCACAGCCTGGGCTGTGTCTCCGTGGCTTTGCCAGGCAGGCAGTAGGGCTGGGACACTGGCAGCACCAGCCACTCCTCCCAGGGATCAGGTCTGGCAGCACACAGAGCAGCAGGAACGTGTCCTGCACTGAACGGGCCAGAAAACATCATTCAGGGGCTGAAAGCTGCATGTCCTGCACTGAACAGGCCAGCAAACATCATTCAGGGGCTGAAAGCTGCATGTCCTGCACTGAACAGGCCAGCAAACATCATTCAGGGGCTGAAAGCTATGTGTCCTGCACTGAACAGGCCAGCAAACATCATCCAGGGGCTGAAAGCTGTGTGTCCTGCACTGAACAGGCCAGCAAACATCATCCAGGGGCTGAAAGCTGCATGTCCTGCACTGAACAGGCCAGCAAACATCATCCAGGGGCTGAAAGCTGCTCTCTGCCATGGAATGGGGTGCTGCTGTCTCAGTCAGCTGTTCTCTGCCCAGGTTTGCCATTGCACCTTCACAAGAGCACTGTGGGTTGGTTCAGACACAAAACACCTGCAAACACCACTATAAAACCACCTGAGATTTGACTCACTCAAATGGTGCTGATAAACCAAATTGCTGCTAGTTTACACTGCTTTAAACAGGAATGTTTTATTTTACTTCACTGTCACGGGCACCTCTCGAGGAAGCTGCTGCTCCCCCTCTGTTACAATTCCAGCACCAGGACAACGTTTGGCCTGGAATTACTGGGCAGCAGTGAATGCATCACTCCCAGGTCTCCACATGCAGATCAGCTACTTAACCAGTCACCTATTTTTAGCTCTGCCAGGCAATCAGGATGCTGTTCACAAAACACTTTACCTTAAAATAAAATTGCTTTCCTCAGATGACATTGTCAGGTTCTGTTCTTTTCACATGTACTGTGAAACCTCAAATAAAAGGTAGTTTATTGAGAAAGGAAAGACTGTTCTTAATGGGAGAGAAAAATGAATGTATAATAGCCCCGGTTTCAGTGATTATCACTCTGAAAAGATGTTGAGATGTAATGGACATGAGGTAACGGGGGAGGCAAATTGGGGAAGGGGCAGCATTGCCTGTCACAGGCCTGGTTTGCAGAAGCCTTTCCACGGCCACAGCCTCGAACCACGAGAGCCCCAGGGGGTTTGAGGGTCATTTCTTCAGAGCCTGCACAGCCCCCAAGGGACCTCCTGCCCTCCAAGTTCTGCCCACAGCCTGGGGGAGCTCTCACAGAGCCCAGCTTTAACACCATTTCCAACACCAAACCGTCCACGTGCTTATTCTGCCGGGCTCTCACCCTGCTGGTGCCTTTCCCTGCTCTCCTCCCCTCCCTCTTGACCCCTCGGATCCCACACACAAATGCACTTTCACTCTTTTCCAGGCTCTAAAAGCCTTCTCCAAAGCACAAGCTTTTCCTCGAGCTGTCCACTCTCCCTAACCCTACAAGTCCTGGCACTTTCATCTTCTCCAGCTTAAGAGGAATGAGACAATCTGAGATGAATGAGGAATGAGCCAATTCCATGAGATTTGCAGACAACCCCTGCTCTGGTCTCGGGGGTGTTTGTGAAAAGCCATTTACAGCAGTCAGGCTGGGTGTTACAGAGCATCACCGAGATAAGCCCTGGGCCTGCCACAGAGACATTGAGAGAGCAGAACAGGATAAACCCCAAACAACTGGATCCCAAGTGCTCAGTGTCTCTCAAGACACCAGCTGAAGAATGGAGCTGCATTTGTGCTACCAAAAACCAGAAGGGGCACAATTAACCTTGCAAAGTGACAGGAGAATTCTTTGCTGTACCACAAATCACCTTCATCCTCAGCACAGTTTTTGACTTTCACATAGTCCCATTTGCAGAAGGGATTCATCTTTATCTGAAACTGTAATTGAATGCCAGCAGTTACCTTGGTGACATTTAAAAATCTATCCCTGTGCTTTGCTGTCAACACTTTATAACACAATAAAGTGCCTTGTGGAACAAGTCAGAGCACAGCTTAGGGAGTAGTTCCTATGACAACTCCATGAATCAGGGGGGTGGCAGAGATCCCCAAATGTCAAATGGACAGCAGCAGCAGGTAGGGAACGCCCAGGCTGAAGTCAGTGCTGCTCCTGAAGCTGTGCTGAGCTGCAGCTCCAGCCCAGCCCCAGCCACCTCTGTAATTAAACGAAGCCTCCAGCTCTCCAGGTACTCTCCTTTTCACTGAAATTGCCAAGAACCCTGAAATTTATTATGCAGTCAGGCCTCTGCTGGGACTGATCACTGCCAGTGAGGGAGGAAGAACCACGCTTCCTGTGGGTGCTGTTTGTTGGACTTCAGGTGTTAAATACAAGTGGGGACTGAATTATTGGTGAAAACACAGGATTCCCGTTCTGCTCGTGGCAGCACATCCTTTTACATCCTGGGACAGAGGGCTCTGGGCTCGCATTCACCCCTGCAGTTCCAGTTTTACTGTCCAGCAGAGGCAGATTTGTTTCACTGGCCCCAGCCCACAGCTCCAGCTCTCCACGAGAAGCAGGGAGAGGAGCTTGGCCGAGGCACAGGATTGCTGAGGAGAGGCCCCACTCAGTCCTTTCCTCAGGACTGCCCAACTCCACCCTCTTCCTCCTGTGTTCTTGCCTCTCCCTTTCTCTTCCTTTAAGTTTTCCTGCCTTTCCAGCCTCTTCCAGGCTTTCCTGCTCCCTCCCAGCTGCCTCAAGCAGCAGGTCTCCTCCCCAGCACACAGCCCCAGGGCACTTCCATCACTGCCCCTCTGGGCCCACAGCACAGAAACATCTGGGCCATCGGTCCCTGAAGCAGAGAATTCATCCTCTTTAGTTGTAAAACTGAATCTGAGCACCACTTTACTGGGAAAAGGCTCCAAACCCAGCTGTCTGTGGCCTCCCTGCAGCCCTTCCATCCTGGGAAAGCTGTGCTCGTCTCCTGTAGCTGTCCCATATCTACACTCCAAAGTCCTCAATCCATTTCCAGGAGGCAAAATCCATCTTGGCATGCCCTGAAGATAAGGCTGAGCTTCCCAGCTGCTCTGGCACTATCAGCAGAAGAGTGCATCAGAAACCCAGGTTATTCATTTTATTGAAGAGCATTTTCTACTCACACACAAGTGATGGACCCTGCTAAGCACACTCAGGTTGAGATATGAGAAGTAAAAAGGGCACATCTCAATCAGAAAATGCAACAAAAACTGTGGCTTCTTAGCAGTCCCCAAAGATGCGGGAAGTTTCACCATTTTCATTGGAATTTCAAACAGAGGGAACAAGACATGAGCAAACTGATAATAAAAACATGCCTGAGAAAGACAATCTAGGTAAAGGAAGAGATTATAATCCTGCCCTTCAGTAAAGTTCTTTTCACCTTAAATCCACTCAGTCTAGAGATAATCTTGCCACTGGAGACCACAAGAGAAAAGTTATTTGCATACAGAATGGGCTCCCAGAAAATTAAACTGCTGTGCAAAACTAGAGCTTATTATGCAAGAAATGTGATAAGCTAAAACATACAAAAAATCCTCCTCAAGATCTGAGCAACATGAGCTAAAAATACCCTTATTGCATGTCATTTACAGATTCAAAGGGTTGTTTAGGCTGTGTTTAGATTGTGATCAAACAACACTCAATAAATTTTTTTTCCACTTATGATTAAAGATAGTGCTGGATTTTAGGTGTTCTGATTGCTTTCCTCACTTAGTTTTTATTGCTATTTTTAATTTGCACTTGATGTTCCCTGCACCCTTCCTGAAAGCATCAGCAATGCTGGGAGGGTACCGAAGTCCTGCTCATGGTCTCGCTGAAGGGACAGGAGGGATGGCCCAGGAGCAGCCCTGATTTCCACCCCAAGGGCTGGAGAATGAAGAATGGTGCTCCCAGCCTCTGGCCTGGCCCACGTCCATGCTCACACACCTGCCCTGCAGGGCCCGGGACGAGCAGCCTCTCCAGTGCTCCCACGTTTCCACATCCCAAACTTCCCACGGCCGCGGGCGTTCGGCGCTCCGGCGGTGTCACACACGGGGTGGCATCGTCCCCTGCAGTGGCCCAGCACTGGGGCAGGTGAAAGCCAGCACGGGGCAGGGGTCCTGGGGCTGCACATCACAAATGCTGCGCAGGAGCCAGGGCAGGTGAATTCAGAGTCTCAGCATAACTCCTCAAACTTTTCATTCTTTCCAGCTGCAAAGAACAGAGCTCAGGGCCGTGATGAAAAATTCTTGAACATAAATTACCATCATTTTTCTGTTACATAACATGATTTATCCAAAGCATGCACTGGGCTCGTTCCAGTTCCACTGAAGTCAATAGAGTTATAACTGTTCAGCACCTCTGAAAAACCAGGACATGGTTATTCATGGGTGTAATTTATGGCACCCAAATTAGAACATTCTGTCCTTCAGTTCCCAGTGCAGAATTCCTGCCCCTTCTGTACGGGCATTAACGGAGCAACACCGAAATTTACCCCCAGATCTTCAGTGGAATGCCCAGGACTGCTCAAACTCTAAACAAGCACCACAAACATCTCTGAACTCCTGACCCTGGAGATCTCTTCTGCCCCTCCGCAAGACCAAACTGGCTCCAACCAACATCTTTCCCAACACGAGCCCTTGCCTCCCTGAGGTGTCAACAAGGAGTAACTGCCAGAGATGCTCAAGTACATTTCAAGTAAAGCATGAAGAGCAGCCACCATCTGTCAAGGACATGAGGAAAGCCACAGGAGAAAGCAAAAGAGTAGGAAATCTACTGTGCTGGAAGCTCTGCTCATCCTCATGAGCATTTTCTCAGGGAAGCACTATTTATCAACCCCTCTTGACGTGTCCTTTGGACAGAGCCTTCATTCATTCCTTCAGGACGCGTTCACAGCTTTGGTTGATCAAGGCTGGCAGTAAAAATCCAGTCACAGCCTGGGGCACAGGGGCGAGCCCTGGGGCTGGGAATGCACCACAGCCAGCGGGAAGATGATATTTCCCTTCCACCAAATGAACAGATCTGGTTTTTCTCCAGTCCCCTGGGCCCCACATGGAGGGTGGGCAGATGGATCCCGCCAATCACTCCGTGCCACAGTTGCACCACACAAATGTGCTTGGAGGAAAACTCTTGTAGCACCAAGAACAGGGCTATTATAGGAGTCCAGAAACAACAGCTTGTGTGTTCACATGTCTATTCCAAGTTTCAGATTCCTTCAGAAAGCAGGAGGCCAATCTAATCCTTTGGACTTTGAATCCCTCGGAGGAAGGCTGCCTAACGTGCTTGTCAGGCTGACAAGGAGACACAGGCCTTGTCCCCCTCAGCTCTGCTCCAAACCAGCCTCATGCCAGGTCCACTCCACATCCCCAGGCCCTGGAAGTCTAAAGGACTTTGCAAGAGATCTCCTTGCAGGTGGTCAGACAGCGTGAAATTCAGTGATTGAACAGAGCTGGCACACACTGGGAAAGAGATACAAACCCAGAAACAGCCCTGAGTTTTGCAATTGCAGCATTTAGGTTAAAAATAATCAGGCTGGTGGAATTACATAAACTCTAGTTTTGTACAAGTTCCTAAACATAACAGTCCAAAATGGCCTAAACCTCACCCAAACACAATCCTCCTGGAACCCCTCAGAGAGGTCATTTCTTCCCTGCATTCAAGCACATCAGATAATCTGGGACCTTGTGCACAAAGACACCCAGCAGCAGTGATGAGAAGGTACCAACCTTCAGAAGCAGCACTTGCTTTAAAAACCCACATTTCTGGAACAATATCTCCCAGATTCTTTGTTCTTCCCTTCGTATCTTCCAGCACTGGGCCCTCTGCTCACTGAAGCCACCTTTGCAACCTGCCTTCCCGAGCTCCACGATGGAAAAAGCACATCCTTACACCAAAGGTCCATTTAAGGGATCCATTTTTCTTTGGAACTTCTGTTCAGCCAAGGGTCGGAGCTTTACAAGGTCCCCCCAGCCTCAAGGCAAATGAAGAGTTAACCACAGGCCTTAGCCCAGCACATTTCCAGAGCAGTCAGCACATCCAGGCCATTAACTGGGGACATTCTGTCCCTGGGGAGGCAACAACAGAACCCTTCCCTCTGCGCCTCATTTCCATTTGTGCTCCCAGCCCACATCCCCGGGTGCCTGTGACATCTCCACGTTCACACCCTGTAAAACAATGCACATTAACTCCTTTATCCACCGCTGTTCCAGGAACAGCTCCCCCCCTCCAGCCAAGCAACAGATGGCCCTCCAGCATCTTCCCAGAGGGAAGCCTCTAGGCTAGAAATTGGTTGACAAAACTGGAAAAGAAGTTGAGAAATTTCTAAACCAAACTTGTTTCCCAGAAGACTTCAGCCTGGACTGAAAAGTGCAATCAGCAGAATTAAAAAGCTTTTTCACCTTTCAGCTAATTCGGGGAGAAAAGGTGATGGATTTCCTCACACCCCACTTGTTGTCCTGCAGGAGAATGGGTCCTTCTGCAAGGCCTCAGACCCCAAAGGAGGAGCTCCCGAGGGCTGCAGCTTGATGTGCTCAGCCCTCAGGTTCTGCCAGCACTGGACTTGTTTCCCGGGAGGAGGTGTGGGAATGCTTTGTGAAGCTCAGTGATTCACCAGAGCGCAGAGACAATGGGGAATTGTTCTTTTCCATTTGCTAAACCATTACTACAGTGTTCTCACGTGCTCAGGTGGTGCAGCGCTCAGAACCAGGCAGAAACAAACCCCGGGAGATGGGAAATCCTTCCCATTAACCCCCAAGTGCCAGTGAACCCACAGCAGCTTCACACCAGCACAATACACACAGCAAAGCCCCAACAACAGCTGAGGAACCTTCTCCAGCTCACACAGCCCCAAACCCTGCACCATTCCTGAACAAGGAGGTCTCTTATTTGCGAGAGAAGAGACCTGTGAATGAAACTGCAGAGGGGTGACTGGTGCTTGTTACCTCGGTGACACTGAAAACACCTTAAAGGTCTTTTCCAACCTAAACGATTCTGTGAAGGACCAGAATGAAGCCTCACTTCCAGGAAGTTGTTTGTAGAACGTGACCTTAGAAAAGCCAACCAAACCCTTCTAGACCTTAAAAAAGCCAACCAAATCCTTCCCCCGGTTTTCAAGTCCTGCTGGCCATTAGGGAGAGTCCGAGTGGTGCAGCCCACTAACTCAGGACAGTGTTTGTGATTTGTTTTTTAATATAAAGACATTAAATCCACTGAAAACCAAAACTGACTGATTTCCCACAAAATTCGGGGTCTCAACCAATACTTCAGGTACAGCTATGTCTAGAGTCCATTGCATCCTGCCAACACAACATTTCTGTTGCCTTCACTGCTGCTCAGTCTGGGGGCAGGCGAGGCCAGCAGAGGGTTTGAGGGGAACACAGGCAGGTCCTGTCCCTTCCCAGCTGTCACCCCGAGCACAATGATCTGTTTATTGAGCCCAACACACACGTGGGTGGCTTAACTTAAAAAAACTAATATTAGGTATCATGTGTTACAAAGTAAACTTTTCACAGGAAGATGTTTCTATAGTAACTAATGTTTTTCTAGCAACACATTTCACATCAGGGTTGCCATAGAAACAGAACTATAGAGATGTGTTCAGCAAATAAGTTGTCAATAGCTCTTCCCCTGCCCCTGCACTCTGCCCTTGTCAGGCCAGGGGTGAACACAGCACCCTGAGCCTGCCCTGGGAGACTCCAGTTGTTCTGGGAGTGTGAAATCATTTCCCTCATACAGGACCACGCTGCTCAGAGCAAGTGAGATGCTCGGTTCTGGACCAGGTTGGACATCCAGGCAGCTCAGAGCTGCTGTACAGGAGAGCCTCAGTGAGACACCTTCATGTGCAGGAGAACAGTGAAATCACCCTGCTGGAAACCCTGAGCGGTGGAACCTCAGAGACACCTCAGGGTGTTGCTGGGACGTGTCAAAGGGACGTCAGCTCATGCCAGGAAGAAGTCTGAATCTCCCTGGCTTTGAGCATATATTTAGGCTGAAGCATTCCCAAGGGTAACGTACAGACTCCCACTCACCTCCAAGGAAAGTCTGCAAAAAGATCACAGCTCTAATCTGGCATTTACATAGTAGCTGGGATTTTAATTACTATTTGTTCAGTACCTCACCATTCATCCAGCAGCAGCCATTCGTACACCTTCAGGGCTGCCACCGCTCCTGACCTTTGCTTTCCCCTCTTTCCCACCCTTCCGTTCCTCACTCCTCTCCCCTGGTTTTCCCTCACAGCTCCCTCCACCCCTAAACCCCCAACCCACCAAGAACTAGGTGCTAATATTCATTTACATCAGCAGCCCTCACAGGCTGCTCTCTGCCTCGCCTTCTCTTAGGAAGAACCTTTGCTTCTCCAGGCAACTTTTGGCATCTCACTGTTGGCTCAAACACGAGAAACCCAAACCCCCATCCAGAGATGCCACCTGAAGGGGAAGAAGCTGTAGCTGACTCTTGCACCAGGCATCAGTCAGCTCCAAGTTCACCAGCACATCAGCTCTGTCCTGTCCCAGGCCTGTCCTTCAGGCAGAACCTGGTGAAACAGCTTGAAGCATTTTACATGGGAGGCAAAGGAACAATTGCTCAAGTGCCATTATGTTTGGGTTCCAGCTCAAAACCAGCTTTAAAAAGGACGAGACACACACGGTGGTGAGACCTGAGTGTGATTGAGATTCCCTTGCTAAGTCCCTGCCAGTGGTGGCCCCAGCGCCTTTAACTGGGGGATGTCCAGGCTCAAAGGGCAGCTGCTCAAGCACTGCACAATTCCTGTTTCCACAAGTGCTCCCAGTGCTGGTTCCCATTCCCAGCGTGTTCCCTGTGCTCAGGATGTTGAGGTGCAGGGCTTGGTGCTGCCACGTGGCACCTGCACTTAATCCAGGGAGAAATAAGTGTCAGTGCACTACAGAGGTCCAGTGCAGATGGACCTGGTGTCCCTGCTAGAAGAGTGATTTCTGCTCCATTCTTTAGAGACCTACATGAAAATATCACACCGGGGTACGTGATAAAGTCTGTTTTTTCAAGCTCATCCTCCAACCTGCAGCAGCTCTGGTTTGATTATTTTAAATGGTTTCATATTTCTGTAACGACGCAATGGCATAACGCGGAATATGACACCCTCCTTATTCACACTCTGCCCCCTCCTACCTGCTACGAACAGAAGGAGCAGCAGTACAGCTCCTGGTGCTTCATGCTGAGGTGTTACAACAAGACAGTCCAGATTCAACCATCTCTAAGGAAGAATTTTCAGGAGCAGAGTGATAGTGTCTTTGTTCCCACTCAAGACTCAACAGAATAACCTAAAACAAAATTTATGGATAGCCCGTATCTGGGGTTTTGAAGGAGCCATGTACCAGGGATGATGGTAAGGAAATATCTGAGCTTTGAAAAATACCACCAGAATTGCAAAATAGCATTTTATGGGCTTGAGCAACAATTGGAGAGTGACCTTAAAACTCCTCTGCTGACAGATTGTGAGTTACAGTGAATTTTACTAATTCATATATACAGGTCCTGCTCACCCTGGCCTCTGTTTGCTTGCAAAGCCTTAGGCTGGAATCTGCTCGAGCCAGGAGTTGCTTGCACATGCCCAGGAAATGCTAAATATAAACTGGACAACATGCAGACAAATAATTTTAATGAACTTTTCAGGTCAAGGTCCAAGTCTTCATTTGCACCTAAACAGCACCAAGTGAACAGTGAACACCTGTCCCAGGTGCAAGTCCTGGAGCACAGCTGCAACTCAAAAGGGAAGTCTTGTCCAACCCAGAACATTCTGAATCTATAGCACTCATGAACCAATTAATATCCTCGCTAATAAAGACATAAAATAAGTCTGAATACAGTTAATTACCTCTTACATCATCATATGTCCCCACAGCTCTAAATCTCTCCTTTTACCACTGTTTCAGAAGTAGGCCTTCAAGGGCACTGCCTCTTGGAGGAGGCCATTTCCTACATGTCCTTCAAACACTTGGATTCTTTAATGAGTAGAGGAACAATCTGTAAATCAGGAATTGCAATGGGATCATTTCACTGTGGTCTTCTCATAGAGTGGGAAGACTTTGGGTCAAAAGAGCCCAGAAGAAATTAAGTACAAGACCAGAAAAGGTCCTCACTAACAGACTTCTCACATTCCAGCATCATCTGACATTTCCTAGCAAGCTCAGTAGTTTCATTCAGTCACAAACTGAATTTGACCCACAAAAATAAAACCCACTGGGGTTACAACTAAGGCCTGTTTGCCCTCTCCTTTCCAGCTGTGTCTCCAGAGCCAACACCTGAACACGCTGCCTGAGGGAAGGATCCACTCCCCAAACTGAGAGGAGAGCAGCATAATCGCT
Organism: Machaerirhynchus nigripectus; assembly: GCA_013397975.1. Classification (NCBI taxonomy): domain Eukaryota; kingdom Metazoa; phylum Chordata; class Aves; order Passeriformes; family Dicruridae; genus Machaerirhynchus; species Machaerirhynchus nigripectus. Next base: position 1,162,295 of record VZRQ01008095.1, on the reverse strand, counting down.
GTGAAATGCACATTTACATTTGAATCACATTGTGCAGGAGCATCAGCTTTTCCAAGGATTATTTCCTTGGCATCCAAGGTCATGCTAAAGAATAACATCAATAGAGGAGCCACAAGATTCGGGTGAAAGTCTGAGCGTGCAAAGTACTCGAGAGTGCTGGAGCATCTCCCAGCAGAGCTCTCTTGGCTGCTGAAGTTCAATCACCAATGATCAGGGTTTAACTCTTGAACCGAAATGATGCCAAGGGCTGCGTGGTCAGTCACACGTGTCCCTTTGGATTTACCTCACTCATTCAGGTCTCACTTACAGGGTTTAAAATCGACATTCAGCCCCCTGAGATCCAACACTGCATCCAGAGATTTCAGCTGCTCTAGCCTTTGGTTGTCACAGGTGAAGGTGCTGGGCAGGTCGTGCATCCACCTTTCTTTTGAGGACAGGCTGATCCTACTTTTAGATGCCTTTATTCCAAACAAGTAAAATTCAAAATACTTCAAAATTCTTCATAACCTCCACCCCAGACAGGTTCCACCTGCACCAGCCCCTCCCTGGGGGGTTGCCACCAGTGATGCCAGCTGTGCTGCCACTCACATGGGGTGTGGTTGGAAGGAACACTGCCCTGCAGACAAACCCCTTTTTCTCCCACTTGGAATACAAAGCACCAGGTTCTCATCCCTTGCACAGACACATCGAACTCCCCCTGTTTGCACTCCCAGCAGATCCCCAGGTCCAGCCCAACCCAATCATTTGCTCGGTCACCTCTTCCCATCCATCAGGTCCCTGGAATAATATCAGTGTTTGGGAGTTACTCCAAGCTGCTGCAGGGTTGGGTGTTGAATTGTGTCTCAGAAGCCGGCAGTGTCTGAGCTGCCACTGATTTGCTCTGCTCATTAAATCAGGGAAATGAGACGGGGTCATTAGAGCTCTCCCTTAACTAGGCACCATCAGGGGCTCAGGACGCGTTTAAAAGCACAGAAGGTGCCCTTAGGAAAAGAGTGGAGTCTGGGACGGGGTAGGACCATTCCCCCAAGCAAAGAGAAGCAGTAATGAGCACAGGGGAAAAAAACAAAACCAAACCAGCCTCTGAGAAGCACAGAAATGCTTCAGAAGGGGCCCCTCCACTGCACCTCACTGCAGCTGCTGCTCACGAGTGGCCAGAAGCAATTCCTGTAACAAAATCAGCTTTTCCAAATGGCAAAACCAGAAGGTGGCAAGCTGTGGCCTGTTCCCAGGCTCATACACTAACAAAACTGCCTGGGAGCACCTTCTTTAAAAATTATTATTAGGAAAACTTCAAGCACACAGGCTGGAAAGCAGTTATATTCTTAATATGGATGGAAACTTCTGCCCTGAGGTCCTCTCACACAAAGAGAATAACAAAGCAGGTGACGTTTCCTATTAGCTATCTCCACTGGGTATCTTGAGAAGCAAACTAGTAAAAAACACCAAGCCTGTTTTGCTAAGATGGTGAATAAATTGGATGCCTGTTAAGCCCTGATTGCTTCTTAAATATTTGGCTAGACATTAATATCTTGAGAGAAGGAGGTTTAAGGACTTTTCAGTCTGATCCTGTGAGACCTGAATACAAAACCCATCTTGTAAAATACCCTCGTGCTTGTGTGAAGTCTCACAGAATCAGCTTAACTGCTGAGACTGGACTGGACTCACAAATATGAAATGCTCATTCAGAGTTGGGCATCTCTAACTGCTCTGGACACTCCCCCACTCACACACTTTCATTGTTTTAATTCCAGTAAATTCCACGGCCTTGTTCCCTGGATTATCCCAGTGATCAGAGACCTTGGATCTCCAGATGGATTCACCCTCCCAGCCTGCAGCTGTGTGAGCACATGGATGCCCTGCACAGGTTTTGTTCTGGGAAAATGGATTATCCCAAGCTCTGCTGCTGCCTTTTTCCACGGCCCCAGCAGGCACAGGACCTTTGGGAACACCTCGGGATGGCTGGTGTTCAGGATGTGAACAAAGAGGGGACAACAAAGCACTGATGGAAGCCAGTTTTACTCTCTTGCAAAGGAAAGTAGACAAAAACCTTTTCCCAGACTCCAGCAGGCCACCCAGCATTTCCCATGCAAGGAGCTGATCTGGCACCGGGAATGTTCCTACCAACTTCCCCCTCTCACCTCTGAGTGTCTGCAGCTGGGGGATGGGTGCTTCTCCAACTCAAAAAGGCTCCAAAGGGTTTCAAACCCCTAAACCCAGCTGCAAGTGTGCTGTTACCATCACAAGAGCTATAAATAAATCCCAAATCACCAAAACTCTCATGCCAGTATAATTTCAAATAAGCTTGGGCAGAGAAGATCAGCCTCTCTGGGGTTGCATGCTTGGTTCTAATAGCATTGACTGCCTGGTAACAAGATGAAGAGCTCTTATAAAAAGAGACAAAGCAGCAAGAAATTGTATTAAGTACTAATACCCCCCTTATTGACAGCACTTATCTGCAGGACCGAGGTCTGCACGGAGAAAGGGAGTTAAAAGCTCTGTTATCATCAACAATGGCTCTGCTTTCTGCACCAGAGGGATTCATGGAAGGTTTCTGCCTCCACTGAACCCAAGAACAACATTAACTCCCCTGGAACCAGGCCCCAGCTGCAGAAGAATTGCTGTTGCTCCTGTCCCACGTGTTTGCACAGGGATGAAGCAGCAGAGCTGTGCAAGGGACCCCCTGAGCTCCAAGCACAGCCCCTCTGCAGTGCAGCTTCACACTCCCACATTGCCACTCTCCCCACGGAGCAGCTGGGCCAGTTCAGCCCTGCAAAGTCCCTCTCCACCCTCGGGCCTCGGGGACCAAGGCTGTGCAAAAGGAGAGAGTTTGGCAGCACAAGAAAAAAGCAGCAGTTCAGACTCGAATTTTAAACCCCCTTACCTGCACTGTGATGTCCTCATTTAATCTCCCAGGCTCACCAGCAGTTTGTTGAAGTCTGGTCTATTCAGTCTCTTCTTATGTGAGGAACTGAAAATTGATGGCTGAGTGTGCTCCATCCCAGAGTGCCCAGGCTTGGCCTGAATTTTAAGTGTTACTGGAGTTTAAAAAAATATTAAATAAAAAACAAGTGAAGCGAGACCCACACATGGCATGGAAGGAAGCAGCACTGTGAGTTTTTCTGGGAAAGAAGAGCAGCAGGGAAGCAGGAAGAGCACATGTCCCCCCCACACAAGATATTGCTTTCAGCTGTTCAGTAACGAGGGTTAATTACCCCTGCACAGCTTCAGGTGTGACCAAAAAAAATGCAGAAGTAAAATGCTGACTCTTAAACAGAAATCAACATATCCTTCTGAAAAGCAAAACAACTTTAAGCCCTTTTTAACAGGAATGTCTTTAACTAGCCCCCAAAATAATCTGAGGATTGTCGAGACAGCACATGCACAGCCCTGCTGCTGGGAGCAGCAGTCTCCTGCTGCCTTCCAGAATGTGTTTTTTAAGGTTGTCTTAAAGGTCTAAAGAAGAATCTAAGAGACTTCTATTGCAAAAATACCTTTTCAAATTCCTGCTTAAATCAGCTGAACAAGCCTTGGATTGGGGTGGGCTATCCTCGCCCTTTTCCTTCGGGTGAGGAACACTTTGGTACCAAGTTTTTCTGTCCTGGGAGGATGTGAACACCCAGCCCCGTTTGTTTTCAGCAGCTCCCAGCACGGCTCTCCCCTCACATCAGGCACTGGGACTGTGCTGCCTTTTGGGAAGGTGATGTCCAGGGGAGATTCTGAACATTTAAAACTCCTTGCTTTTGTTTCCCAGCCCTCCATAAACAGCAGCAACGCTGTGGAGTTACCAAAATGTTGTTACAGGATGCGTTTTTCAGCATTCCCAGGAAAGCACAGCTGGAAGCCCAGAGGGGGAGCAGCCACGCTCCCTGAGCCTGGGCTTCTTCTCTCCTTCTGAATCCACAGCTCCAGTGGGACCAGGGGGAGGTGGAGCTTTAAAGGAATCCAGGATCGTGCCAGTGATAACCGGTGCAGACAAAGCCTCCATTCTCCCAGACAATCCATAGGAACATCCACTGCCAATGGAGACAGCTCTGGGCTGCCCTGGCTCCCCTCGCAGCCACAGCGCCACATCCCTGCCATGGGCACAGAGAGCTGCACATCTGGATCCACAGGGACACAGCTGGCAGCCCATGAAGGCAGCAGCACAACATTTTTGGTCTTTTTTCTCCCACAAATCCCCATCTGAGGAGCAGTTAAACTGCAGCTCTCACCACTAACCCATCTAACTTCCTTAAACAAGAAGATATGTAGTAAACAAGGAAGAGGGAAGAAAGAAACCAGTGAAGTTCTACAGCTTAGAAAGCACAATTAAAATAAAACAACTCCTTTTGGAGAAACACTAGCTACACATGCAGCCCTTTTGTGTAATCTGTTTGACAGCATTCTTAAGCTAAGTAAGATTGCTAAAAGCAGCACTAAAATTAAAGAGCAAATATACGGGACTGAAGTAGATTTTGTGACAACACCAGGGAAGAAAAACTAAAGATGTTGGTCAGAACGGCAGGGTTTTGTTTAAGAACACATGGACTGCTTTGTAGCTGGGAGAAGAAAAATGGATTTTCCAGCCACTGCTATAAAACATGCCAAGAACCCAGAGCAAACCAAAGAAAACACCAGCTGCAACTGGATAATAAAGCATCCCAAATTTTCCATGTATGCCCATGTATGGCAGGAAGAAATTACCCTGCACTTGACTTTGCTCCCTGTGTCACGGGTCAAAGGACAAGAAGCATTAATAGAAAGCAGAATTAAGTATCAGAACCCCTGGGCATAGAAAATTAGCATCAGGGAGGAGCTGAGGAGCAGCCTGGGACCAGCACCCCGTGCCTTGCTTAGTCCTGGGCAGCAGCCACGAGCAGTAACTCCTGTGAGCCCAGCAGGGAGGTGATGGGCTGTGAAAAGGAGTGCAAGGAAAACTCCCTCTGGATGGAAACCCCGTCTCACCACTGGGGCTGAGGTGGTGACAGAAAGCATGCTTCAAGGCCTCAAGTTCACAAATAGAAAAGAGAATGAAAAGAAAACATAAGTAACTGCTTTTGTTTAAAAAAATTGAATAAATGGCTTATCATTTCTTTGCTGTTTTGCACAGAGTTTAAAAGCTACAAAGAGAATAAGGCTGAAAAGAACTGGGAAAACTTCAACTCACCCCAGTGTGGATCAAGCATTGTGGTGTTTCCCACCTGGGGGTTATTTTCATCGGGATTTTCCAGCCCTGCTGTGACATCATGCCTTGGTGAGGTGAAAGACCCCGGAGTGAAGAATGTCCTGTGTATTTCCATGAACCCACAGCCACCAATACTCTCAGTGTAAACCTGCCAGTCACACACAAGGTAAAGATTTCCATCCCTAATTAATGCAGGGGTATAAATTCCAGTTCAGAGGTGACTTTGTTACACACAGTGGGTATTGTGAAGGTGTTAGGCCCTGGAAGATGCAGACAGGCACGTACTGGAATTTTCTAAGGTGTCTACCAATTCCATCATATACAAAATTACATCAAGTAATTACCTAATGGTAAGAGGAAAGCTGACTGGAGCTACTGTTGCTCTACTCTCCAAATCTGGCTTTCAGAACGGCTGATAAAGTATTCTTAATTTTGATGCTGGCCAAAAATGTGGCACATAATTTAACACAGATTTGATTATCGTTATTAAAGCACACACACGTTTCAGGAAATTTGGAAAAACCAAAGTAATATGGAAAAGACTTGATGAGGATCTCCAGCCCTCATCAGTGATGGAGAGGAAGGCCCAGTGAGAGCTGCACAGGGTGGAGGAAGGTGCAGAAGGAATTTGCACGTGGCCATGGATAACCACGGATTGGGCTCCACTCTCAGAGTGCCCCCCCAGATTGTCACTCCCGAGACTGTCCCCACAGACCAGGCTCCTGCAGTCAGCCTACACCCGTAATCCAGCTGACATGATGACAGCATTAGCCCAATTAATAATTCACAGGTGCCTATAAAAATCCTGAGAACATTTTTCTCAGTGCCTCTGACACACAAGCCCCTGCCGGGGGTGACGCTCACACCTGGTTCCCGGTGTGGAAACACCCCAGTGCCTCCGGGATCACGGAATTAAAGCGTGGAGCAGGTTCTCTTCCCTGGAGAACACTTGATGCCTTTCAATATCCCAGGTTTCTATTCATTATTAATCCTTTCCAGACCATTTCTCAAGCTAATGGCTCCCCAATTACACATAGCCTTAGCAGCTCCTAAGAGCAGGGAGCAGCTCCGCACAGGAAGTCCTGGGCACGTCCCTTTTCCTCACATAAAGCACTTCAGTGCCACCCTCACCCGGGGTCCTTCATTTTCATCCAAGGGATCTCAAGCAAAAAGGAAAGAAAGAAGAGGAAAAATTGGCTTCTGACAGATGGCACCTGTTCAGCACCAACAGCTGCAGCTGGGGGCTTTCCCTGGCGCTTTTCTGCGTCCTCGGGAGCGGTGCCTGGACAAGGGCCACCAGAAATACACACTCTCTCTTTTCATCTCAGGTGAAATGTGAATGCAGCACATCAACCCGCTTCTGGCTGGATTATGGAGCAGCAGTGTCAAACAGGAGTTGTTAAATGAAGTGTCTCGCTGAGAACACCGACGTGTGATGACTAAAAAGAGACTGAATCGCTTTTGCCACACGCTACCAGGATAACAAACAGCCCTGTTTATTGGCCAAGTCTTCACCAGCCCCCCACAAACAATCCCACACCCTGGGCTCGGGTTTTCCCAGCAGCTTTTATGGTGGCTGCCAGTCCTGGCTCCAGTTCCTCATTCGGGCAGAAAGGAGGGATGGTTCCCAAGGGATGGATCCCAAGGGGTGGATCCCAAGGGTATAAAACACTCCCAGTCCTGCTCCTTTTGGTGGCCATCACCTGTGGGAGGTCAGGGAGATCCCAGGAGAGCAGCAAAGCCACTGCACATGGACAGGGACGGGTTTGGGACACCCCGAGTGGCCTGAGACACTGACCTACGGATGGCACGTGTGCCAGGTGAGCGTGCGCTCCCTCAGCTGTGGCCTGGGCACCCTTCACACCAACACAGAGGAGCAATGCAACGCAGGTTTGCTGTCCTGCACCTGCTGATGCTGACAGGCTATAAATAGGATAAAACAGAATTCACGGAGAGATTTCTGGAAACCTACTTAAAAATCGGAACTGTGTTTGTTTTATTTTCAGTTTCCATCCCTAAATAAACAAAGACTGCACGGACTGTGCGTAATCTGCAGCGGAGCCTGAATCAGCCTTCTTCATCTGCGTCTTTGCCTTTCAACTTCTGAGGTACATTTTTATGCAGGGGAAAAAAGAAATGTTACTTTCATTCTCCTTCGGCCCATTTTTGTACTTTTCCGTGACAAATTATTCCTTTAATTTGGAGTCTGAGAAAGAGACTGAAAAGCTTTTTTCTAGAGGCCGAAACCTCATTGTCAAAGTAAAATGAAATCATCCAGTTCCACAGATCTGGAGTTTTTTTGTAAGTATAAACCTGTAAAGCAATAGTGGTGGAGCTGTTGTTGGGAGCCAGTGCAGCAGGCAGGGATGGTAACGAGCCTGCCACCGACAGAACCAAGCAGAGATAATTTAGCACACGTCTCTTTTTATTCCTGCTCTTTGAAATGGCCCGGTCTCTATAGCAGCACTGCTGTGGATAAATATTGCCTTTGTTTCCTTTCCTTCTGTGGGTAAATTTACTTTTCCCTCCTTAGACTGCAGCTCTCATCCAGGACTCTGCCCGTCATGAGGGCCAAATTCACCCTGGAGTGAACATTTCATCTCACAAGAAGTTTAGTCAGGAAAATATTGGATTAAGAAAAATTAAAGCAAACACGAATCTGTTATTATTCGCTTTAACTAGAAAGAGTTACAGGCATAAGGAAACCAAAATCTATGGGCCAGTAAGACCAGAATCAGCCCCAGATATTCTGAATTTGGGAAGAATGTGGCCCAACATTCGTTCCTCCAAGTGTGTTTGTAACTCATCTGCCTTGGCTGGAAGGCAGCATTTGGCAGAATTTGGGCCTTTTGATATTGTACAGCACAGCTGGAGCTCCTCCTGCCCCCAGAAATCCCCTTTCCAGAGCAGCTCTTGTGGTCATGGCCGGTGACTGGGATGGGCAGGACAGTCCTGGTCCATACCTAACCCAGAGAAGTTCACAAGAGGATCCAGGATCCAAGGAACCTTGCCTCAGGAACAACAGCTCTGCCCATGGGAAGCACTCAGTGCCTGGGAGTGCTGCTAAGGACCATGGAATTGTGCTTTGCCCGCTCCCTCCTGGGACAGCAGGACCAGGGAGACCCCTGGAGCTGCTTGGCCGTGGATTCGCTCAGCTCCAGACTCCAGGTGGTGTTTCCTGTCTCCTCCTTGCTCCATGGATCATCCCCCTGGCATCCTGCCACCTTTGTCACCACCGAGTATAATTTCAGCTTGGTGAAAAACTTGTCCTGAGTCACGGCATGGACTAACTGCATCATTCTAGAGCTTTCATTCATACCTGCCAAAGCTCGGGCTCTGGGTGCACTGGGAAAGGGTTCTGTGACAGGCAAACAAATCCCCCCTGCTGGAACCTTCGGAAGAGCCAGGATGTCCTCGTTTTATTGTGTAAAACACGTAAACAATGAGAAGGTTCTGCATTCAAGAGGAGTGCAGGAAACTCTGGGATGGTTGTGATGGGTCTGTTGAAATAAGCTTTATTTACTGGAAGGGATTTTCAGGAGGAATTCGGAATTGGTTAGAAATGCAATAAGCTCTGCTCAGGGCAGCACGCTGGGAAGTTGGGCTAGAGGAGAGCAGTAAGGAATCTGCCATAGGAGCACTCACAGGGAGCACAACACAGCTTCCTCTGGAATATCAGCAGGAGTTGGAACTATCCAGGCAGCAGGGAAAAAAATGGGAAGCTTTTCCTGCCCAAAGTAGCAAGAATTAGCATCCAGGGTAGAATGCTGCAAGATTTTATCACCACTGGAGGATTAATCTCAAAGCCTGGGGGTGACAGAGCAGGTGGGAATGGGCTATGGGATGAACAAGGAAGGAATTCTGCTTTTACAGAGAGGGCTGGACAGGCCCCAGCCCCTCACAGGACACCAGGGCTGCAGCTCCACATGCAGATAAAACCATTGCATCAGCTCTTAGCCAGTAACTGTTGCTCACAGCAGGACACACAGGCATTTTCCAGGAATTAGAAGTTATCCATTTACTGTGAACGAAGTCATTCTCTGAGTGCAGCAAATAATTATTCCTGCCCACAGTGCAGCATCGGGGAAGTTTTTAACAAGTCATTATGTGGTGGCTTTCAGAGAGAGCTAATTGGATGTCTGCAGGTCACTGCCTAAGTACTGCTACTTCCAGCTAGAGAGGAAAAGACCAACTGTAATTTCTGTAATTAAAGCTGCAATCGGTGTGTGCTCAAGGCCCCCCTGACAGACCCCAGCCCAGCACAGCGAGCTGTGCCACTGCACCCCTGGCACTGGATCTACAGTCCTGGCCAGGCTGTCAGTGTCTCCGTTCAGCTCAGCCTCGTGCCTGGAAGCACAATGGCTCTGTCCCTGTCCCTGTCCCTGTCCCTGTCCCTGGCCCTGTCCCCGTCCCTGTCCCTGTCCCTGGCCCTGTCCCCGTCCCTGTCCCTGTCCCTGGCCCTGTCCCCGTCCCTGTCCCTGTCCCTGGCCCTGTCCCCGTCCCTGTCCCTGTCCCTGGCCCTGTCCCCGTCCCTGTCCCTGTCCCTGGCCCTGTCCCCGTCCCTGTCCCTGTCCCTGGCCCTGTCCCCGTCCCTGTCCCCATCCCTGTCCCTGTCCCGCCGAGCTGCCGGCACAGACCCCACAATCCACCCAGACCTGTCACTGGCCCCGGGGCAGAGCGCACTGGGCAGGAGGGAAGGGGTCTCTGCTGGACTAAGGGAAAGTCTCAGGATGCCAGGGCAGCCCCCTGCAGACCCCACTGGAACACTGACGATTCGTTAATTACCAGATCCCCGTTATCCAGAGCAGCCTCTGCTGAGCCTCCCTGGAGCATTCCAGGCCCCACAGCTGCAAACACCACGGCTCCTCTTGGCCTCTGAGCACAGCTCTGCTCCACAGAGGCTTAGAGCACAAACAGAACCCTACTGCTGCCCTACAAGTGCTTGCCATCATATAAGCACAGAAACAGGATTTCCACCAGGGCCTGCAAGAGGAGTGACCCCAACCATTCTGTCAGCTGTGGGTGCTCAGAAAGCCATGGACACCCTGGGACTTTGTCCTCGTGCTGTTCTTGGCAGGGGAGTTTGACAAAATGCTGGAGATGAGAAATAACAAACCGAAGCCTCCCTTTGCTGGAGACAATCAGCTTCAGGCTCACCTCCACCGTATTTCAAAGCAAGCAGCTCTAGAAAGTCACTCCTCACGTGCTGCTTGTCTTGCCAGAACTGTGTTAGCCTGTGGAATTCTTACACAAGTGCCAGTGCAGCCTGAGCTGATTCAGTCCTTTTCCCCTTGGTGCTGTCTGTAGTGGTGTAGAGAGAGGCTGGACGATGCTAACAGGGCTGCTCCAGTTCTCTAAGGTACCAGTGACTGTAAAACCACACACCCAGGGGAGCGAGACGGAAAAACAAACGCGGCCAGAATTCAGTACAAAGCACCCCCCAGCACATCCATAAAAACAACTGCCTGAATTAATTATTAAAGTAATTTTATACACCCTATATTACGAATTGCAAAACTGCCTAAGTGACTCCCAAATATCCCCAGCGAAGCACTTGTGAAAATCCCCCACTGCAATTATGTTCTGCTCTGCATCTCCTGGACGTGAGGCACTTCCCACAAGAGGACAGTCAAGTCACTTACCCAAAGAGAGGAGATGGGATCTCTGCCCCACACGCTGTGTTGGTGCTCCAGTGCCCATTTTCCAATTAAACTGGGCCAGTTTATCTGCCTGACAGAAAGAGAGTAACGGCCAAGAACTCATTAATATCTTTTTGTCAGTGCACTGCTAAGCTAAGATTTGATCAGCAAAGCAATCAGACCTTGTTATAGCCATGACATGGCATTGCAGAGATTATTTGGAGACTGAAAACATGGAAAGTTTTCTTATATTTTTATAAAATAAAATAAATCTTTACCTTTTGTAGTCCTAGAACGCCTGCAGATGCAGGGGAGTGACCTTAGAGTGTATTTGTTCCTGCAGAGAAACCATCCATTTGTGCATTATTTCAACAGATTTGTCAGGACAGTGCTGGTTTCTCTATTTTATGAGAGAAACAACAAATGCTAACATTGTTCTTCAATTCCCAACAGCCACGAGGTCCAACAGAGAGCTCAGTTGTTCAGTGCACCCCCCAGCTCCCCTCCTTTGCCAGATTAAACACAGAAGTGGCAAAAAGCACAGATTTATTGGGCTCATGCTGGAAAATTACTCCTCTTTATTTGTTTTGTGGCAGCCTCCAGGAGCCACAGCAGCGGAGCCCATCCTCGCTGCATGAGGACAAACAGAATTCACGGTGCTAATTAAACCACAATTAGCTCAAAATCGGAGCCAAAAAAGATGCCAAGTAAGAAAGAACTGTGATCATCCATGAACTTCCCTTCTGCCCACACTGTGCCAACAGAGGAGCAAAAGCTCTGGATGCCCCAAGACCGACAGAGCAAGAGGTACAAAGAGCCTCAGAGGCTGGCTGAGCCCGTGCCCAGGGCAGAGCTGGGACCCCACACCAGTTCTCACTGACTCCAAGGCAGTTCTGACAGGAATTTCAATGGGCAAAACAAGCAAAAAGTTGCCGTGCCCGAATTCCAAAGGTTTGCAGCTGCTGTCTGCTGCTAGGAGGGCTCAATCAAACAGGAAATGCCAAAAAATACTATTTATTTTTAGATAAATCCGTGAGCTTCAGAGCTCAGTAAATGTGAATGACTAACCCACAGCAAACTGCCAGTGAAGAACCTGATCTTATTCTTACGATTTCTACAAGAATTATTCTCAGAGTAATATTTCATAAACTTAATAAGAAGGGAAAGAATCTTATTAAGCAGAAAGCTGGTCTACATTCTGTGGCAATTTTGCTGTAAGCAAGTCATACAGCTGAACAGTAATTAGGTATAATAACTGCATTATGCAAGTCTTGCTTCTTGTATATGGGGTCCCATTTCTGAATTATAAGAATCACACATTGGTTTAACTTTGAATTTATTTATATTGATTTTATCACTAGGAAATTTATACTAGGAATTTTGTGCTAGGAAAGCTAAATGTCTCCATGAGATATCTTACCTGGCCTCTACTGCCTTTTCTTTTATTAACTGTTAATAGTTTCAGCAGTCATTGAATCATAATGAGATGAAATTAATAGTCTGGATTTAGCAAAAGAGATGCTCAGGTTCACCATGCAGCTATATGGAAGAGTTAGTTATTATTTTAAAAGGAAATAGTATTATGGGGCTGTATACTTCCTAAAGAAATAGAGTAACACACTGGGAAGTTTCAGAAGCAGGATCAAAAGCATTTCTTTCAGAGCTGCATACAGCTAAAAATTAATGAGTTCCTTTATTAGTTTCACTCCCAGGTTTATCTGGGATGAACACATTACAGGTTCATGGATGTGGGAGGTTCACAGAGCCACGCCTCTTCCACAAAGAAAGAATTGAAGATAAGGAAGGAAACTCCATCAAAGTCCCCTCAGCAAAGCCAAGGGGCTCTGGCACCTGAGAGTGCCCGGAGAGCCCGCGGGGTCCGGCAGGGTCCGAGTGGGCTGAGCCCCCTCTGCCTCCCACTGCAGCTCATTCTGGCCATGGGATGCAGAACCACTCTGGGAGGCTCCTCAGGGAAATGGCTTTGCTCCCAGAGAACACAACTCTCACAGTCTGCTCCAAGGTAAAGGGAAATTCTCATCAGAGATCACGGAATCACAGAACAGCCTGGGTGGGAAGGGCCTTAAACCTCATCCCATTCCACCCTCCTGGCAGGGACACCTTCCACTGTCCCAGGCTGCTCCAAGCATCCGACCTGTCCTCGAACACCTCCAGGGATGGGGCAGCCACAGCTTCTCTGGGCACGCTGTGCCAGGGCCTGCCCACCCTCCCAGGGAACGATTCCTGCCCAATATCCCACCTAAGCCAGAGTGAGGCCATTCCCCTTCCTGTCCCTCCACGCTCGTGTATGAAGATGTGGGGTTGCAGTGAGCCCCGGGAGGCAGAGCAGTGGTGCATGGTCAAATTCTGCATCCCTGCACTCAGACTGCAGTGCCCCTCTCCAAAGCCCTAACCCAGCAGGGCACTGCCAGAGCTGCTGGGCACAGTCCCACGGGAGCAGCAGCACAGAGCCAGCAGCAGCACAGAGCCAGCAGCAGCACAGAGCCAGCACAGGGATCCCCTGTGCCCACCTGCCTGCCACGAGCCCTGCACAGGCCGGGAGCTCCGTGTTTCCTGGGCACAGCCACACCTCTGGCACAGAGATGGGAAATTCCTGCGCCCCAGAGACATTCCCTGGGATTTGGGACTGTAATTACAGGAACGGCTCTGCTCCACACTGAATTATCCACACCTCCCACCGAGCCTGAGAGCTCTCCCGGGGCCCTTTCACCAGTTATTCTCCAGATGATTCCCTTTCCAAAGGGAAGCTTTCCAGCAGTGAACATGTGCACTTCTTGCTATTGCAACTGTTCTGCTCTGCAGGCACAACAAACTAGAGAGGGAAAATCAGCCCAGGCTGAGCAGGAATTTCACCTGTGTCCGGAGGAACTCACATCTCTCTGCCCCATCTACCAGCTTCCTTATTTGCAGAAATACTGAGATTTAAGTTGTTTCAATTCTATTGTATCCCCCCAGCTTTTAGTAACAGCAGTTACAGGAGTCATGCATGGTGCCTTTTGCCTAATATATTTTTTCCTTTACATTGTCAAAATCATTTTAAAAGCTGCAACACAAAATACCTTTTCGTATGAATCAAAGGTATTATGACTAAGATAATTATTTCCCATCCACTGAATGTATCACCAGTATCAAAAATTGACTGAGCTAGAAAAAGAGAGGTAATGGAAGTTGATCTCTTCTTACCCATATTTTTGAACAGAAATAAATGACTGAAAATTGTGGGCCTGGTGACATTTGACAGTTTGAGTGATCTATGATCAGGGAACCAGAAAATTTAGTTTGGAATTTAGGATCCTCTTGCCCTTGAAGAGTTTCAGAGCACAGGTTCTGCTCAGGCCCTAACCTGAGGCAGTGCAGTAATGAAGTGTTTAGGAGCATTATCCATTCTCACTGCTAAAGCTGAACAACACTGCTGCTTAAGCACATGCTTGGAAAGGCATTTCTCAGATCCTTGCGAGGCTCTTTCCTTTCAGTAGTCTGAAAAAAACCCACAGTAATATGTTTTTGGAGGCCTGCCAGAGCCATGATAAATAATCCCCTGTTCCTGATAGTTTCAATACAGCAGTTCCCTGAAACTCATTTCAGCCCAAGAACCGCCCTCTCCTGTAAACACTTTCCACTGCTCTTGTTGGCACACGATATGAATTAGTTATTTAAACACACTTAAAGTTCTGCGTTTTACCAAACATGTTGGAAGAGAAATACTTTTAAAGCTGGTTCCTGGTTGTGTGCCACAGCTACAACTGCATTCCTCAGCTGCAAAGGAATCCAAAGCGACAAGAGTCACCTGCAGGCAGAAATTCTCCTGTTTATCCTTTGCTAGGGAGCTAATCACACATTCAGATTAGGCAGGAGTTATGCTAAGCACACAAAATGCATGCATGCAGAGGTTCCTCTCCTCACTCATGCAGTCCCAGGATTTTCCAAGTCTGGATGCAGTCTGAACCGGAGCAGAGGCTGCTCAGCCAAGCACTTGAGATATCACTGAGAGGAAAAGCTGCACAGCTCAAGCCAAACCCCCATGAGGCTGTTTGAGCACATCCACACCTCTCTACTTTTTCAAATTAAAGAGTTTTCTGCCCGATCATACACCTGACTTCTTTCTGTTTTCCAGCTCATTTCGTGTTCCTTTCCCAGTTGCTTTGCAGAGTCAGAGTTGATGTTGATTCTGGAGCCACATCCTCCAGCCTCTCCCGCTCGGACGCTTTCCAGCAGCCCCCAGGTGCCAGCACACACCATCCAGCCAGGGGAGGATCCAGAACACTTCTCCGTGGCTCTGCAGAGGGAATATGGGGGAGGTTGGCAGCACGAGGCACTGGAGTAAAATCTCAAGGGTTTGTAAATTAATTTTAGTCACATCGGGCACCTTGCAAACACAAATACAACATCCCCAGAGCTGCAGATGGAGGAGGGATGTGTTACTCCTCGCTCCTCCAATGCCACTAACACGACACAGACGTGCAGGAGCTCGTTGGGAACTCTCCTGGATGATTTGCAGCAAGGACAAACGGAAGCAGAACGGGAGAAGAGCCTGGTGCTGCCCGTGCACTAACACAAAACTCCCAGAACACTGTACAAGGAATAAAGCCAAAGGAAAGCTTTTATCCAAATACAAATGCCTGAGGAGTTGTTTGATTGAAGGTGAGAGTAAGATGTCCAAATTTAATCCCTCTCTGCTGCAGACCTGTGCTGTAATGCAGGGGATTGCAGGTGGGATCCTGCTGTGCAGAGCCAGGATCCCGTAAAATGCCCTTTACAGGGAACTGGGCCCTGACTCACCCATTGAGACAGACACGGTTTATTCATGGTGGGCAACCATATTTGTTCAAATGCACCCCAAATGGCAAAAAAGGGACCATGAAGGGATTAAATTCATGTTTACCTCAAGCAGGGCAGGCGAGGAAATCTTTAGCATTCCTTGGAAAAAGGCACCAAACCCAAACACACCAGCACCTGCCCCATGTGCTCGAGGGGAGCTGCACCGAGAGCTTTGAGACACACTTGGAACAGCAATTCTGAGGCTTTTGGCCAGCTCCTTGTGGCTGGCAGAGCCCTCCCTGCCCTGGGCACTGCAGGGGAGAGGGGCAGAGCTGCAGGGCCAGGGCAGGGCCCGTGTGGATCGGGGTTTGTAGGCACGCTGAAGGCTGATTCCAGTGCAAGGAGGGAATGCAAGAGGAGCATGGAAATGTGGCTTGCTGAGTCCAGTCCCCTGCCACTGCAGCCCTGTATCATGGTACCTTCGGATCTAGGCAGCTCTGAGTTCCAGCAGATGATAAATTTCTGGTTTAACTGGGTTCTTTGTAATAAAACTCAGGGACAGGTTTGGAAGCTTTATCCATTGGAAGGTGCACTCCAGAGGCACTGCACTAAGAGTAATGGAGCTGTTCATGAGAAAAGACAAGAGAAGCAAGCAAAAAAAATGCCTGCAGAGGCCATAAATCAGCCAAAACCACGTATCACCGTGCAGTGACAGGAGAATTGGGTCCACTCGCAGGAAATCTGCTCCCCCTGAGGAGCCAGAGCTGCCCTCAGTGCAGTCTCGTTGATCTCAGGGGGAGCCGAGGATGGCAGCAAAGTTGCAAACAGCAATTACCACCCATCCCAAATCGTCCAGGCTGGCACAGCCCTCAGGGGGTCTCCAGCCCAGCCTCCTGCACAGGGCAGGGTGAGTTGGGAGAGCAGACTTGGCTGCTCGGGGCTCAATGCAACGGGCTTCTGAAAGCCTTCTGTCTCTCTGATAAGCTTTTTGGTGACACTGGAAGCCATCAGGAGTCCCCAAAGGCAGCTCTTCTCCAGGCTGCACGAGTCCAGCCCCCAGTGCCTCAGCAGAGCAGGTACTCCATGCACTGACCATCCTGGGGCCCGCTGTTGAGCACACTCCAGCCTGGGGATGTTTTTCCTGCCCTGAGTGCCCCAAAAGGAATGCAGTGCTTTAGAAGAAAGGATTTTCTCCTCCTGATTTGTTTGGGAGGTGAGAGGAGAAAGGTGCTGAGAAGTTGAAACACCTTGTTTTCCTGGCAGCACTGCTCCTGACTGCAGAATGATGCTGGAATTATCTTAAAAACCTATGGAAACTGATAGAACAGGATTTCAATGTCAACAATCAAAGGAACAGAAGGAAAAGCAGCCACAGGCTGTAGAAGTAATGGAAGTGGAATTAAAATTTTTCTCTGCAGCACTGCCAGTTCCTCAAGGAGCACAGAGTGGTTGATTGACTCTGGGAATCCTCGGCCAGTCCTCCATGCACAGCTGATCACTGCAGAAAAACTGCTGGGGCACTCCTGGTCTCTCTCAGGGGCAGGATCACCTCTGGTTCCCACAGGAATTCTGTGCTCATGAAGGGTGTAGGAGAGACAGGCCTGAAGAGGGAAAATCTCCATTTGCCAGAGCAGATTTAATACTGATCTCACACCAGCTCCTCACACTGATGTCCACAAAGTCCTTGACTTCACCTGAACCTGCCAGGCCAGAGTCCAAGTGAGGGGGTGAGTCCTACAGGGGGCACCAAGCAAGTTGCAGGACATCCATACTAATGCTGACCATGAGTAAGAACCATTTTCAGTCATTATTGCTCAAAACTGGACTTGCAAACTGCTTACTTGTAATGGAGAGCTCCACTCCTGTCTGTCTCCAGATGGAAATGGGATCCTGATCCAAACAGCACAGTCCAGGATGATTAATTAAATAGCAGAAAAACTCTGCATTAATCATATGGGGTGGTAATGAGTTGTCCTTTTGTGCCTCCTCCTTAAAGGACCACTGTAACTCGATGGGCAACCAGAACTCACAGCAATACGAGCTGGCAAGTGAAGGCTGCTGGAAGTGTCCCCTGCCTCAGGCACAAACGTTACAGCCTGTCCTGAGAGCTCTTTATCCGATCTTTTCTTTAAATCTCCACTGAACAGATTTACAGCCTCCTGAGATTCCAGCTACCCTCCAGCTACTCGCAGGGTAATAGTTTTGTCTGGTTTGTTTGGTTTTTCCCCTGATATCTAAAGTAATCTCCCTAATTGCACTTCAGTAAATTGCTTTTTGTCCCGTCATTTGTGGTCACAGGACAAGTGTTTACTGTCATCTTTACAAATGTGTTTATACATTTGAAGACAGTTGCTGAGTCCTTACATTGTGTTTTCTTTCCCAGCTCAAATAATGAATTCCACCCTTCTGCACAGCTTACATTTCTAGGCCTCTCACAGTCGTGGTCGGTATTCTCCTCTCTGGTTCTGCATCTTTCTGCAAGGGTGAGGACACGCTTGAGACTGGACAGAGCGCTGCAGCCGAGCCTGGCTGGCGCTATGGAACAGAAATAACGCCCTCTGATGTCTCACAGCCGCTCCTCCTGCTCGGTACGAGCACTACAGTCCCGAGTCTCCTCTGCAGTATTTGTGCCTCACAGTGCTCATTGGACATGTGGCATTCCTCCTTTGTGGCACACGACGTCGTTTTTTCTCCTACAGTTTCAGTGTGTTGAGTCCAGACTGGCTCTGCAGTACCTCAGGGTCATTTGAAACCTCAGCCGTGCACTCCATGCTGGAACCACTGCAAATGTTACAAAAATGCCCTCCCTTCTGTCACCCAAGTTACTACAGCAAACACCGACCAAAACTGTTCCCTGATTCCTCCCTGGGAGACCCTACTCAACACGTCCTTCCTCTTTGACAGCAAAGACTTTTAAAACACAGGCTTTCATTAGCAAGATTATTACAGACTATTGTACGAAAGCCAACACTCTGGTACCTGTCACTGTGGTCAGTAAAACCAATCACCTCCCTGCCACAGATAAACCTGAGAGCCTGCTAGGAAACCTTTCCAAAGTCAAATAAAAATCCTATGCAGTATCAGGGAAAAGCAGCCCAAGCTGACAGCCCCAGTCGCTGACAGCCCTCTACACAACTGCTGTTCAACAGCTCTGGCTGAGGAATATCAGCACGACTATTTCTGTGTGCCCACACAATCCTGAACCACAGTCCGATTTAGTTTAGGGGGAAAAAAGAGGTGTTTTGCTAAAATTACCATAGTATAGGTTTTTGATTTGTATTACCATAGCAACAAAGGACTTTGTTTGAAATGAGACCCCGCAGTGCTCCGGGTGAAGTGCACAATGCCCACAGCCCTTGTCCTTTTGAGGTGTCTGTCCCCATCCCGCGCGGAGGTGCGGGACATCGCCTGCAGGAAATTCCCTCCCAGAGCAGTTCCTCGGCAGGGAAGGGAAATCAGAGCCCAGAAGTATCATGATCTCTGCACCCACGGGGGGCAACAGCACACGGGATGGGAGCGTTCACTCAAGAGTCTGTAACAGAGCTTGAGCTGCTGGTGACTCCCTAACCCTGGCACCGAGATTTAATTCGGCGCTTTAAAACGCAGATTACATCCACACAGAGTAACTTCCACACAGACGTCAAACAAATGTCATTTAAAAGCAGAGCTAGGCAATATTCTCCAAAGCTGTGACAATAAACCAGTGTGCTAATTGCTGCCGTACGCTGCAGGGGTGCCCGGGAACAAAGCACGGGCTTAGCTCTCCTGGAGCCTCTGCGTAGGTCGGGAACAGAGCCGGGATGGGATTTATGCTTTAATGGACACTCGCAATCCCTCTCCTCCAACCAAAGCACCCAGATTCGCACAGCGGCAGGAGTTCCCGGCGGATGGCGGCAGCCCGGGATGCCACCTGTGCGCAGCCCGTGCTCCAGGCGCGGCGCGGGGCAGGGCTGGCGGGCGGCCCCCCCGGCCCCAGCTCTGCTCCTCCTCGGCTCCGGGAGCTCCTCCTCCCGCTCCTCGTCCCGGCGCGGCCGGTGCCGGGCAGCGCG
>VZRQ01008095.1:1124358-1142331 GCA_013397975.1 Machaerirhynchus nigripectus | reverse complement strand
GGCTCGGTTCGTGCTGCTCGGGCTTCCCCTGGCCGGCTCTGCCGCTCCCCGCGTCCTGTGGCTGCACGGCGCAGGATGGAGGCTCGTGTTTCCAATTTCTTCCGCCTTGCCTAACCTGAAGGTCCTTTATAGCTTTCATTTTTAAATAATTAAGGGATGTCTTTTATATCGGTGTTGTTACTGACTTCTGCTCGTTGGTGACTGACAGACACATCAAGTGAACTGTTCTTGATAGGCAATGTCTTTCTGGTAGTTTGTTTTTTTTTTTTTTTCATTGGAAAAGACTTGGGGAGGGGGTGAGGACAGGAAAAGCATGAAAGGACTCTTCCATGACTACATATCTTCATTTCGGTAGCACAATATTTATCTATATAAATAAGTGTCAAATCCTTTACTTTTTAAAATCATATTTAAGAGATTGCTATGAATGTGACTTGCTAAAATTTGTTGACATAAATATGTTTCACAGCAGGAGAGTGACTGCAGTTATGAATCCTAATGTATTTCAGAACATTCTCCTGGGGATATAAGTTATCTGGAAAGTTATTTCACTTCTGATTATTATCAGTAGAATAAGGCTCAGCTTTGTAAAACCAAACAATGAGTAACGTATTTGACATAATTCTGTTTGTAGGTTGACGTACGATGTCACAACTGTCCAGCTCAAGGAGAGTAAGATAAAGCATATTTTTTCAGCTTATCTGCTTTTCAGGAGAGTTTTATTTTATGTTATACATTGACCTTTCTAAGTTTTACTCTGATTTGGCTGGAAGTGCACTTTTGCAAGCAGAGTTGAAGTTTGAGATCTGTTCTTAGGCTGTAGAGAGCTGCAGGAGTATGGCTTGAAGTGTGTCAGGAGGTACCTGGCAGTGAGGCACAGCATGGAAATCCTGTGCCAGGAGAGAGCTGAATGTGGCACTGCTTGGAAATGCTGCCTGCTTAACTAAGGAAAGACTAAAGGGGGAAGGATCACTAAATTGTTCCTTATGGGATTCTTTCAAAAATCCCTATATTTGTATTCAACCTGCACTGAAATATGAAACTTTTTTAAATGTTTTTTTTTTTTTAACTTAATTTACAAATGGTAAAAAGTAACAGAGATGAGTTGAAGGCACTGGAATTGATAGGAGAGTCATGGGGGGAGTTCTGCGTCCTCTTTGCAGGCTTGTTATCATCCAGGCACAACTTTGAATTGTCTGCACCATGGAGCAGGACTCCTTGCAGGAGCTCTGATTACATCAGAGATGCACTGCAGAATTCAAAATACTGCAGAGGACACTGAGGGGGAAAATGACACTTGCAGTGGAATTTTAGCATGTTTCTCATGAGTTCTATTTCTTTCCCTCAGAAGGGCATCTTTAATAATTCTTTTCCCATTGCCTCGGAGTCTGGCATCCTTCCTGAACTTTGGCTGAAAGTAAGGGCAGTACGGATTTCTAATTTGATTTCTTCACCAGACATAATAGATATCATCTTGTGCAGGACTGATTTTTGAAAATACGTTCTGTCTTACTTCCCATGCACAATCCACCCCTTAGAGTCACCCAGAGCATTGCCACAGGGCAGTTATTTTGTGTTACTGTAGGTTCTAAAAGCCAGAGCAATTCCCAGGGTGGATAATGTAGGAAGAGACAGTTCCTGCCCCAGTAAGTTTACAAACATGAGAGCAGCGATGCTCAGAGAGAAGTGATTTGCCCAAGAGGACAACACATTGTCAGCAGGGGAGCCAGGAAGCTGAGCTGGGCTTCAGTAAGTCCCAAACATTCCAAGGGCAGAATGCTGCTCAGACCTCCGACCAGGAGGGCTTTTACCATTGGGCCTGACCTAGCCAGAGCAGAGCACAGGATTTTACTGTTACAGCAAATCCTTAAAGTTCATCTTGTTTAATTGCTGGGAAGGTTGGGGCTGTAGGCTAATATGTTTGTCTGACCTTATATTCCAGTGTGATGTCTTTACTCCTGAAGGTGTTTCTTATCAGCTGTCCCCAGTGTCATCAGGCTGCAACAGAGGAATAAAGCAGTTTGCTTGGGCGTTAAGCTCAATAGCAAAAAGTCCTTCCATTAATTAGATCTCTCTCATCCTAAAGCAATACTGATCATTATTCTGTCGAGGCACCCTCAGAAGGAAAACAAGAAACACACAGAGAAATGCACTGGTTCATTTTTCTCCTTTCTCCATTCCTTCAAGTCAGGCCACGTTTATTATTGTCCTTTACTTCCTCCTACTCCTCTCCTGTAGATATGATGCTGCGTGTATCTGAGGCAAAGAACATGAAAATAACCCATGTGGAGCATCAGATCCTACGTGGGATTTGTAGGCTTGCCAGCTCTGCTTATGGCAAACCAAGGAGCAACCTTTTCTAAGTGCAGCCGCTCAGTGTGTCACACATGGGATTCATTTGTCCAATTTATTGTCTCACACAGGTCAAGGAGCTGGCAGCAAAGGAAGAAATTCCTTTTTCTTTGCTGTGCTCTTTCACAGTTGCTGCCTCAGGGTTACAGCGTGTGTCTGACACACGCAGAACATTTACATTTCCCTCTCTCCATTTCTTCCCATTGTGTCAACAGTGGATGTGCTGGGAGATCAAACCAGTGACAGAGATGAGCTGCCTCCTCATTTTTCCTGGCTGAGATTCAGAGGATAAGTTGTTGCTAACCAACATCATCTGGTATTACAGAAGGGAAAATGGTTAACAGCTCCCACTTATCCATATCTTATATCAGTCATAATCTTCATTCTCTTTGGACCAGCCCTGCCTCAGACAGGGCTGAGGCAGAGGGGAAAAGGCATTTTAAAATAAACCAGCAGTTGGTCTGAGAGATGAAGCCCTACATAAACAGCCATCAGGCAGCCCTAATCTCCATATCAAACCTACAGCTTGCACTCCAGTGGCATTTCTTCTGCTGACCCATGGCCGGGGTGGGACGAGATGAGCTTTAAGGTCTCTTCCAACCCAAACCATTCTGTGATTCTGTACAAGTGAGGAGTCAGGAAATAACACTCCATCCAAAACTGACCTGGGGCCACCTGTTTGTAAGTGTGCACATAGCTGCTCTGTTCAGCCCAAAGCCTCTGGGAAGTTTAGGAGCAGAACTGAGAGAGTTTTTAATTGAAGAATTGTAAGTGCCCTTGCAGCAAGGAGAGCGCTTAAACTGATGTGCAGCTGTGGTTTGTGTCCTTTGCTGTCGTGTATTCACAGGTTTTTCTTCTCCAATAGGTATGTACCACTCCTGGTGTGGTTTATAAACCCCAGCTTCTGAAAAGGAGGGTTCTGTGGCTCAGCAAGTGGCCCTAGCAGGGGGTGTATCCCTGGGGTGCACATCCAAGGGGAGGTAAGTGCAGCCAGGAGAAGAACAAAACTACTGCTACTGAAGCCAATCAACTGGAATATTTATTCCTTTCCTGTGAACCTGAGGCTAGAAAGCCAAAACAGCAGTGCATATTTAATGTCTCTATATTGCACAATCTCCTTAATAAATAAACACTCTTTTCAAGTGAAACTCAGCAACTCCGTGCACGAAGCTGAGGCTGAGTGTGCAGATGGAAGGTGTTGGAGCAGTGCTGCACAACCTCCTGTGGAGGAGCAGATTTCAGGCTGACTCTTAAAGTGCAGTGAGTTAGGGAAGCCAGAAGTCTGAACATTTCCAGCTCCTGTGTTTCATACCCAGTTGAACTCTGTTCTCTTCATTCCATGGACTTTACGCCAGTGTTGCATGAGCAGAATTTGAACAGGATTTTCCAAGCTGTCATTAGAAATGTTTGGGTTCTTATAATGAGAGGTAAAGGCACCTTGGCTCAGCCTACTGCTAGGACAAAGCCCTATTACTGCATAGAGGGTGTCAGTTACAACTGAAACAACATTCCAAGGTTTGCATGGAAATCCTGTGTTTCTTTTTGTAAACCTTTTGTAAATAAGGCCATAAAAAGGGAGTTGCCATGTCATTAATTGTGTATAAACTCTATACAAATGTTTAGGTGATCACCAATACAAGTGAGCTTTTCTCCCCCAAATTGTTTCCAGATGGCCTTTTAGAAATTAGTCTTGTACTAACTGGTTTTTAGAAGTGTGTATTTACTGAATTACAACATAATGGACTTCTGATTCTTTCTATATACTTCATGGGTACTAAAATACTCCCGATTTTTATGTGTCATACTTAAAAATATTGTACCATTTCCTTTCCTACAAAACACACTTGAATTCCGTGTCCTAATGTGATACTGTCATCATTTTTATACCTCCACTCTGAACCAGAAACACCCTGCCACATGGAGGAATGATTCCTGGTTTCCCTCTCCATCTACTGGGAACTGAGACCTCTGTATCTGAGACAGGAGGAGCCTCCCAGTGTGAGAACTATGCTGAGCAGAGCTCCTGAACCGGGCACAGCCCTTGATATGGGGTCAGTGCTGCCCAGCTGGACAAACCCAGCCTGCCCAGAAAGGTCTTCTGACCACACTGACCACTGCTGTATGCTTTTCAATTGCTATTAACACCCATCAATGCTTTTGAGCTCCAACCACTACATTTGTTCAAAACCTGCAAACAGCCTGTCATTTCCTCACCTCGTGTCTGTTTTCTGTTCCAGAAGACACTTGCAGAAGCAGCGAAGGGATGCAAAGTTGTCTTCCAAGATGACTCTTATGCCTGGAGAAAATTCTGACTATGACTATAGTGCCCTGAGCTGTACTTCAGATGCTTCCTTCAACCACACGTTCTTTCCAGAATCTGAAACCCTCAAGGGAGTGTTTTACCAAAGAGCCAGGCTGATCCACCCTCAGGAGGATGTCCTCAAAGGCTTCCACCCCGACGACCGGAAGCGTCACATAATTATCAACGTGGGGGGCATCAAGTACCTGCTCCCCTGGACCACGCTCGATGAGTTCCCCTTGACACGTTTGGGACAACTCAAGTTCTGTACTAATTTTGACGACATTCTGAACATCTGTGATGATTATGACGTGACGTGCAACGAATTCTTCTTCGACCGCAACCCAGGGGCGTTCAGGACAATCCTGACCTTCCTGCGGGTTGGAAAACTCCGGCTCTTGCGGGAGATGTGTGCGCTGTCTTTCCAAGAGGAGCTGCTCTACTGGGGCATTGAGGAAGACAACTTGGACTGGTGTTGTAAAAGGAGATACCTGCAAAAAATGGAGGAGCTCACAGAGATAAATGAACGGGAGGATGACCTCCTAGAAAATGAAACAACAGGTGAAACAGTAGAGGAGACAAAAATTGGTTTGTGCATGAAAAAGTTGCAAGACATGGTGGAAAGGCCCCAGTCTGGCCTTCCTGGAAAGGTGTTTGCGTGTTTGTCTGTTTTGTTTGTAACTATTACAGCAGTGAACTTATCCATCAGCACCATGCCTGACCTGAGGGAGGAGGAGGAAAAGGTAAGTTAGCTTTTAGGATGGCAAGTGGTATGTGCTGGGAAGAGCAGAGCAAGTACAAGGTCTGAGGTTATTGATTTCAATGGGGATTTTGCAGCTGTCTTTTAGAGGGGGGAACATATCATGAAGAATATTTGAAATCTTACACGACTGTTCAATTACTTGTAAGAGAATTAATCATATCCAGTTTTATGTCCAAAGAAAATTCTGTTAGCGTGTGCTCTCCTGTATATTACCTTGTTAGACGTCGTATTTGCTATTTAGAAAGCCTGAAATTCCCGAGCAATATCTTCTGTGGAATAAGCAGTGCCTTTCTAAGTTTTGCATTTAGCATGTTCCAAACTGCCAACGTGTTTCCCCATAGCAACAGCTTCAATGCCTTTAATATTTTGGGTTTAAAAAAACCAACGCAGAAGCCTCTCCTCCTGTCACCGCACCAACTAAAATAGTTATTATCCAGTGCCGATTACAAACTCCTCCTCTTTCCTGCAGGGTGAGTGTTCCCAGATGTGCTACAATATTTTCATTGTGGAGTCTGTGTGTGTGGCATGGTTCTCCCTGGAGTTCCTGCTCAGATTCATCCAGGCCAAGAGCAAGTTCGCCTTCTTGCGGAGGCCCTTGACGCTGATAGACATAATCGCCATCCTGCCCTACTACATCACCCTGCTGGTGGACACGGGCTCCGAGGGCTCCAAGAAGCCCAGCTCGGGGAACATCTACCTGGACAAGGTGGGGCTGGTGCTGCGGATCCTGCGGGCGCTGCGCATCCTGTACGTGATGAGGCTGGCGCGGCACTCGCTGGGGCTGCAGACGCTGGGGCTGACGGCGCGCCGCTGCACCCGCGAGTTCGGGCTGCTGCTGCTCTTCCTGTGCGTGGCCATCGCGCTCTTCGCGCCCCTGCTCTACGTCATCGAGAACGAGATGGCCGACTCGCAGGAGTTCACCAGCATCCCCGCCTGCTACTGGTGGGCCGTCATCACCATGACCACCGTGGGCTACGGGGACATGGTGCCCAGGAGCATCCCCGGGCAGGTGGTGGCCCTGAGCAGCATCCTGAGCGGCATCCTCCTCATGGCGTTCCCGGTCACCTCCATCTTCCACACGTTCTCACGCTCCTACCTGGAGCTGAAGCAAGAACAGGAAAGGATCATGTATAGGAGAGCACAGTTCCTACTGAAAGCCAAGTCTCAGATGAGCAATGAGTCACAAGGCAGCGAGGTTTTGTTCACCACTCTGTCTTCCGAGACTAGGGACAATGAATGAAATTTACGTTACTGTTTCTCCTGCTGTCATTGTGTCAGATTCCATCTTTTAATTTGCTCTGGAAGCATCTTGCAAAGGTAATCCTCATATTAAAACGAAGAAAAGGAGCTGTAACCAGGACCTGATGTGGTTTTAGAAGTCTGTTATTATGCTGTTCCTTCCTCCCCCCCATATAATGTATAGGGCAGAACTTTCACTGAGATCATGCAGTGGGATTTAAGGAATTAAAACTTCTCTGGCAACAACAACAAAAAAAGAGCAACATATAATTATGCACTTGACAGGCTGTTTTCCCATTTGTAATACACATTTTTCCAACCGAATCACAATGTACATAATCATTAAACAGGCTGCCATTTTTCTTGTTCTTCTTGTATATAAATAATGTAAATACAACAGAATTAATGGCTAAATTCTCTCCCAATAACACGCCTTGGAGTGTAATGGAAATAAGCACAGATGTTTGTCCCATTGTGCTTTTAAAAAACGTCAAGTAAGATTCGTCACTCAGCACAGAACCAGCTCTTTCTTTGCAAGTCAGCCCTAAACGCAGCAGAACAGAAGAATCGAGCTGTTCATAGCATAGCCTTGCTAAGGATGTAAATACTCAGAGCTCACCAGCTTCAAAATTAAATTGACATTACAGCATTGATCAGATGCCATCGAATGCAACATTCCAGGGAACAAAGCCTTGGAGTTTTGTAGTACTTAATATCATTATCAAGAGGTGACTAGCTGCAAATCCAATGAAATATGCATGAGGAGATGCCAGCCTTCCCCACCATCTGTTCCCAGCTCTCTTCCCCCCAGCTCCGAAAGGGAACTGGGAGAGGGCAGTTTCCAGGGACCCCCCAGCACTGCTGGGCAAACTGGGGCCACCCCTTCCCATGGGGCTCTTGGTTCTGTGGCAGCAGCAGGAAATCCGTGCCCGTGGGAAGTTGCCAGGGAGGAAAAAAGAAACAATTATTTGAGTCATGGAGGGGGGGCACTGACAGCTTTGTGCTTCACTCCCTCCGTCAGGAGGGACTCAAGACGGGATTAACTTCACCTCTGCCACCGTTACACACGTGGTGGTAACGGGGAAGATTTTTAATAGGACAGGGAAAAGCAATGAACATCCTAAAGCACAACCACGTATTCTTCATCTCAGTCCAGGCTCTGTGCCCCAGGGGGAGCGCAGGGTCAGGGGGACACTCGGCTTTGGAACTGGTTCCTGTGCAGGCCAACGACAGAGGGAATGACCCTGACTTGCCTAACAGCTCAGGAGAAAAGCTCCAGAACTTAAAAAATAATTAAATCCACTTGTTTGATTTCATGTGGGCTTAGAGGTAAAGAAAAGTTCTTTTAAAGAGTTTCACCTATTTTCCACTCTTTTTTTTAGTAAAATTACTTACCAGCAGTTAAGAGCTTGGGGAATTTAGAAGTCCCCATCACACTGACCAATGCTTCTTTATCTTAATTTTCAGAAATACTATTTCTTACTGGCATTTCTGGAGCAGGTCGCAAGAAATGTCAGAATGCATAATGGTTCTATGGTTTAAATTAAGGCCAAGGACACAACACTGTCCTTCCAAAAAAAGTAAATCAGTTTCTCAGCCTGTGCTGCTTGGCCAAGCCCACAGCACACTGATTTTCTGTTCAAATGTCTTTAAAATACAATTTGAAGCTGGTCTGATATGCTTGTTCCTTAAGTAAAATTCCCAAACTTTTAAAATTGCACTTTACAAATAATTAGGGCTCTAGCGTTCTCCAGCCTGTGGTAGGGAAATGTGCCTATGGAACATTACTGCAGAGTGCTAAAATACCCAGTCTAAACTCTTGGCAATTAATTCTGTGCCAAAGCTGCAAATGAACCAGCTTTTCACTCTTGTTCTTCATCTTTAATTAGAGTTGGACAAAAAACAGGAACATCGTGATAAAAAATTCTTCTCCCCATTTTTTCAGAATTTCAGAACTGTTTGATCATCTGGAGCATTGGCTCCAGCACAAGTGCTATACATCTTCTACCTTTGTGTCAGCATTCGTTATAAAAAGAACTGGTAATTAGATTAGTCCTGTGAGCAACAGTTGCTTATCTAAGAATGTGTTTGACAGGCTGAGCCATAAATAAGAAGCTGTACATGAATATAAGGAGAAATCAAGACTTACCAAATAAAACCTAAGCTCATTTCCCTGTTCTGCGAGCTACTAAATGCTGTAGGACCTTCATTTTCTCACTGTCTTTACGTTAATGCTCATTTATTTCATGTATCACTTAATTTTTTTTATCCCACAACTAGAGCTTGATTCTAAAGCCCTTGTCCAATAAAAATCAATTAAAAATATCACCCTGGAGTTGGGTGTTGGTTGAGGAAAACTGAAAGCATCTTGCCTGTTGCAAGTTCTGCCCAAGCCAGGGACAGATGAGCTGTTGGGGATGCACCTACCCTGTGTCGTGTTGTGCTGGGCAGCAGATGCTTGTAACCATCTTGACATGTTTGACTCTGAATGGCTGTAACCACCCTGGTGTGTTTTACAGGGGGAATACTTACTGTAGTCCTTGTGCTAAATAAATCCAGCTCGGAGGCTTGAGAGCACAACTTCAGTGTGAACCCCACCTGCTGTGTTCCAGCTCTTCTGCGAAGGCTGGGGGTCTCGGATCATCAGGCCTCTTTACAGTCTGCTATCTGGATTTTTAGTCCAATTCATGAAAATCATGGCTTGACTCAGAAGATGGCTGTTTGCTGGGACACAGCTGAGGGCTGTCACTCCATTTTGGCCTTTTACCAGCATGTGCAGTCAGCAGGAAAGCTGCAGCCCAAGCACTGGGTGCTTTGCTGAAGTTGCCCCACAGAGGTGCACGTGTGCGGCAGCAGGAGCTTGCCTTGCTCTGATTGCTGCTCCGTGTGCTCGGTGCTCTGGCCAGCTGGAATCCCACAGCAGGAGCTGTATCCTTTGGATTAATAAAGTGATAGGCTCTGCTCGCATGTCCCTGTGCTCCTTCGGGAACAGAGGGGTGGAGACTGGCACAGGAGTGGGGCTGGGGCACAGCCCGGGTCTGAGCAGGGCCAGGCTGTGCCAGAAAGCACCAGCAAAGAAAATTATCTCCCTGCAGGAAAATCCAGGAACAAGATTGTATAGGGAAACTTCCTTCATGCCTGTTGTCCCAAGAATCGCAGTCACACTTCATTGGGACAGAACTTCAACGTATTTTAACAAAGAATCTGTCAGATTCAGAAGAGAACAGCAAGGATCCGTGAAAATCGAGAAAGACAAATCCCTGATGAAGGCAGAATTTCCAGGTGAGATGGTACATTAAATTACTTTCTCTGAAACCCTTCACTTTCTGCCCTCCTCCTCCCTCAAAACCAACACAGACCCCTTGGTGGGTGCAACACAGAAAGGAAGGCAGAGCCACGTGGCTTCTCTAGCAGTACATCAGAGAAGGCGAGCTGAAATAATTTATATTATGCTAACATTCACCACAGGTCAAGGTCTTAAAAAATTCTCTGTAGGGAATATCTAGAGCTTGTCTCCATTTGACCCTTTACAATGTTCCCACTGTAATTCAGTACCCCAGAGCTCCACAGTCGGAGGCTTCAGGAGTGTCACTGAATAGTCAGAGGCTTTAGCAATGTCTAATTAAACAAAAACAGCATGCAGGGCTGAATCATGGATTCCCACACCATCAGATGCACATCTGGGAAGGAAACCTGGTGTGCTCCACACATTCCTGACTCGTGTGGGAAGAGTTGCACCGGGAGTTCAGCCTGATGCAGAAGCAACATTGTTTGCTGCAAAATTTCACATCCCTCTTTTGGGTTTGCAACAGGCTGAAAACTGGACTAGATAATCCTAAACCTGCACAGAGTGAATTGACTGCTTAAGAAGAAATTAAACAATAAAAGAAGTGTCAAATGTGACTTTGAAGACCATGACATCAATCCCTGCTCACATCAGTCAGTGCCATTAACCCCTGCCCTGAGCAGATGACTCTGGCTGGGGTGTCAGAGATGTTACCACTTTCACAGTCATTACTCACCATTCACTACCAGGAGTTGGTACAATACTACATGGCCCATTTTTTCTGACGTTGCCTACGTCATGCAAGATTTGACAGTGGATTTAGTATCTGTTTATCCAAAATATGACAGTGGTACCAAAATACAGGGAGAAAAAAATCCCAAGTGCAATGAGCTGGTGGATGTGGTGTATCCCAAAGACATAGAGAGTGCAGCCTACGGAATACCAAACGTTCTGAAGGCATGGAACCAGAGTTCATGGCAGCAGATGAGTGTCACCCCTGTCAACAAAAATGCACCTCCAAAGTTCTATTGCTACAGCAGAAAATGCAAACCACTTGATTTACCCACTCACTCCTCTGCCACATCCTCGACAGCACTCCTGTCTGGTGGCTGTCAGCCACTGTGCAAAACCATACACCACAAATAAAGATACATTTCTACACCACAAATAAAGTCAAGGAGAATTTTGTGTGCTGCCACACTGAAAATGTTCAGAATTTGGCCTATTAACAATAAAACTAGTCTCCCTCCCTTTTTGCTCATTGTTTTCCTTTGTCATTTCCCAGTGTCTCACATCCTCTGAAACCCACCCTAGAAATCCCTAACGAGATAAGGAATGTTATTAGCTATGAGCCTGCCAGGAGCACGGTGAGGAAACTGCAGGATCAGGATATCAGGGGATCTTCTGCCCTCTGCAGCAGGGCTTTTACTTTCCCTTTGCCTGCAGGAACTAATGCAGAAGCAAATGTCACTTGAACAGAAATAAAGTTCTGCCATAACTGGAACCACAACAGGCCAGTTAGGGTAATTAGAGCATATTTGCTCCACTTTATAAATATTCATTCATTATCCCTGTAGCCCTTGTGACAGGAGCTGAGCCTTGTGCAGCACCAGAGCCAGGCAGGGCACACAAACCTGTGTAACTCTGTCACGCTGAGGTCTCAGCTCCTCCTTTGTCAGGTTCCCTCGTTAATGACAGCAGCTTTGTAGCCATCCTTAATTATGGTCATAATTTAACTCCTACATTCAGTGTGGGTCCAGAAAAACTGGGCTGTAAACGACAATAATTAGCCTGCTCAGAGGACTGACCTGGAATATAAGAAATTCCCAGCCATCATCTCGAGATTGGGATTTTTTAAAAAACTTGACAGCTCTCAGTCATGCAAGTGAAGTGGTCAGCAAGATAATGATGTTTATCTTCCTGTTAAAGATAACAATATAATTTAATGGTGCCTACCTCAGGAACAAAGTCGGCACCAGCATAAATTTCTATAGTTAATTCTATAGAGAAATGAAGTTTTGACACAGAATTGCTGAATGATAAATTGAAGTGCTGCTCTCATTCTCATTAGTGATGCACCTCATGTCACAAAGCAGCTGAGAGATATCATCTGTAACTTTCACAGCAATGGCAGCTCCCAGGTCAGCCAAGGAAAAGATGACTCAGTTTCTTCCACTCATAAAGAAAAGCACATTTTGGGAAATCGATAAATATCCTCGTGCAAACCAAACCCGAGAGCGACACTGCAGCTGACTTTAATTTTGGAGAGGAATATTTCTGGGGACAACGTAAGTGGGCAAAGTTAAGGCTGCAAAGCAGCACATGGCAGAGTGAGGGGAGGCTTCCAAAGGCCCTGAAATTGGTTTGAGGAAACTTTCCTTTAGGAGGGGCCTGGGGAAAGCTGCTGGTGCATTTTGTCCCTCTGCCTCCCCGCCGGCAGCAGGAGCTCCGGCACACAGCTAAAGGGCTGCAAGCACTTGCACAGCACCATGAGAATTCAGGAGGAATTTCTCCATGGAAAGGGTGCTCAGGCCTTGGCAGGGGCTGCCCAGGGAGGTTTGGAGTCCCCAATCCTGGAGGTGTCCAAGGAAGGGCTGGAGGTGGCACTGAGTGCTCTGGGCTGGGGACAGGGTGGGCACTGGGCACAGAGTGGACTCAGTGTTTCCTGGAGGCCTTTCCCAACCTCAGCGGTTCTGGGATTCTGGGATGCTGTGGTGAGGTACAGTTACATTTTTGCACATTCCTGACAGGCAAAGCCAAAGGACGAGTGTTCCCTGTACATGCAGCTCTGGTTC
Source organism: Machaerirhynchus nigripectus (assembly GCA_013397975.1). Lineage (NCBI taxonomy): Eukaryota > Metazoa > Chordata > Aves > Passeriformes > Dicruridae > Machaerirhynchus > Machaerirhynchus nigripectus. The sequence goes on along the minus strand of VZRQ01008095.1, from coordinate 1,129,597 downwards.
TTTGCTGCATTTGTGTATGATTGTATTCCTCTCTAGGAAAGGGACAGTGCCCCAAATGCCCACCTGGCCGCAGAGGTGGCTCCGTGCTGCTGGAAGAGCCAAGACTCACCGAGAAACACCGTAAATCCGGGTGTGAGTCAGTGTTTGGGGAAGGGAACGCGCGTTCATCCATGCGGAGCGGGAATGTGCCGATCCAAGGATCTTACATTGCCATCTACGGGCCGCTCCCGGCAAATTCCTGTCCTAAAGCACCCACCTGCACCAGCCAACTCTAAAAGAGTGGATAAAATATTTCGGGACGTTCTTTTTAAAATCCAGAGGAAAATATTCAATCCACTGCGCTTCACACATGGCCTCTCATTTCCAGAGCAGGCTGCTGGATCTGCAAGGAAACAAGGATGAAGATGCCATCACCATCTCTTCTGGGAAGTGTGAAACTCCTATCTATACAGCATTTATTTGGTTGGAATATTGAAAAGTGATATTTTCCAAAAGGATAATGCAACTTTATATGACTAAAATTAAGATTTTCAAGGTCACATGAGGCAATAGAAACACCTCCATCACTTGCGTAAGAGCAGCCCAGTAAGTAAAGTTATTATTTTATTTATAAAAGAAATGACAGAATCTACTTCAAAGAAAAAAAAATACAGTAATCTAATTGATGATGAAAAGGCAGCTATAGAGTTTTCAATTGAGTTCCAGTCACTGTCACACCTGCTACCTCCCACTACTCCAGCAGTAAAGTGAAACTGAGAGCAGAGTTTCAGAAGCATGTTTCTGAAATGTTCAGAAGAAGAAATTACAACAGGCAGGTCCTGGAAATCACTTCTATAAGTTCTGCCTAAAATGTCTATCCCACATGTGGAATACACCTCCAGGTGTGTACATGCTATGTGTCCATATCAATACATATATAAAATGGCCAATTTAAACATTTTCATGTTTTTTTAAGAATTCCAAGCCCTTACATAGTGAAGTTAGAAGTGTGTTTCACTAAATCAGAACTTTTCAGCAGGGCTGTAGCAATAGGACAAGAGGGATTGATTTAAACTTAAAAGGGTAGATTCAGACTGATGTAAGGGAGATTTTTACTAATGTAAGGGTGGGGAGGCCTTGGCACAGGGTGCCCAGAGAAGCTGTGGCTGCCCCATGCCTGGAAGTATCCAAGGCCAGGGTGGATGGGGTGGGGCAGCCTGGGATGGTGGAAGGTGGGTTGGAACGAGATGTGCTTTAAGGTCCCTTTCCCAGCCAAACCATCCTGTGGTTCCATGACTCCTTCCACTGCTCCTGAGCAGGTGAATGCCCACTTGCCTGAGAGACTTCATTTCCCACTCAAATTGCTAAGGAGCCATTTTAAATTTGAAGATAACCTTTCTTCACCAGCAGGGATTTGGTCTCCTAGCAACAGCACGAACACCTTGTGCACCGAACTACAGCTTCTTCTCACAGCAGGGCCCCGTGCCACAGCAGGGAGAGGCCTCGGGAACATCCCACTGCCGGTGCCTTCCTCCAGTGACTGCCAGCAAGGGGTCAGGGCACCAAATGCGCCCGTGAGCACCCAGCTCAGGGTGCCAGGGAGCAGGACAGCAGCTGGAGCCAGGCACAGTGTGTTCTCACAGCCTGTTCTCCTGCCCGCGTGGTGCTCTCCACATGCTGGCTGTGGCTCCAGCTGTAGCCTGACTCTGGCTCTCAGTGGATACCATCATTTTAATTACCCCTAGTGCAGACTAGGAATAGTTTCTTCTCTGCCTGAACACCAAGATGTTGAAGCTGCAGTGTGGTAAAGCAGCAGGGCTGGTATATTTAACCCAGTAACACAAACCACAAAAGGTTAATGCCACAAACCAATTTGTGCCTGCATTTTCCTGTTGTCTACATTGCTCCAAATTTTGCTACCCTAATCCATGTTAATATTCATCTCCATTTTATTTTACGTCCCTGGTCTTTTTTTCAAAAGACCTGCACAGTAATGGATTCTACAAGGAACCTCAGCTCTTGCTGAGCTTGAATTACATCTCACAAGCTCAGGAATGCTGCGGTTTATTAACTTGCAGTGCCACCTAGCACCCAGCCCTCACATTATTCTTTCTGTAGTTTCACAAAGGACAGCTCCAAGCATTTGCATTAAAAAAAAAGGACAAACTTGTGCTTGCAGTATTTTAAGGACCTAATGCAAAGGTTTGGTTTGAACAGTTAAGTTTTTATTAGAAAAAGCAACTCCGTGACATCGAGGGCGAAGGACAAGGAGATCTTGTCCCGACCTTATCCCTCCTGATAACAGCCCAGCACGCTCAGAGCTCCTTGGCCAAAGCAGCTTCTCTTCATTCACAGTGTCAACACACCCCAACATTTCAACAGTGCTTTGGCAGCAATACAAAACCATCAAGTTTCAGAGCTTCTCTTAGAATTGCTAAGGAGAGTTTCTCCTGGTGAACAGAGAAACCCCATGTTTGGAGTTCAAGAACTAAAGCAAGTCAAAACAAAAGATAAGCCTCCAATAATAAGAATGGTTTGGGCTTAGTTACGGTTTTAGGATCCTTGATTTTTCAGCCTATCTTCAAAGAGTCCAGCACTGCCAAGGACTGTACTTACAGGACAACACATAGGCAAAACAATCTCTCAACAAGGGAAAAGATGTTACACACAATTTCTACACACTCAGATTTAGAATGAGAGCTTTCCCCTTCTCCCCAAATGCTTGGGTTCACCTTGCTTGGAATGACTGAAAGGAATGCCTTTGTCAGGTCAGAGGGATGTGTGGCACACCACCCACTGTGGGTATTGCAGAATTACTGCTACTGCTGCCTTTTACGTGTCAGTCTCTTCTTGACACCACAGTAAATACAGAAGAATATAAACCCCGGTCAGGCATTTCAAACAAGCCCCCCTGGTTTCTAATTCCCAAGAGAGGAAACACCCAGAATCCAGACATTGTGACTGAGCTGTGCCTCCACAACCCAATGACTCTTGGGCACACACCACAAACACCAAAGTTTACTTTAAGTCCTGGCCTTCCATGCTTCCATTGTCCTCTAAACCACAAGATCTGACTCTCTGTTTACGAAGTCACTTCTGTTCCTTCACGAGACTGCCATCGCTAGAACCATGGCATGTTATAATACAGCTGGGAGTGTGGCTGTTATCAAATCTATTTTACCAAAATACACCTTTTCAACTACTAATTATAATAGCACTATTCTTTTTTTTTCCCCTGGTACAATGTGAAGATTAGTCATGACAGGTGTTTTTTTCCTCCTCAGGAAGTAAAGAAATCCATACCTTAATTAATATAAGGAGATAATTACTATGCTGAGGTGATGAGGCCTCAGGGAGCTCTGTTGAGAAGCTATTTATTTCTCTTTCTTTTCATTCAGTTAAGTACAGATACTCCCCAGATGTGCAGAGCTCTTCATGCCAGCGAGCAAATACAACTGGGGAGGTGCAACTGCCACAGCAACAGGGAGAAAACTCAGGAAATGGGTCTTTGTCCTTGCAGGAGGGAGGATAAGTATCTATTTTTTCCTCTCTCACCTCCTCATTATCTCTCAATCTCTGAAATCTTCTAAGCACTGATAAAAGCATTTTCTGTCTGTTTTACAAACTCTCCAGGGTCAAACTTACGTCTTATTAACAGTTAGCCTCAGTTTCCCTATTCAAGCTGCAGAATCCACTGCTTTGCCATCCAACAAATGAGGATGGATGGCTCCGAAGTTCTTAACACCCTGGTGCTGTTCTAGCCCATAAGTACACAAGGCTTCTACAGAGAACTGAAAGATGTTGAGCACCGTGCTCTCATTAGCGCTGCTGGTGATTCCCTGTGACAGATTAATAGTGCTACAGACCAGCTAGAAATTAACAGTAATTATTTTTTATTCATTTCATGCACTGTTTCAATTTGTTAAGCAGTTTAGAGACTGAGTAAAAACAGGATTCCTGTGACTTGTTGTTTTCCAGGTTAAAATTGCTAATTAAGAGCTATTCTCAATTATGACGTGCACAAGTCAGTAGTTAGGCCAAGTTTTTACTATTAAATCATAACCAAGGAACGCATTTCTTTCCATTTTCATGGACGGATTTACATTTTTTATAAAAATAATCAGCTACAAAAATACGCATTTTGGGGGAAAGAAAAGGTAACATAAAAAAGCAGCATGGTATTTCTATCTGGTTTTCCCATGTGATATAGCCATTACACAGAGGAGATGGAACCCTACGGAACTTACTATGACAATATGTGGTTTTTTCACCATTTAAAATTCTAGTACTGAGGGAATGTTGAGTCAATTTTAGTGGCCCAAGCCATGAGCCCCCCTTTAATATCCTTAGCTAACACAGAACCAAATTCTTTGGCAGGTAACTCCTGCAGAATTTTTACAGCCTTCTGGGAATCATTTCCTAACTTGCAAACAACATATACAGGGAGAGAGGTTTGGTCATCAGTCCTCTGCTTTTCTTCGCAAATCCTTTTTTGTAAATACCGCAGAGATTCTTCATTTTTCTCTTCCAGTTTACTCAGAGGGATGTGGACAGCGTGTTCCAGGCGGCAGATATCCACCTCCACCTGCGGGCGGACATCCAGCAGCACGTGAGGAACCTGCTCATCCAGCAGCTCCTTGTACTGCTGCACAGAGATCCTGTCCTGGCTGGGCAGCAGCTGTAAAGTCCTGCACTTGTCCGTGGCAGAGGAACCGCAGAACGCCTCGTAATCCTGCAGGCAGGTGACGCTGGGGTTGTCCCCGCACACGGCACAGTCCGGTTTCTTCGGTCGCAGCTTGATGTTGCGGAACCTCCCTTCGAGGGCGTCGAACATCAGCATTTGCTGGTTGAAGGAGGAGCCCATTCCCGAGGCGATCTTCAGCACTTCCAGGGCCTGCATGCAGCCGATGATGCCGGTGACGACCCCGAGCACGCCGCCATCGGCACAGTTGGTCACGGTGTCGGGCGGGGGCGGCTGGGGGAACAGGCAGCGGTAGCAGGGTCCCCCGCGGTAGTTGTACACCACGAGCTGCCCCTCGAGCCGCAGGGCGCTGCCGGACACCAGCGGCTTCCCGGCCAGCACGCAGGCGTCGCTCACCAGGTACCGCGTGGGGACGTTGTCGGAGCAGTCGGCCACGATGTCGTACTGGCGCACGAGGCGCAGCGCGGAGCGCGGCCCCAGCGCCCCGCGGTACGGCACGTACTGCACGGCCGAGTTCAGCCGCCGCAGCGCCGCGGCCGCCGAGCGCGCCTTGGGCCG
>VZRQ01008095.1:1110251-1123916 GCA_013397975.1 Machaerirhynchus nigripectus | reverse complement strand
GCTCCCCGCCGGCCCCGCCGCTTCCGCCCGCGCGCCGCGTCACTGCCGCCATGGCGGCGCGGGGCCCCGAGCGGGTGTCGGTGCTGCTGCCCACCTACAACGAGCGCGACAACCTGCCCCTCGTCGTGTGGCTGCTGGCGCGCACCTTCAGCGACAGGTACCGGGGGGACACCGCCCGGGGCGGGGGGGGACAGCCCGGGGCCGTGCGCCCGGGCCCGCCGCCACGGGATGGCCGGGGCTGGGAGCGGGATAAACGCTCCCGGTGTGGGGTTTGGACAGGGCTCAGGAGTGACAGCTGTGTCTGTAGGGCTGGGAAATACACGGCCGTAAAGTGGCACAGGGGCGGCACAAATGGGAAATAATTTCATGGGAATGGGAATTATTTCACTGGGAAATAACTCTCGTTTCAGTGGAATCGATTTTGAAATTATCATCATAGATGATGGAAGCCCGGATGGGACACAGGAAATTGCTCAGCAACTGGAAAAAATATATGGATCGGATAAAATAGTGAGTTGTGCATTCGGTAATTTTTAAATCTTTTTTTTGTATTGTATTGGAAAGTGCTATAAGCCCTTGAGAACTGGGATGCATTCCCTGGATTCTGCACTTTCCTTACATCCTTTCACAAGTTGTTGCACACCACTTCAGACAAGTGTGAGACCATGATAGTTCATAATGCTGCATTCTGAACAGATACGCAGAATCGTGAATTGATGTTTGCAAAATGTTGTCAGTACTTTGCGCATTGCTCCTGAGTAAGGACCGGTGCGTGTTGCTGTACTTGGTGCAGGCCTGGGGAAAAGATGGGGTTTGGATAAGATTTAATTCCATTTTAATTGACTGCAGGAGTTACGAAATTGGAAAGATGAAAGCTGGGCTGGGCTCGTGCCTTATTTTTAATCTGTCTCATTGCATTCCTCAAGACCAGGAGTTTTTTATTTATTATTTTTATCTATGTAATATATTACTGCATAACCCTCAGTTATATACAAGAAGATGTCACTTACTTACTGGCAGTCAGATACTTTTCCAATCTGGTACTGCATAAATGCCAAGCTTTTAAAATTATTTCTGGATTAAGTTACATTTATGATGATTGTTTTAAGAAAAATATATATAGGAAGTTTTAGAGCCTTTTTAAAAACTGTATGTCAAGTAATTTATGTGTTTTTTATACCTCCTGTAGCTTCTGAGACCCAGAGCAAGGAAGTTGGGCCTGGGTAAGTCCTTATTAACTCTGATTAATAAAAAAAACCAAATCTGCTGTACACTTGATCGATGCAGTGTATAAAGATCCAGAAGAAAAATCACAGTAAAGGCCAAAAGCAGAAACATGTTTTCATCAAGTTTCTTGTAAACAACCAAGCTTCAAAAATGCAGACATAAAAATCCCAGTGTGTTTATAAAACGTTCCCCAGAACCTCAGACCTGATCCTCCCTCCTGCCCTGCATCCACTGAGCACAGAGTGAGGGTTTGAACTGCTGGTGATGACTGGGAGCCTGAGTCCTGTTTCCTGTGCCTCCTAAGTGCACGTGGTGCTTTTGTAAATGACATTTCAAGTAGTGACCCACTCCTCGAGCAAAGTTTCCCTGTGCATTATTATGTTAAAAGAGTGAGGGAAATTATTTCTGTTTCCATCAGGCACTGCTTATATTCATGGAATGAAGTATGCCACTGGGAATTTCATCGTTATTATGGATGCTGACCTCTCCCACCACGTAAGGCAGGATTTTATGTTCTGTGGGTACCATCTGTTATAATTCAGCTTTCAGTGGTTGCTGTTGTTTCACCCCCGCCCTTTTTTCTGATCTGTTTTTCTTCCATTTCAGCCAAAATTTATTCCGGAGTTTATCAGGTAGGTGCCAATTATAGTATGAAAGTTGATCTTTATAAATTATTTATAAGGCAGTGTATGAAATTCTATGCCATAGTAGCTCTTTATAAGAGAACAATTAACAGCTGTTTAAATAATGCTCATAGCCACCCTAACTATTGCTTTCCTCCTTCTTGTTCAAAAGTCTGTAAAATGCAGATTTTGTACTGGAAGATTGATTGTTCTTACTTTGAAATTTGTACTTTGAAACATTCCTCCAGTTTTTCTGATATAACCAATTGTTTATAGAAAGCAGAAAGAAGGCAATTTTGATATTGTATCTGGAACAAGATATAAAGGAAATGGAGGAGTGTATGGCTGGGATTTGAAAAGAAAGTTAATCAGGTTAGTACTTTTCAGCTCTTTACACAGAAATTTGTTATTTATAAATGATAATTCCATGTACTCCACCCCTGTAAGCTGTACTGAGTTTTTAGTCCCCAGAACTGCTGTCCCTGCTGGGCACTGGCAGAATCACACTACATTCCAGAGGCACTCAGCACTGGCAAATTCTTTGGTTAAAATCCACCAAGAAGGACTGGAATGACATGGGTGGGCCTGGAAAACAGATTGGAACAGTGGCCTCAGGTTGGGACAGAGATCAGTTCCATCATCCAAGGAACGAGCTGAGACTCTGACACTTGTCAGGTGTGAAGGACACCCTCAGCCTGCACAGCTGGAATGCTCCTTTCCCTCCCCAGTCAATCCCCTGCCAAACCCCTCTGGGACACTGCCGTGTGTCACAAGTCACAATTCACACCACCAGAGTGACGTGGCACAATCAGTGTCAATCAGTGATTATTTAGGCCTTACTCCAGGGGCACCAGGGAGGGGTTTCACCAAACCCAAGGCTCTGTCCAGCTGCTCTGAACACGTGAGGCTGCCCTGGCAGGGCTTACAGGGAATCACAGAGTTTCTGGGGAGTTCTGCTCTCCAACACCTGATTTCAGAGAACAGGCAGAAGCTGATGGTGATTTATTTATCCTGCAAAGAACCCGGAGCACCAACTGTGTTACAGTCTGATCTGGAGGTGGTATCACAGGGAGTGGATTTGGATTTTTCCTGGTTTTTAACGGCTGGAATAAGTGCCCATCTTTTTGTACTAAACAACTCTGACATTGATGTTTTCTTTCACAGTCGTGGAGCCAATTTTCTGACTCAGGTCTTGCTGAGACCAGGGGCATCAGATCTAACAGGGAGCTTCAGGTATGGGTCTGGTTTGCAATTCCTAAAGTTTATTGGAAATTTAAGAAACTGCTGGACAAGGACCTGGAGTAAGAAAAGACCTTCTTTACTGTGGACTAGGAAATCTGTTTGGAAAGGGTGGAAGAAATAGTGGATTAGATTGCAAGAACCGCTGCTCCCATGACCTCGTTAGAGAGTTTTATAAATAGTAATGAGCTGAGTGATTGCAGTTCAGATTCCTACACATTGTCTGGATTTCTAAATTCCTGAAATTGTGCTTCAGGTTTCATTTTCTTTGGAATTATTTACAGGTTGTACAGAAAAGAAGTCTTACAGAAACTAATGGAGAAGTGTGTTTCTAAAGGATACGTCTTCCAGATGGAGATGATTGTCCGGGCTAGACAGTTGGGATACACCATTGGAGAGGTATGGGGCGAGCTGGGATAAGCACATTGTGCTTTCCTTTAAAGGAGACACAGATTGCTGACTTCTAGGTACTTCCAAGAAGCAGCCAGGATTTTCAAATTAGTATAAAGAAATTACATGTGTAGAGTTCTGTTTTTCCAGCTTTGTCAGGTGAATGCCAGACCTGAAGTTGCAGGTATTTATTCCACTGGCTGATGTGCTTCTCAGATCCTTCCCTCTTCCTGTTGCCTTTCCTTTGGCAGCACACAATTCTACAAGGTTCTTCAAAGGAGGGAAAGAAGTCAAAATACACCACAAAGCTGCTCTGAGCCTTTTCTTCCCTGCTTCCTATTGTACAGACATCTCTACTCAAGTCTTTACAAATATTTCATTTTCTCCAGCAGCCTGATTCTATTTCAGATTTGTTCTCTGTCAGTTGTTGCCTTGTTATTTTCCAACTTTTCAGCTACCGCAACTTTCTGCTTCTAAACTCTTTGAATGTGCTGTCTACAATTGTTATGTCCAAGCAATTGTTAGATTCTCTATCTCCAGCAGTCTGCTGCCTTTTTTATTTCATTGAATTGCTCTTGCTGGTTTCTTTAAAGATGATTCACTGGGAATCTCTGCAAGAGAATCTCAGAGCCAGTTCTTCATCCTCGTTTCCAGGACTATGAATTGTCAGAGAACTCTGGTGCTTGTACTTGTCTCTCTCTAAACTTCATGTGAGGCATTTCTCCATCGACACAGGGTAGAGCATTTCCTCACAACAAAGCAGCTCTTTTCTTCCACCTTCTTTGCTCATGGAGCAGCATCCCTGTGCTGTCTGTAGCTGGAGTTTGACCCGAAGTTCTTTGGTCTCCACATCCAGCTGCATTCACATTTTGCTTCCTAATATTGCTGAATTGACTCCTCACCTGCTTCAAGATACTGAAACCTGGGCTGAGATGAGGTTTTATTGAATATACATTTTAAAACAGTAAAAACACGCTTCTCTGGCTTCAAAAAAACTGAGAATCTTGGGTTGCTTGTACCTCCTCTGGCTGCTGCCACAAAGACCTTCTCTCTGCCTGTTATTTGACCCTGCCAGTCACCTACTGACAGCCTGTAGTGGTTGTATGACATCAAATATAAAGTATTTGTCTTGCAGTTCTCAGCCTGCTGGGCAGGCTTCAGGGCTGCTGTGTCCCAGTCCCTGCTGGGCACGGGCTGCTGTGTGGTGGGCACTTACACCACCCTCCACAGGCCACCCAGTGCATTCCCTGGGGAGCATCTTCTTCCCTCCTCCTTTGCTCCCTCCCTCACACGTGGGAAGGGATTTCTCTCTGACATCTGAAAAACTGTTTCATTCTTCTCCTTTGGCCTTGTCTTTCAGATTCCTTTGTGACACCTGTAACAAGCTTACACTGTTCAGATCCTGACACATTCATATGAACAAGATTATTGTATTTTACATGTTTTTCTTGTCACTTCCCAGAGCAGGACAGTTTTCTATGACCTTTCAAATACATTTATACACTGTTTCCTGATCAATAATTTGGATCTTTATATATTTTATAATTATCCAGATAGTAATACTGAAATTCCAAAAGAGGTGACATTTGCACATCTAATTCCTGGTTTGCTGCAGCTCCACAGGCAGAAAGAGAGTTTTGATGCAGCTGTAAAATGTGGCTGCGAAGGAAAAATATTTCTTCAGCAAAGCTGAGAATTGAGATTGAGCTCTGCCAGTTTAAAAGGAACAAGTGGCTGATGAGAACTGACACAGGCTGTACCTGCAGAGTTGCATGCACGTCTCTCCTGTTCTGCTGTACTTCACCACGTGTGTGGTGCCCTCCAGCACATGGCATAGAGCCTTGGAAATACTGCCTTTGAGACCAGTGATAGAACCTCTTGGGCAAGGAAGGCAGGAGTCTGGAAACAACACAGTGCTGAATTCCTGTGCTGAAGGGTAACACTGGAGCCTTCTCATTAGATGAGCTATTAACCATACATTATCCTGGTCAGGAAATGCCACTTGTGCCATCCTGCCCTGGCACCATATTCAGTGATTTCTGCCCATGCCCTGTAGACCAGCTGTCTGGAGTTGCCAGGATTGTCACTGGGATCATCAAGGTGACACTGCTGAGACAGCAGAGTCATTGCTGAGTCTCTCTGCCTGCCTTTCTGGGCATCTTCTTCCCATCTTCTTGTCCTGGGTTCTCTTCTGTCCTGGCCTGACCTGCTGGAATGGTGAGAGACCCTCTAGCACACATGCGGGGGGCTGGGGATTTGTGTGTTCCTCTTGCCAGCTGATTTCTGGTTGACACTGCCAGCAAAGCACCAAGCCAATTTTTTACTGCCTTTTGCAATTGCAGATCTTTATTTTAGTCCTGAAGTATTTCAATTTTGCAGACAAACATATACGGAAAAGCTTGAATATTCTAACACAGGGTTGGCAGAGTGTCCTGCCATGTGTCCCTTGTGTGTGGTCAGAGGACTGAAAGCAGAACATTCCCAACATCTCAGGAGTAGTCAGTTCATCTGGACAGTGTCACATCATGAAGGAGACCAAAATTAATGTGTTGAACGCCCTTAAATCCTGGAAATAATCTATAAAATGGCCCAAGACTGATAAAAACAGCTCTTGTTTGTACAATATGTGCTGTCATGTTCCAAAGTCATCTCCCAGCCAGCGGTGAGGTTGAGCTGTTTGGCAGTGGGGGCAGATTTGTGCTTCCCGAGGCACTGACTCAAAGGCTCTGAATTTGGCTGACAAGGAGATGCTGGAGGCTTTGTGAGCTGTTAAGTTGCTCTGCCTGGGTGTATTATCCAGCCACTGAGTAATGTCTTTGGATCAGCTTTAAAGGTGATAAACCAAGTAATTCCGTGCTCCCCAGCTATGGGGCATCATTAAAGCCCTGGTAAGAACTGAAAGGAAGCCAGCCTGGTGCTTGCCTCCTCCCCGTGCCTGAACAAGCTCTGCTCAGAGGCTATTCTTTCGTGCACAGAATTTCTGATTATTTAGGTTGTGAACCTTAAAAACAGTTTTGCTTGTTTCAACAGGTTCCCATTTCTTTTGTGGACCGTGTCTATGGAGAATCCAAACTGGGAGGCAATGAAATTGTCTCCTTTTTAAAGGGGCTCTTGACCTTGTTTGCTACAACCTGAGAGTTCATCCTTAAGTACCTTTTTTAGACAAACATTTTCAGACATCTGTGTAGATTTAAACATATAATAGCAAAAGCTTGATAATTTGTGTGGTGACCAGGAGACCTGCTATGACCTAACAATTAGACAACCATCAACAATAAATCAAACATTCTGCAGCCCAGAATGCCCCTTCCTGCAGAAATGAACTGTATGTTAAACTAAAAGTTAATAAAGGCTAGTGCTTTTCTATTTTTGTAAAAATAATTAAGTCTTAATAAAGAACTCAAAGCTAAATGATCTTTTGCATTTGGAAATGAATCATTATTCAGCAGAAGCTAAAGATGATTTTGAAATAAAGACAAGCAAGGACAAAAAAAAACCTGGAATGTGTCCTGTCTTTGTCCTGTGGTTTGTAGATATTAATTTAAATAGATACTAATTAGTGTCCTTTCTCTCCTCAGCACACGTACACGTGTGTCATGAAGCAGCTACAAAGAACTGCTCATGGCTGGGGTGGTTTAAGAGGAAATACAGAGTTCAGTGGTTTGTGCCTAGACTGGAAAGAAGGAATATTCTTTGGAGAGGAAAGAGAACCATATGTGTGGAATCACTTTGTATTCTGTGTGTTTGTCCAGAAGTAGAGGAGTCCCTTTCCCTACCTTCTTTAGAAACTAAACATATTTAGTCTGTGAAACAGGATCTCACCAGGTTTAGGGGAACAGAAGACCCTGTTCACCTCAGGGAAGATATTTCAGATTTTTTCCTCATGTCAAGTAACAGTTTGCAATGCCAAGTCTGTATTTGCTCCAGATCCTGAGGAAGGAAGTACAAACAGAGCAATACAGGTTTTTGTTTTATGGTTTGATAGAGCTCAACAGAACTCAGCAGTGATGAAGCTCTTGCAATCAAATGTGCATTTGGGAGGAGGATGAGATTATTCTGATAATGGCTTTAAATATTTATATGAAAAATATGTCCTATTTTTTTTTCCTTTTTTTTTTGTGGATACCTGTATCAGAAAATCAATGGTGTGACAGGAGAAGCAACAGGTGTCTTAAAAATGCTGCCTATTTGGCTCATGTTTGTCTGCACTCCTTTGGCACACTAGATGCAGTTGTTAATGTTAGAAAAACATTTAGGAAGTCTGTAGATAAATGATAAATTTGTATTTCAGAGTCATCAGATTGATTAAAAAAACCCTTCAATCAAGGTTATTTTCTAGTGGACTGCTCTGTTCTCTAGTGGAGTTCTACAGATCCTGATAGCTTCTCCTTTGCTGACTGTGCAAAGCAAATGTTTCAGATATAATTTGCTTTAAAATAATAGAAGATGTAGCTGTAGGTTTTGAATCCACGTGGAACTGGATCACAATGACTGAACTGTACATTTTGTGACACGTGCCTGTACTTTTTCAGAAAATTACATATAATTTTCTCTGCAGACTAATCAGAGCAATAATATATACAGAGGTAAATCTCTGGATTTAAGGGCCAGTGAAATCTGCAGTAAATAGGTTTTATCTGTTTATGTCTCATTTGGAGGTTTCATAGCAAAAAGCATTATTTTAAGTTAAAAATAGTTACAGAGTTTTTAATGACCAAATAATGAGGGTTTAGATGTTTATTTAAATTTACATAATGCTGGTCATTTGGTAGAATGCAAATTAAGCCTCAAGAAGTTCATCTTTTCCTCATTTTTATGTAGGGATATATAACTGGAGTCCAGTATATGAATTATTCATCGTGTACTGCTGTGAATTAGGCTTTAGCTTATAGAAGGTCCATGGCTACTTTTTAATTATGAAAATTGCCTGTTAAAATTCTTTCATTTATTGATGAGATCTCATTTGGAGGAAGGTGTTTTCACATATCAATTAGGGTCGTAACACAGGAGTATTTTGTGTGCTGCAGTGTGTGAAAGTTTGAAATGTGACAGGGCAACGCTCAGGTTTTAAGTAAATAGGTGAAATTCCTCACTATGGTTAGAGGTAATGGGTTTATCAGGAAAAAAAGTGCTGTAAAGAAACAAACCCAAGAGCTCCATGGCATCAGGACATGAGCAGACACCACCACAGTGCCTGAGAGAAGAAAAACTGATCTCAGTCTCCGGCACCCACCTGCCTGTAGGAAGCCTCTCGGAAAGGAACTAATCCCTGGATCCCATGGGCAGGGGCAGCATCAACAACATCCAGGCTTTCCTGCCTCAGTGGGATATACAAACACACATTTCACCACACATACCATGGAAACCATTTGGCTTTTCCTAGCAAAAAATAAGTCTTGTGATCTTGCTGTTCTCAAAATGTTCGTAACAGACTATAGTAGAACAGCAGTTCTATAATCTTTGGAGATCAGGTGCTTGGAACTCCATATAATGTCTTAAATATTCATGGACTAAGGATTTATATAGTGACATTTTAATTCTCAGTTCCTTAATACCATTGCAATACTCTCCTTGCCTTGTTTTGGCCACCACAAAACACTGACTTGACATTTACTGAGAATTTTTCATTTTATGTCCTTGGCTTTACAGTTCCACATAAATCAGCTTTTCTTAATTACATCCATATTCATTTCCTATGAAGGCACAAATACTTTGCTAATGCACTTTCTCTATTATACCTTCTTAGGAATCTGTGTCTGCAAGCACTCAATCATCTGGCAGGAGCAGGAGCTTTAATTGCTTCCTGGCTCCCATCCGTTTATAGCAGGGCTGTTGGTCAGGCACGTTTAATGCACGGGGGAGGAGGTAACTCACGTTTGGCACCAGTGACTGCCCTGTCCCCTGAGCAGATTTGGGGGTGTCGTGCACCAGGCCCAGCAGTTCAATCAGTCCCTCTGACCCAGACCAGCAGGATGCTGAAGCTGGGACAACCACTCAAACCCCAAGGCCTGGCTTATTTATCTACTGGAATGTGAATCCAGAGTCAATCCCAGATCCCTAGCTGCTCTCTTTGGTGAGGATTTGTCTGCTCTAAGGTTCAGGGGAGTCAGCTGCACTTTTGCTTTGGGTTTTTGACAAAATCTGAGGCTTTAACCTCAGCCTGCAATAAAGATGTACCTCGCTGCCAATATAAACGCTACCATCAAACAGATTTTCCAGTGAACTGTGTAGAAATCCAACTGCAAGGCTCCACAACCTTCTGCATATCAACAGCAAAAAATAATGATGACTAATCAATAATATTTATTTGAGGGTCTATCAGAATCCCAAGTGTAAGCCTGCATTGAAATCTTGGCACAAACGAATTCAGTGACAGATTGCCTGCTGAGTTGAGTGCATGGATGACTTCAGCGACGGATTTCAGTGGCTGGCATTCCAGAGCTGAGGCAAATGCTAATATCAGGATCAGCAGGAACAGGGGGTGTGCAGAGGACAGGACTGCTTATCAAACTTTTCCTTGTTTTAGAACATATTACCTCCCCTGTGCCATGCTGCAGAAGACACGGGCAAAGAAGGTAGCTAGTGCCAAGCACAGAAACTCTGAGCATCATTTCCTCCTCTATTCCTGCCACATTTTTTACCCTCTCTCTCCAGGAATCATGGCAATTAAAAACTTTCTTATAGACTGATTGTTACTGTTCAGGGGGAAATATATTGTAACTGGAGAGAGAAAACCAAATTGCAACTTTTAATCTAAAACTAGATCTGAAAACTCAGCCATTGAGAGAGATTTCAACAAAGCAAAGAGCATAAAATGGAAAGTTATCCCTGCAAGGTGGTTGCACTGACTGTTAACAGAAACTGGCACCAATGTTGACAGGTGATGAAGTGTCTGAGCAGCACAGGAGCTGGGTGGCTTAGTGGGTCGTAAAGATCATTGTGAGACCTGCAGTCCTAATGCTGATTAACTTATTTGTATTTATTATATGATTAACTATGTTCTGTGTAAAACCATCAATAGTTGTCTTAATTATTTTGTATTTGAATAAAACCCGAGCATGACACTGCTCCTGAACTAGTACTAGGATCAATCTGGGCACAATTTTGACCTGAAGCAGTAGCACAACACATGCAACTAAACCTATTCAGCTTGGGAGTGCTTATTGTCTCCCCTCTGGTGTGAAGTCTTTAGTTTCTTACAATGCAGTGATTTTACTGATTTCCAGTGACTGTATTGTGAGAAACAATACCCACTTCTGTAATAGAAAAGGTATATTAAGACTATTATCCTAGAACTTCTGTTTCATTTTGTTCACTCTGTACACACAGGAGAAAAATGATGTCAAGGCTCCTTTTCTCTTTCTTCCCCACTGCTTGAATTTTAGCTTTAACATCAATCTTTTCACACAAACTTTGTAAATTCTCATCTTTCTTCCCCAGCTCTCTGTTGACAGCTGTCACACTGTGCAAACCACCACAAGAACCCTCCTGAGCTGAATGAGAACAAGATCTTGTCCATCATTCAGGACTGCTTTCACACGGACTCTCATGCTTCCCCCCTTTTTCAGCCCTGTCGTTGCAGACTTTACCCTGAAGCAGGCAGTAGCTCCCTTCTGCTCCAGCTTCTGCTGCCACATCACCTTTCCCTCCTGTTCTCTCCCTCGCCACCCCTCTTGTGCACTGAGCGAGTGCTTCTGCCTCCTGACACTCTTCTTTCTAGCTGGGTCTAATTTCATCCCCTCCCATGCCAAACACCGGTTTCTAAACTCTTCACAAATGGTTTTCCATACTGTAATTATGGACTGAGTACCATCATCATGGCTGGAAATGTTCCCAGCTGGAAACTCCCTGATATTGCTGCTCTTGGGGAACCCTTTATCCACCTCTATCTCCAGCCCAGCCTTACCTTCTGATAAGTATATACAGCAAGATCCACACTTACTCAGATACTTCCACTTGCTCCCAGAATTCAGGACAAGGAATGATGCCCAACAGCCTGTTCAGTTCTCCTGCCTGGATTCCAAGTCTCTGTGCTTGAGCTGTTGTGTCCTTTGCACAGATCGTCGTGTTGCGTTCATTCCCTTAAATATCCATCAAATATTTCCATCTCCAGCTGCATTATCATGTCCCACTGCACTCAGTTCCTCCAACCTTCAGACACTTCTGCTTTCTCAAGTTCAGCCCTTAGAGTAGAAGGTCTGTGGGTTGTTTTTCTGTTGTATCTTTTTTGTATTGTGATGACTAAGAAACGGTCAGTGGTAAGGCATAAATAAAATTGTGCTGAAATAGGAAGGTACTCAGGTTTGGGGCTGTGTGTTTTAGGCAGGAGCAGACTGGCTCAAGCAGCCATGAAGTTAACAGAGACTTTCTGAACACGGTCCTGACTTAGCAACATTTCGGAATGTTTGTCAACATACTCAAATAATTGTGTGATCAGAGAAAAAATACCTGCTCTTGGAAGGCAAAATGATGTTGTTATAGGAGAACCAAACCAGCTCTCTTTGCTTTCCTTCCTTGAGACAGATTCCACACGTGTCTCAGAGGAACTCTCAAAGTACCTCAGTTCTAGGAGCTCTTTAATGCCAAAGCACCACCTTTGGTTTCGAAGTTTTGTGTATTTCCATTTTTTTAAATTTACATTTCCATGTAAAGGAAAGACTCTGTGACTTCCTGACTCTTATGACCACTGATGGGAAGATGCCATGGGAGCACCCAGTGAAGCCCAGGTGTGACTTGCAGTGACAAGCAGGGGATTTCTATGTCCCACTGAGCGAGAAAGTCTCAAAGCAGCCTCTCAGACACAAAATGTCACTAAATTCTTCATAAAAGCTATTTCAGTGGATTGTGATAAACAGCATGTACACATTGTCAGGACACCAGTCACTTGAATGCAGATCTTTGAATTACAAGAAGTCTAAAGAATTGGTGACAACTTTGCTCTGCTTCTATACTTCAGACAAGGAATCAAATGGACTTTCCTTTCTAGCATTGTGAGGCCGAACTGCAGTGAGTCACTGAACCAGAAAGGGTGTGAACGCTAAGGATGGAGGGAATGACACTTTACTTCATCCTCCAAGTGCTTGTGTCTTTCTGAAGTAACAAAAGCCATCGATCCCTTCCACTCCTAGACAGCTTTTTTACTGTGCTTTACAATTCGTCACTTGTTGAAGAGATCTTGAGCAGTGTCGTGATCCACAAGGAAGAATCCCATGTGGGGTCTTGTCCTGATTCAATGTTCCTGCTGTGAAATGGGACGTCGAGTGTCTCTGCACAGGTGTGTGTGAACACACGTGCACACCAGAAAGATCACAGCCCCACCTTTGGGTGCTGGCTTGGCTTCAGGGAGTTAACCCAAAATGTGAAGGCACATGGAGGGATTCTTCGGGCTGTCCTGTGCAGGGCCAGCAGTTGGACTCGACTGTCCTTGTGGGTACCTTCCAGCTCAGCGTATTCTGTGGTTCTATGACGAACGTGGATTTCAGAGTATGGCAGTGTGTAAATCACACAGGTCCTGAGTCACCTCACGGAACCCCCTGATCAGTGCCACTGTCCCAGTCCATGGCAGGTTTGGCAGCGGGTGCCCCAGAGAGGCTCCCATGGGGCCATCACCTCACACGATGCCTCCTTCCCTCCCCCGGGCCTGGGCCCTGCCAGCCCTGGCCGTGCTGCCATGGGCACAATCCTGGAGCGAGTCAGGCTGGGAGGGACTCAATGGCTCAGCTGGTGCCAACCTCCCTGCTCCAGCAGGGTCATCCCAGAGCACATGGCACAGGAGTGTGTCCAGACTTTTCTGGAGTAAGACTCCACATCCTCCCTGGTCTCTGTTCAGTGCTCGGTCACTACCCAGGGAAGTTCTTCGTGCTGTCCAGGCGGAACTCCCTGGGCTCAGCCCCTGCCCGTCCCTCTGGTGCCACTGCTGGGCCCTGGAGCAGAGCCCGGGCCCTGCCCGGAGCCCTCCCTGCAGCCAGGGACACCCAGACCTGAGGGCCCCTCTCGCCTGGGGCTCCTCTCGAGGCTGAGCAGCCCCAGCTCCCTCAGCCTTTCCTGGGCACGGAGATGCTCCAGGCCCTTCCTCAGCCCCGCAGCCTCCGCTGGCCCCGCTCCAGGAGCTCCCTGGCCCTGCTGTGCTGAGGAGCCAGAGCTGGGCACGGCACCCCAGAGGTGCCCCCAGGGCTGGGCACAGGGG